>CM068833.1:49962585-50562585 GCA_028554795.2 Sinohyriopsis cumingii
GTGGAGAAACGTGTGAAAAACTTTGCTATGCCAAGACAAGTTCATGTCTCTATGCAATATGCAGACACTGATAAAAAATGTCACTGAATACACAACTTGTTAAATTTAAGTAATAGAATTGAATTGCATATTGAAGTTGTCTAATACATAAATATATACCTACATTTACCCAAAGCTCATAAAAAGTTAAGAAAAAGTCTCAAAATCATTACTGTGGCTACTTTCCACTATAAGCAGTGTTAAATTACTTACTTTTTAATACAAAGCTGAAATACACTATTGAACAAAAGAGAAACAAAGCAAACACTGCAATCACTCAATTACAGTCAAAGCGGAGGTAATACACCTTGATTTGGCAAACCAAATAGCAAGCTCTAATTTACAGCTAAAGGATTCCTTACTATTACTTGATGGTAAGAGCAGAGCAATGTAGTTTTTATAAATATCTTTTGTTTCAAATATGAAACCATATTTCTGACATGAAGCTTGTTTTCATTTATTCACAACAACGTATATGGTGAACAAAACGCATATCACTCAGTGCACGCAGTAATCAAATGCTGAGATTTGGAATAATGTGTTCTGAGACCACAAGTTGCAACACCCTGAGTATAAAGGTTTTCTATCATGGGACTTGGTACATGAAGAAAAAAGAGATCTGGTTTGGTGGGAGAGAGAAATATGTTCACCATGCAGTTATACATCAAGAATGTTTCAACTGTATGAAGAGAGGTTGGGGAAGAAAAACTGCCTGTGTAAAGAATGCAATACAGATAGGACTTTTGCAGACTTATATTGGGAATGAAGGGTTGAAAACTATTATGTTAAGTGAAAATATCCCTCCCTGCTACCTCAACAAAAGGAATGCAGAAACGTTCCAATACTGTTTGCCCAAAAATGTAATGTACCAATATGAGAAACATGCTGAACATAGAATAGGTGTCAAGGAGTTTAATTCTAGGATAAGAAATAAGACCGGTATAATTGATATTCAATGTGACTCGACATATAATAATGCAATTTACAGGTTGAGGCAATGCAGCATGTGCAGTTTTATGCACAGTCCTTATTTTTACAATGTTCTCTGCTTTGATCTGCTGAGTGTGTCTCTAAAGTTAAATGATCAGTACTGATACATAAGTGATTGTGACATAAGTGGCTTACATATAAAATCTACCCCACCCCACCCCACCCCATTTTGGGGAATTATTGCATGTGTTAAATGGTATTTAACCATACAGCCAATCTATGGGTACCATCATATGAAATTCTGCCATCAGGCCATACTATGCTCTTTTCCCTATGGCCTGAGCTATCTACTTCCTCTCTCCAGTGTATAAAACCATCCCCATCTGTCTTTGGTATACAATTTTTCCCCAAAATCACATGCAAGCCATGATAAAAAGACTCCATTATGATTGTCATATGTAAAAACCACCAAATTGATACCCTGGATGCACGTGGTAACCATGGAAACAACAAGCTCCTATTATGGTATAGGTCGAATACAGGACTCACGGCACTAATTCCACTCCAATGGTAAACATATGGAAACACTATCATATTCAAAATTCAATAACTTAAAATTTATGGGTGCTGATAATGACACCTATAATATTTCGTGCACATCTAACCTTTGTGCAAGCTTATGTGTGGAGAACACCATATGACCCCCTGCAATTTGTTTACATACATGTGCATGAAACACGTGTTATTGATTCTGCACAAAATGAATCAGGTGCTACTTTCAGTAATGAGTACTCCTGAATCAAGCCTGTAAAAATGCTAAAATTGCATCAGTAGATATTTGTCAATATTTTTTTTACATTACATATAGGATAAGCTCTCAAAAGATATTTTTCCTAAAATTTTAATTTTCATTATTAACCAATTATGGACCACCAAACCTGTAAATACTCTATTATTTCTTCACCCATTTCTAGACTGGTTCACAGTTCTTCCGTATAATAAGTACCGTGTGTCCTAAAAGGATCCGGCAGATGGAAGCTCGTTGAGACCAATCTCCATTACTAAAAACATCTGTACCATTATGCAATCAATCATGAATAGCAGACCGAAGCACCGACAAAGAATGTAAACATTTGCTAGCATAAAGCAAAAGGAGATTCTCAACAAAAGATCCCCTAAAGATTAACTTGTGCGCTTGGAACTAATCATCAAACTGTCGTTGTTGTTGTTGTTGTAGGGTTTAACGCCATTTTTCAGCACAAGATAGGCTATACATGGCGGCCAGTATAATTGGTGGAGGAAGAACCCTGGAAAACCCCGGGAAGAACCACCGACCCACGAGAAGCTACTGGCAGGCTTTCTCACGTACCCACATTAGCCGAGCCTGAGACTCGAACTCACGCAGACAGAGGTGAGATGGCAGTGATCCGTAACGGTGAGCGCTTTAGACCACTCGGCCACTCGGGGCCCCCATCAAACTGTCAATGCAAAACGGAAATATGATATGATCAAAACCTAATCGCAGCTTTCCTCAATCCTGAAAAAACTATGATCTAATGTGCACAAATGGACTCTCACGGAATAAGGCAAGAAACTAATTCGGTTTTGCATTAAAGGATGACAATGTATATTTTACTTTGTCCACGCCTACAGCGTTAACTAGAGTAGCTTGTTTTATTACCTTGAATTATAGTTACTGAATGAGTACATCTCGTTGTAGGTCGCTCGTAGCGTGATGCCCATGTTTCTCGACATGCACGGGTACTTTACCCTTGAGTCTTGTTTTTTCATATGGTATACATAGTAAGGTTTTACAACAAGTGGTACATCATAACTTAGATCTTGTCACGGATTGTCGGTTTGGAACCACAGAACTACAGTCAAGCAAAGGGGTAAGTGACAGCTGTTAAAATAATTTTGATTCCCTTGTACATTTATGCTTTTCAGTGTGTTCGTGACATAAATATTTTATTATTATCGTAAATTTGATAAAGCTTCGATAGATAAAATAACCACGTTTAACAGATAATTCAGTGTTAGAATATATTCCTTTTCACGTGTAGGACTCGGAGTAGAAAGTCACACGAAGTGTGCGGGTTTAATGTATTTTTCTTTTGTATAAACCATTAGGGACATTTATATAATGTAATGGACAATAGGTATTTTTTGAGTGGATATCAATTCATTTCATATACATATATTTGAGTATTTTGTGTGATAGTGTATTTCGTATTATACACAACCAGTTTCATCTTTTTGTAGCTGAAACTGGTGGAGGCGGAGGTGTAGGTGATCCAGACTGTAACTTTCAGAAGTTCACGAGCTAGAAAATGGAACTCTACAGCTCAGTGTACCGTGTCCAATTCTGTTTAACATCATGATTTACGACATGTAACAGTAAGTGAACCAGTTCACCTACGACCACATAAGTTAGAAAGCGGGAAACACCTCTTATATGCTCTGATAGTTTAAAATATAAAAGGTGTTTATTTGAAAATACTTCATTTGTGTTTTAAGATCTGAAAAGGATTAATTGTATTACTAGTGTGTCCATTAGTAAATTTCGGCTGGAATTTGATTTATTAAACATTATTTATTACATGAAATGAAACGTTCTCATCAAACTAACATACTTGGAAATGGGGACTTCAATTTATATTGAAATTTCAGGTAAGGATATTGTATCAGTGTGATCCAACAAAAGACTTTTGGCACATCACCACTACACGGGCCACCAAAGGCACTTCCAATACTTCTGCGTTGGGTTTAATTTGCATGTCCACTAAAAGTTTATTCAAAACTTTAATCATTTGATCATGTGCATGTAGTTCTGTGATAATTTGAGATTTTAAATCGCAATAATGTTTCAATACGCAATAGTGTTTTAATATTTTGACCTTGTATCCAAGGAGTTTTTTTAAAATTTTACAAAGCTTGGCGCTTCTCACTTTTTTATATTTTAAGACCAAATAGTCGTAATAATTCTAATAGTGAAATTAGAAAGATACAAAAATCATGTAATGTCATTAGATACATGTATCAGATATCACGAAAATATATCTCTGTTTAATGTTTTTTTTCTCCTGTAAAGTTTCTTTCGTTGGTTATCTCTGGCGTAGCAACCTAAAAGCATCATTAATTAGGAAAGCTATCTGCCACATTGCAGCATTGTGTTCATTATTTAACTTCATGGATATGCAGAGTACTTTGCATGCGTCCATATACATCCCCTCCTGCTTCAAACAGCCTGCCAGCAGGTTTAGAGCGGAGTCTCTGTATTTTATGTCATTGTAAAATGCGACCCACCGCATGTTGTTCAAGGCGGCCATCTTGTGTGAAATTTTGCCCTGCCGGAAGTAACACTGGTACTCAAGGTAGTGCAAGAAAATCTTTGGATCAACAGAAGAGCACTGGGAAGGACGGACGCCACATATGTGTAAACTTCTTGATAGGAGCATCTCAAGAATTAATGCTTTAGGCATGCAATGAATCTCTGATGGAAAAAAAGATACCGGAAAGGCAACATGTTGTCTCACAAACTCGGCTGCTGACAGATTGTCCTCCAATATTTTACAGAGAGCATGTTCTTGCCAACAAGTTTCGACATCAGTGACCAGGTATGTATAATTCTCTTGAATCTGATGAAGGACATTCTCTGCCATGATGAAATTGTCCTGCATCAAATAAAAAGCAGCCAGCTTCAGTCTTCCAGAGGCCACATCAGACGAGCAGCCCAACAGGAGAAGCTCGTGAGCGATATCAAGAATTTCCTGGTCAATTACGTCCTGTGCTAAACACTGGGAGGCCAGATGTGATCCAAGACTAGAGGAACAAAACATCTTAAGTACTGTCCGTATCGTTGTATGGGTGCAACATACTTTCTTCACAAACACAGTTTTGTTAACCAGATCTTGGCAAGCAAATTCCATCCTAGCACGTTGTATTATATTAATTAAAAAAGAAACTGCGAACCACATAGATTCCACGCCTTCAGTCGCCTGATTCACTGAATCGATTAAAGATGTCTGACAAAGACGAGTCAGTCTCTGACCCGTATCATCGCAAGACAGCCTGAGGATATATTTTCCGTCCTGTCTCACGAGATCCTGTAGAACAGCCAGCAACTGAACTTGAATATGGCCATACACTTTACCATGGAACATGTTCTCCCCTGGTATAAAGTAATTTGGGCAGTAACCATTTTTAACCCATTGGCACAGTGTTCTCAAACATAGCTCAACACACAATAACATATTTTCGGTTTGCCACAGGGAAGACGGTGTGCTTTCTAATGCATAGAATACACATGTCTTAGAGTGATAACTGCTCAACGCTTTTTCTCCACAAATTGGTTGCACGAAATCTTTCTTGATCATTTTCAGCAAAACATAGCATTTGTATTGAGTTGAGTTGAATTGCCAGACAAGAATTTTTTCTCCATATGAAATGGATATTCTCCACTCCAGATGATTCTCTGGACTGAGTGGATGACCAACTGGAACCATTAGAGCACCAGTCTGCTTGATAAGAGCTATATTTGCTTGAGATGGGTAGGTTCTGATTCTGTTTTCCCACTGAGAGGCCTGATCAGGCCAAGATCTGATTTTCAATGCGTTCACTAAATCAATTGAATCTTTTCCGAAGTTGAAGAGTTTCCTATCGGCTGGACCATGCCGCTCCATATCAAGCGATGAATGATACTTACGACTGCATAAAACAGAACGACCGAACGAATCCAATGAGTGACCTTCACATTGCGCATTGAACACTGGTAATGATGAATTTAAACCCAATCTTTGGAATTTCACATACCCTGGTGGAGTTCTCGCATCACTTACCATGATGTATGTACGTTTAAAAGTTTCCAGGGACTGGAGACTCTGCAGCACGCCGATGTCGGAAGACCAAGAAAGGGCATCAATGTCTGACTGTAGTCCTTCTGTGGTGGTAGCTTCAGCCTGACTCCCGAAGATATGATAAGGATCTTTACGATCCAAGGTTTCAATCTCATCTATCTGAAACATCATGTTTATCCTCTTCCAACGTATATTCTCGCTCAGTCCCACTTTGTCCTGGACATTGAATAATCTAAGAGATACATCGCTATAATACACGGGAATGATTCTTTCCATTATTCTCTACGTGCATTTGGATACCTGCAAAATAATGATAATAACAACAATCTGAAAAGAATAATTCGTTTCATATATTCAATCCTCTATATTCTTTCATCTTAAAATGTTTCCAGAACGATTTCCATACTTATGGCTATAGATATTGCAACCTCCCATTATTAAACATTCAATCGAAATATCGGAAAATAATTTATCATCGCTCGAAATAACGTACTGTTCTATTTACTCCGACGTGTAGCATGGGATATAGTTACAATGTATCCTTCTGCAACGTATCTAACTATTAATATTTTAAATGTTCTCCTTTTCGCACCAATGTGATCAGACAGCATTTTTTAAATCTCTTTGCACCATACCGGCATGAACAAATAATTTGTCCAACCTAATTCCAACACCTGCATTAGCACTACGTCTCACAATACTTGCAGGGAATGCAAGAAACTATGGGTGTTTCAACAGTAGAACAGAGCCTTTAATTAGTATACAGTACGTCAATGAATGCTATCAATGCCCTTCCCATGCACTTAAACACACTTTATTATTCTGATTGTCCAATTTGGAAAGGCCAATTTCTATTAACTTCTCGGTATGGTGTTCATGCAGTGAACAACTTCACTTGGAACCGCATGGCGGTTTTCAACATCCTATATCCCTCAGGGTTTTTTGGTAGTGTCACATAACTTTTAGCAATACCATGGAGGTATAAACTTGTCCAGTCACACAAGCCAGGCATTTATGTTACTTGGACGACAGCGTATTGTGCAGGCAAAAGTCATGAATACTAAACACTTTTGTCAGTATGACTACGTCTTGCGATTTGCGGTCTCTGTTCATTTTCTTCGATCCAGACTTTATTTTGAAAATAAGATTCAAACGTGTCTTGTCACTTTTTATATTTGGCGAGTAGCTGTGGGGTAATTTCAACCCGGCTCTGTTTTGATCAGCCTTGAACGAATGCGAGATCCATCTGTCCCAAACGTTTCAGAGCTGAAAATATCTTTTCAGGTTACTGACAGAAAATAACGAATTAATGTTCGAGATGATGTAAATATTTCCAATGTGTATCCAGGATCTTCAAGAATTGTTCCCATCACATCTTCCACTGGGGGGCCCCGAGTGGCCGAGTGGTCTAAAGCGTTCTCCGTTACGGATCACTGCCATCTCACCTCTGTCTGCGCCGGTTCGAGTCTCAGATTCAGCCAATGTAGGTATGTGAGAAAGCATGCCAGTAGCTTCTCGTGGGTCGGTGGTTCTTTTTGGGGTTTTCCCGGGTTCTTCCTCCACCATTAATACTGGCCGCCATATATAGCCTATCGTGTGCTGAAAAATGGCGTTAAACCCCACAACAACAACAACAACATCTTCCACTGCTAATAAACCACACAGTAGGGTGTGTGTGTGTGTGGTTCATACATTAGATATTACAGAAGTTTGTCCGCCATTTTATTGCACTATGTCTTTTGTTTACCTGTCATCGTGCGACTTATTTACACATCGCTTGTAGGTCTAATGATAGAGTTCAGCGGACATGAATAAATTGTTAACATAAATAATTGTTTCCACATAGGTTTGATATACCAATCATATTTACAGAATGTTTCTCAATACTTAGCAAATTGCTTGACTATATCGACCCCATCTTACCTTATTCCCTATTGGTTAATATCCAAGCTCAGTGTATTATGTATTCGGTTGTCGGCTTGTAAGTAAGATTGCTGAATTAGTGGTCACGTGATAATTCACGTGATAATGTATATGTAGCTTTCAAGGAGTATGTATCTATAACGAGGACTGGGCAGGGAAGGTATGAGAAGAAACAGATATCAGTTTGATTTGTGGTTTTAAGGAAGATAATAACAGAAAGGGAATTTTTTCATTGAATTTTTAAAGAACAAGATAGATGACAAGTAGAATTTGTGTTGGCGTAAATATATATATCAAGTAACACACGCGTTTGACTTGTATTGGTACGAACATAAATAGCTATTGTTTAGGAGTTGATATTATTATTCCTTACATTGATCGTTCGAGCATACTTTATGCATGCATACGTACATATATACGACCGGTAAGTGTTAGTACATACATGCATACGAATGTACGTGTTAGTTTTTCCTTTATGGAACCAGATATAGGTCTCTCTCTCTCTCTCTCTCTCTCTCTTTATTAATGATGGTACAACCGGCGAATGAACCGAGAGAGTGAGACAGAAAAGCTGCCTCGAGGATAAATATTCCCTTGACCAGTAGCCGTAGTAAGTCAAGCATGATATTGAGTTGATCAACTGTAGATTATTTTACACATTTGACTTACCTTTGTATTTTTACACATATATTTATGCAGAAAGTATCGAGGTATGCATATATACTGTTTCATGCCCACGTTGGTACGGCAGGTTGTTAAGTTTATATATATATATATATATATATATATATATATATATATATATATATATATATATATATATATATATATATATTGGTAAATATTATGGTTGATTTCTTGCACATATATGATAAACTAAGGTTTCTCTCGTACCTATCATTTTGCTCTTTTACATTAATTTATTTAGGACGAGAACAATGTGTAACTATCTAACGATGATAGTACAACGATAAATTCTCAACAGTAGTTTTGGTAAGGTTTGGTTCATTTCATAATCACTGGCCACAGTTGTATGGCAACACGATAACGCGCTAAACGATACCAGCTGGCCTCACCTGTAGAGTGAAATCGCGGTCATTGTAGAGGTGCACAAAATGAGGCCCAATCATATCCTAATTTGTCGGTATCGTAAGTGCATATCTTTAAGTTCATTTTAACAATTGCAAAATCGACATTAGCTACCTTTAATACTATCTTTACACAGTTCGTGAACTAAATGAGAGCTTTACGGACATCTAACAGAAATAAAAGTGTTATCTTATCGCTAATGTGTAATGTTTTACACTTTCGTGTCAAATACGAGTTCATATTGCAACAGTCTTGATACTTTATCTTCTCCAAAGCAGATATGAGTCAGGTTGGTCTTATATTTTTAAAACTCATTTACTAACATGGTAAGTCTTAGTTATCAGCACTGGTACTCTGTGGGTTTGACGATTTTCTGTATAAATTGGAGATAAAAAAATTGTTATTATAGGGGTTGTAAGACTGATGTGGATATATAAATCTGTTTCATTCCAATTGACTCAGGAAGAAAAGGAATTAACAGGTGAGAAATTTTAAACTGAATTCCCTTAAAACATTATATAAATAGGTGTATATATTTCCTGATACAAAAAAATGAAGTCACCCCATTATATTTACAAAACTACAAAATTAGTATTCTCTCCCCTGCTATTTCAGAGCAAGAAATAATTATGCTATGTCGCCTGAAATCCGTGTTTGACATGCAGTCATGTCGTTCAAAAAGTTTCATGATCTTTAAGCTTTGTTGTGAATAGTTTTCGAACTGAGATGGTTGTTGTGCATAACTAATTTGCAAGCTTCTTCAAAGATAACATAATTCTATCCTAAATGAGTATACATAAATAGCTTACTAAGCCCCGGAATGGTAAAATTAATCAATATTTCTTCAAGAATTTGCAAGTTCTCAAACAGATTTGAAGGAGCACCTTTCACGTGTTACCTTTGTAACAGGCTGATCCGTGTTGGGATTAGTTTATGGCGAAGACAATGACAGCAATTTAGTGAATGAGATGTTTATTCATAAGGCGATTGAAATGTGAACACCAGACTCGTACGCATAAAATCCAAGAATAGATTTAACATAATGATGTGCATCGATTTAAGCAACTGATATAAGGAAATGATATCACTAATAGCTGGAACTAATCATCACATTTAAATTAAACGAGTACTCATAAAGAACTTATGGAACTTATGAATAAATATGGTTGATAGATGGATCTATCTTCATGGATGATCATCGTTTAGGATTTAAACACAAAATTTAAGAAGAATCATTAATCACCAAGGGTGATCAAAATATGGAATGTTTGCAAATATAAGAGTATTGTTTCCACAAGTAGATAATATAAATTTATATATTTGATATTTACTCCTATAGTTTTACTGCATATATTATTTGATTTTCAATCCAATTGTGATACTAATAATGTAACAACAAAGAAATATAATTCGTGGCGTCCGGTTGACGACCACCACGTATCTTTATTTCCACCGCTCTCGTCGGATAGTCATGTAGCACTCATGCATGGCCTACTCCATCAAGTTTGCCGATTAATACATCAGGAGATCCTTATTAGGGCTGCGGACCAGTTGGTCCCGAAGATTTTGGTCCATCACCGCGAGAGAACTATCTTTCTCCGAATCAACGTCAACACCTACAATAACCCACCTGTTATACGAAACCCTATTGCGTCCTACCACGTTCCATCCAAGATGTCAGCTCTACATTCAAAATCAGCTCGGCTGACAATTTCTCCTGTATAGTGGACATCTTCCTGAAACTTTGGGTTGTGTTGTGATCATACTGTCTGATTTGACTCTATAAGTACCCTGGTTTTGGTACTATTCGTGGCCAAAGAGCTCAAGGTAATCGGTTTTCTCACTGCAAGTACCTTACTCGTGCATCTTTGGATGAACATGATCTTCCAATCAGTCTGCTCCATAAACGGGCGCCTACATTTTACGACCCTCGAATTGCCTTCCTCCGGAAACAATATGGCTATAAAGTCAATGACCAATGATCAATTTTGAATTGGTGACTTTCGCTTTATTCAAATACACTAGAGGCTGATGTTCAGTTTCAAGGACAAATTCCCTACCGAAAAGGTACTTGTGAAATTTTCCAATTCACTACACCAGTGTCAACCATCCCTTTTTGATCATGGCATAATTTTGTTCCCGAGTCAGTAATTTCATAACTGCATAAGCAATGGCTAACTTAACCCTCTCTTGCTCCTGTAACAAAACTGCTCCTAATCATGCGGCTAACTCATTAATTCTCAATACCATCAATTTATCCAGTTATGGGAACTTTAGGATTGGTGTCTAATCAATTTTCACTTAAGAGTGTTAAAAAATGTTTCTTGACATGAAATCCAAACCACTCTATCGGGTTGTCATTTCATGGTTATGACTGTCAATGGACAATCTATAGCAGTGTAATGTCACGTAAACTCCCAATTAGCCCCAGGAACGATCGAACCTTTGTAATGCTTTCTGATCTAGGAGCATATCTGATCGTGTCGATTTTGTCAGGATAGTGTGGAGTGTTATCTACCTCGACCGGCACACTAGATAGGCATATCATTCCAAGTTATATTTACTATACTACACTTGGTGGTCCAGCTGTGACATTGGCCTTGCGTATTTTGTCGAACAGATTGAGGAATAATCTAATAAGGTCTTTCCAGTTATGCGTGTTTACAATAAAATAGGCAACTAAACTACTTACGTTTTCCATGACATTTATCAATTTGCTCATAAGACGAACGCAGTAGGCACTGGAGTTGACAAAGACAAAATATATGACTTTAAAAAAGTAAAGACCATGAAGGGATATTAACAGCGATGATAGAACTAACCTTTGAACGATATTGTTGAGCCACCAATTCTGAAGAGAAGCCCTCCATATCTTGTATCGGTTCTGCATAAAATGGGATGATTTTATTTAGTTGACGAAATTCTATATAAAGCGTTTTCTTCCGACTTTCTTTCTGGACAATACCAAGGGGGACGAAATACGAGTTCATTCACGCCCCGGTCTGACAGTTTACATAATGCTTCATCGATCGTTTCCCGTGCATTCAAGGGTGTTGGATATCCTTTAATTCAGATCAGCTCTGATGTATTAAAGTTTGTCATGCTTTATCAACCCAATATGGACTCTGGATATTTACACAACATCGCCATGATTTGCTGACGGTGACATCCATGTATCTCTGGGCAGATACTGACTTTGTGTACTCCCTTCCTTCCATACCCTATTGTGCATACAGTTGGAATTTCTGTATTAAGGTATAATTAACGCTCGCCTTGTATGACCACGGTTGAGTTTAAGAATGCATCAAAACTCTTGCTAGCGCAAAATTAATCGCATGATAGTCAAATGTCAAATGAATCATAAATAGAACTTATGTTAGATGTGTAACATCTAATTATCACAACGCAAGCAAGTCCAGTGAAAAACACTGTATGTAAGCACTCAACGACTATTGTTTAGTTTATCTTTTGCGGATGATATTCTGTAACGTGTTATTGTACCAACACAAATTTAATGCATCTATGCAACTTACGCCTATGACCCATGTTCGATCGCTTGGATAAAATGAAAGCGAAAATTCGACATGATTGGAAGTCAAGAGCCTACGACATTTTCAATCACTAACTCGTAAAGGGGAAGGTCCATGCACAAAGTTTCGACGGTTCCGATCAGGAAAGGCGACTCAATTTATATCCTCGTGACGGGAACGAGTTCAATCGTTTGATCCAACAACATACAGGGTTATGTCGAACCAAGTATTCGGTCGTCCGTAACTAGACGCCTCTTTAACACAATGCATGTGCAATGAG
This sequence comes from Sinohyriopsis cumingii, assembly GCA_028554795.2. Lineage (NCBI taxonomy): Eukaryota > Metazoa > Mollusca > Bivalvia > Unionida > Unionidae > Sinohyriopsis > Sinohyriopsis cumingii. The sequence continues at coordinate 49,975,233 of CM068833.1, forward strand.
TGATGCGCAAGACCGGGAATCCTTGCCCTTGACCGTTAGCAGAACCACTCGCTTCCTTACCTTGGCCTCGGAGAAAGAGTCAAGTGCCAATCATCTGAAAGGGATTATGATCTATAACATGTATTCTATGAGATATGCATTAAATTTGACCAAAGAGTCCATAATTAGCAATATCGATATTCATGTGAATATTATAACTGCCTCGACCAGCATACTAGATGGTCACAGCTTTCCAAGTTAGAATATACTATAGTACACTTGGTGGTTTAGATGTGACCTTGCGGAGTTTGTCGAGAAGACTGACTAATAATATAATAAGATTTCTTCCAGTTATGCATTTAGACAACAAAAATGTGAAAGGTGTCAAGGAAAAACAGAAAATAGACATCCAAAAGTATGCAACAAGACATAAGGCAATTCATTCACTCTCCTACCTCCATTCCTTATGAGGGTGAGCTCGAGGCCGAGTGATTTGTAGTGCTGGTGTATGTGAGCTTTGCGTTCAGTGCCGTTGCTCGCGGCGTGGCTTCGATTCCCTCTTTTAATATTGGACCTTTCCAACATTCAGCAGGGGGAGGGCGAGAAGAGATTACGTCTTTTGCGAAAACAAAGTACAGTAAACCTATCACGGCTAGTGTTCAATTATTTTCTTTACCGTAAGACGTTTCGATATCTGATACAGAGGCTTCCATGTGTACATTTGCTTCCCAAAGTTGTTTGATATTCAGTTCTGAAAAGGACTCAAGTGCAATGCTTAACATATTTCATTACATAAATTCTTTCAATCATTGCATAGCGATCGTCTTAGTTTTGGGGTTTTACATTATGGGAATACCTAAGAAAAAGAAATAGGTGCTTCGAGGTTTATTTTTTGTAACTTCATCGTAATTAGACCGGATTATACTTTATATCCTTGGTAATATCGACATCAATGGCAGGACGATCTTCCAGTATTCATGGAAACGAATAGCATTTGAATGGGAAAGATATAACGTTATCCTTTTTACAACTTTTCAATTTAGCAAAGCAATATGTTGTGACCTGACTTAACACTTATATGCTGTGTCCATGACCTGTCTTTCTTTACCTACAAAATGGTGCTTCATTTCTGGTTAACATTGGATGATTAGTGTGCAAACTCATGTTGGTTTCCATAATCCTGTTCTTGGATGAAATTTAATATTTTTTGATGTTGCGAAAGAGTTAGTCGAGTGGCAGAAGCTTAATGCAAGGGTCGCGGGTTCGATATGCGCCCTCGTCAGCCGGGTCGGCTGAAACGGTTTGTCATAGAGAAACGTTCTTAACTCTCATTGCCAAAATATCGCTAATAATGTGTTAAATATACTTCAAAATGTCGCTTTCAAAATCGAAAGTATGCCTCATTTATATGAAAAGAGAACAGCAGCATAAAAATTATAATTTTCCATATTCGTTACAAATTTATAGGTGTCATTCTGTTCGAGTGTTTGTCTCTACCAATATTCGTTATTTTCTCATTCTTTTACATGGTGCAGGTAACGAGATATTAACTGTAGAAGCAACACAATGGAAACAGAAGATATTAACTGTATAAGCAAAACAATGGAAACATAATATATTAACTGTATAAGCAACACAATGGAAACAGAGAAAGCCCATGTATGGCTGGACTAATAACTAATTTTTCTTCGATTCCTTGTGTTATTTTTACATGCTTTGTGATCAAAATGACTTAGACGTTGTTTTAAGTTCTCACACAAAATAAAACAATGCCTTAAATTGGTTGACGTGAGATTTTGGGTGGGGCGTGTGGGGTCCCACCCAGAAAAAACGAGTTTCCATTTGCTTCATGTGATTCACATTACCATAACATGCATTATATTTTTCAATTTATTCGTTTCAAGCGTGCAGGCTAAAATGTTACAAACAGGGTTTACTCCACTACGCTATTATTTATTAAAATATAGGTGTTATCATAATATACACCACTCGTTTTCAAGAGCAGAATCATTGGTTTACTTTCACAGCCGTCGATTTTCATCTCTTTTTGATCACAGATCTGTGAATGATTGGTTCTATTAAGAATTAAAAGTAAAAAAGGTAAACCATGCAATCAATCAAAAGATGGAGAGAGAACATTAATTTAAAAAACTGATGGAGTAAGAGAGAAAGTGGGAACAAGAAAACAAGAAATAAGGCAAACTGTGCGAGTTTACACTTTAAGGAAATATACGGATCATAAAACATCTTTCACCTTTATAGCAACATGTGCGATTTCCATTCTTTATGTCTCTGTCATACAATAAAGTCAATGAGTACCCTGGTGAATAAAAACTTAAATGATGTATTCTTCGATTTACATTTATCACAATTTCATACAAAACATGAAACCGCACCTTGTGCAAGCGCGAGACAAATTCCACGTATTCTTCACCGCGTCAAAAATATAGTATATAATATTAACGGCCTGTTTCTGCTGAAACTTACGTCGCATGGACTGATATTTAGGTTTATTTTCGTGGCTAACAAGGTTTATGGGTTTTCCTGTTTTCGGTGAATGAAGTGGGGAAAGTATTTTGTCCTTGAGTATGAGATGCATTTGTGTTGTCTTAAATATATTTTCTCAGCAGCACTGAAATTCCCAAACAAAATGGTGGTAAAGAATATAATAAATGCCACAAATTGTCGAATTATGTAAATCCTATCAAATTAAATGATTCGAGTAGTACGTGACTTACAGTCAATATGTACTATATCGATGTTTAAATTAACATTATACCTATCCATAATCGCTCAATCTGATTCGTTTTCACAACAACCGAAAAACAACAATAAGGCAAATAAAAACTTTGCTTTGTTTCTTATTATTTTTTCTATTTGTTTATATTCGTAGGAAACCCCTGCAATCTTTCAACTTATGATTGCACTGATGTCTGATACGCCAAGGAAAATTAAATCTGTATGTATGTATGTATTTATGTATGTATGTATATATGTATGTACTTATGTATGTATGTATGCATGCATGCAATGAAAAATATAGAAAACGAAAAACTTTTCCCGAAAAAATATCCGACATAAATTATACACGTGCACAGATGGAGGTCAGCAATTAAGATGAATGTCTGAAGTTTTACTGTCAACGTATTTCTTTATCTTCCATCTACATTTTGTTTCTGTATGTATATCACTTAGTTGTTTAACATAGCTGTAACAACTTGAGTCATATCTCTAAGATGTCAGCAGTGTTGCAGTTTACAGCTATGTCAAACACTATGGCATCATTGCGCAGACGTGTCGCATCATATCCCACCCAGTAATATTATCGTGACACCAGGCCGACCAGTCGTAGCACTAAACTGTTAATGCTGACTTCCAAGCGTTGCACCTGCAAGTACTATTTTTAAAAGTCTTCGGTATGGTTTTACTGGGGTTCGATCCCGCGACCTTCAGCATACGAGGCAGACACTCTGACCACTTAGACCAACGGAGGGGTCTAGAGTTAACATGTATACTTGCTCTTGAAGCACATTTATACAACTTTTTGTTTACATTGGTTTCTGCTCAGTAGTTTCATTTTACACGATTAGCTTATGAACTTTGACTTTTTTGCTACTGCAAATTTCCTTTTGATTTGTTTTTTTTTTTTTTGCAGATAGTGTTTGCTTATGTTTGCTTTGGTGATTTAGCCTAATGCTGTCGTGATACACCACCTAAGTAATTTGTTGTAGAATTGTGCTTGACACTCCGCCTTTCGCTGGGGAACATTGTGTTTAAAAATGTTGGACTTTTTGTATATTATTGTTCATGCATGTTTCATTGGTGTCTCTGGTGAAGCTGTTTTGAATTTCTTTTTGTTTCTCTATTATGTTTATTTGCGAATTTTTCTTCTCCAAGTTATATTTCATCTGGTAGACCTACATCGTAATATTTTAAAGCATCTATCAACATAACGATTTGTCTTTTTGACGCGGTAAAGAATACTTGGAATTTGTCTCGCGTTTGCACAAGGTGCGGTTTCATGTTTTGAAAGAAACTGTGATAAATGTAAATCGAAGAATACATCATTTAACATTTTAGTCACCAGGGTACTCATTGACTTTATTGTATGACAGAGACATAAAGAATGGAAATCGCACATGTTGCTATAAAGGTGGAAGCCGCTTTCTTCTTCTAGACTGAATTTGTGAATCTGACAATTTAACTGTGGAGATGATACGTGATGTCGCCTGCGAATCTGGGGTCATTACGTGCTACTCCCAACTGGTCAGTCTCAAAATCACAAAATCTTTATGTTAGGAAAGAATAAGATAATCAGATTTGCACCACAAGAAAAATAAGGAAACATAAATGAAAACTGACAGTTTTAGGCTGTGTTGAGGGAAAACTGGCACTTGTTAAATACGAATGACGTCATTTAACGAGTACAAATATTAAGATCAATGAAGTAAGATAATCCTTAATGCATGGGATGTTTCTTTGTTTACGAGAAGTGTGCGCGGGGAAGATCATTTTTCTAATCATCGGCAGATGCAAGATACACTAACGTTTTTGTTCGGATTTCTTTCTTTGGAGCGAAGGTTGTGTGCGGCTGTTAGTTGGCACAACTCAAACTTTTAGGCAGGAAAAGCACAGGAGTTAAAACAAAATGAAATGATTTTGTAGTTCTGTCATTTACATATTTATCCATCAGTGCAGTAATGCGTTTTAAATTGACTCTATTATTTGACAGAGGCTATTCATATGATAATTTTACTGACAGGTTGCCAGAAAGCAGGTAACTGTTTTTGATCAGATATGTGCAGAATTACGAATATTGCTTGCTTTTAGGACGATGTTCATGCAAAGAAAAATAACTTGTCCCATATACATACATACATACATACATACATACATACATACATACATACATACATACATACATACATACATGCATACATACATTCTGTTTTTGCCATCACAATGTATAAAGCGTTCAATGTAAAAAGGGATTAGTAGTCCAAACTCCCTATCCGTTCCCTCTCAAAATCCGTCCCAGCTATACATGATGGTATTCGTATATCTGACACAACATGAAGTTTATCGGCTATGTCCATGCACTTTGTACATATTGGCCCACATCCTGCATACAGATAAGTGATACTATAGGGTGTAATTATATATTGAGAAAGAATATAGACATTGTTCTTATTTGTCCCTCCTGAGACTCGCCTTTTCTGCATGCACAAACAACCAATCACCCTCGACTAAGTCGACGATTTTTGTTCTTTCCATATGGAGTTTAATTCATTTTATGTTCTCTGTAGACTGAGTAGGTAACATGTTTTTCCTTTCTTGTAAGCAGGTTGAAAGGTAATTCATTTTACGGGATTGAGTGGTTATGTACAGAGGTGGGACACTATATGAACAGGGCAAGAGTGGTACAAAATGTACAGTGGTAGGGTATTCTAGTTGGAAATATTTATTGGCAAGGATTATTTGGTAATAGTTATGCTATTGGTTCTGTGTTTGATGCCGCGAAAAACACTTTCCTAACTAAAACGTAATCTCGTTATTGAACCCCATCAAGCTACTTCTATATCTCGCAAATATCTTCAATTCTAAGTCCAGGTAAAGAAAAACAATCAAGGTATATTGTTACGACTCATTGGTCATAAACCAAGTAAAATAAAGGCAAGCGTCAGCGATCTCAGCACACATCAGAAAATAATTTATTTCATTAGAACACAAATTAAAAATTTAAAATGAACATAAAGTATTGTGAAGCAATACCACAAATTATATCACCAGTCCAAAATTATATAGTTTTCTGAACGAATTTTACTATTGAATGTTCTGATATGTCAGTAGCTGATACTATAATAGCACTGATGTACCAAAATGATGTAATTAAAATTGTCCCTGAATAAATTGATAATACTCCCAACAAATGGTTTAGTCCAAAGTCAATAAGCACTTTATGATTGCAAATAACATTTGTTAAATAAATGCATTATCTTAAACTATAACTGAACGCAAGGAAAACTGATCACACAATGGCTGATATGAAGATTGGAAACATACTTACGCTGACTAAAACCCTTCTATACAAACTTCAGACAATAAGAGACACATGATTTGGGTCATTGTCCAATGAAATTCGTAAACAAGGTCAGGTCTCTATACTTAAAGTTTAACAAACTATCAGACACAAATAAGGTTGACCATAGTTTATTCAAGTGAACAAGCAATGTTCTGAACTCAGATCGAAATAAACATTTTGTTCACAAATAATCAATATCTTTAAGTTAAGTCTACAATCATGGACAAAAGTTAGCGATGTATTATATTGTTTACAAAATTACCATTACGATCTACAATCATGGACATTCCATATGTACACAAAATTTAGATGTAGGTAACACCTCCTTTCATAAACAAAAAGAAAGAATTATAGAATAGTCTTCATTTACGTAGTAATCAAATATAAATAGTAGTACAATTGCATAGGAGCATGCCTCATGAAAGATACAAAATAAGTGCAAAATAAAACAATATAGTATTTCTATACACGTGAGAGGGCATCTGCAATCAGATTAGCTTTAACCTTGATGTTCCTAATGTCAATGTTGTATTACCGCCACATTAAACTCCTTCTTTACAATGTTTGACTTTTGTTATTTCATTTTGTTCATGAAAGTAAAAGGATTGTGATCACTGAATACAATAATCGGAGAAGAGGCTGAACTAAATCTACACGTACATTTTTTAAAAATGTTTTCTTTAGAAAATAGCACATAGGATGAGCCAAACTATTTTTTCTTCATGAATCAATACTCTACCAGCACAAACATCACCTGCATCAATAGACATTTTAAATGATTGAAATCTGAAGCTTAAGGAACTGGTGTATCCTTATGACTGGCCTTTAATTTATCGAAAGCTTTCAGATATTTTTCAGATGTATTACTCAAACACATTTTTCAGTGATTCATCAATTACAGATTCATTTGAAAACAAATTAAAGATATTATCTAACCATACCCCGAAATCTCATCACTTGCTTTGCTCTGATAACCATTGGGAAATCAGAGATAACATTGACCGTAACTGCTACATGTTCAACTTGACTGTGTGCCACAGAATTTCCTAAAGTATAACACAAACACGGTAAAACTCTCTTTTGCCTAAATTAATTGTCAAATTTACAAACCTAACACACAACAAGAGGACCAGGATGTCGGTCCTACCCTATCAAATGTGTATGTTTACTTATATTTTAATAACTTACCTGATAAAGATCAGGGATTCCGTGTTTTTCCAATGTTTTCAACTCAGATCCAAAACAACACACATACACACACATTTATAACCGTTAACCACTATATATATGTAGGTGTTGGTGAGTCTGTCCGTTTTACCTTCATGGATTCAGATATCTCTCTCTCTCTCTCTCTCTCTCTCTCTCTCTGTCTAGTCTGATGACAACAAAACTGACAAATAAGCCGAAACACTAAGCTAGAGAGAACAACTAACTGGAGGATAAAGGATATCCTATTTATATTTGTCATACTAAGGTTTTTGTTGTACTTATGGTAAACAGTATCCATCTCTTTTAATTTAATTTATTTAACACGATGGTAATATTAAATAGCAATCATTTTATCTCTCTCAATATGATAGAAAAACGGTATTGTCTCCAAAATAGTTCCAAGAAAAGATACATTATATTTTATATTTGTTAACCACAATTGATTGACAACACGATCATTCACACCTTCCACTCGGTGGCCTAACTTTCAGTTATATATCGGGGCTCCGAGTGGCAGAGTGTTCTAAAGTGCTCACCGTTCCGAGTCACTGCCATCTCACCCCTGTCTCCGTGGATTCGAGTCTCAGACTCGGCTAACGTGCGTACGTGAAAAATCTTGCCAGTAGCTTCTCGTGGGTCGGTGGTTCTTTCTGGAGTTCCCCAGGGTTCTTCCTCCACAAGTCATACTGTCCCCCTTGTATAGCCTATCTTGTGCTGAAAAATGGCGTTAAACCCTACAACAACAACAACAGTTATATATCACGGTCATTCTAGAGATGCACAATATGAGGCTCAATTGTATTGGAGGAGCATATTATTATGGTGCTGGTTTTAATTATTTCAGATGGTTTTGTACCTATATGTCTTAAATCATAAGATACCTTTTCTTAATAAACTTAATTATTTTTGCTTATGATAGAGGGTTACATATGCATTTCCTACTACTTTTAGCGGCTGTACTTCAAATTTATAAAGATGTTAACTAGCCACTTATACCCAGTGGGGGATGATACATTCATGCTATCAGGGATGTGAAATAACAAAACCCATTAAAGACCATAAGGTGTATTTGTTGAGTTACAATAAATCAGAGATGGTACGCTTTCCTTCATCGCCAAATATTTATGATTTTTAGTCATTTGTTTCAAAATTTGTTGGCCTTTTAAGTAGGTGCAAATTACATAAAATAGACTTAACTAGTACCTGTTTAATAATTAGCTCATAAGTAAATATTTTGCAAGTAATTTCCCACTAAATAGAACAATTTTCAGTACATTAAATCGTACTAAGAACGTGAATGGAGAGTGCACTAATGGCTATACTTTTGCAATGGAATGTAGATTCGGTGCATTTTGTTTGTATGCCAGAATTAGATGATTGTTCATAGTTAACCCATCCGGACCATAAGTTGGATCAGCATTAGTCTAGACAAGTTTTCAAGGAATACTTTATTGATGTACCCTATAGTCGTTGATAAACTAGTGTACTGTCTTCAATATTCAAGAAGGGTCTGATCCGAAAAAGAAAGAAAAAACACTACTTGCGGGTAAGGGAGGACACGCTGGGCTATCAAATGTATTTTTCCGCAATTTTGGATCTGCTGAAATCGATCTGGAGATCGGGAGTGATTCCAGCAAGTTGGAAATAAGCAATTGTAATTTGTATCCAAAAACCCTGTAAGGATCCGGTAGATGGAAACTCGTAGAGACAAATCTCCATTACTAAAAATATCTGTACCATTATGGAGACGATGATGTATAGCAGACCGAAGCACTGACCAAGAATGTAAATACTTGCTAGCATGAAGCAAAAGGAGTTTCTCAACAAAGATCCCCATAATATTAAGTTGTACGCTTGTAATTAAGCATAAAAGTGGCTATCAATGCAAAACGAAATTGATGATATGACCAAAACCTGATCGTAGTTTCCTCAGTCCTGAACAACCTATGATCTGTTGTGAACAAAAGGACTGTTACAGAATAATGCAGAAACTAATTTGGTATATTTGACTTTGTCGACGCGTACAGCGTTAACTAGAGTAGGTTGTTTTCATTACCTTGAGTTATAGTCACTGAATGAGAAACATCTCGCTGTAGGTCGCTCGTAGCGTGATGCCCATGTTTATCGACATGCACGAGTACTTTACCGTTGGTTCTTGAACGTTTTGTTTTTTCATTTAGTATAAATAGTAAGGTTTTACTACAAGCGGTCTATCATTGCTTGGATCTTGTCACGAAGTGTCGGTTTGGAACCATTATACAGAACATGCACGCATACAATTTTTGTTAGTTTTTCTAGTTTGTTCTTCCTTTTTTTACAAACGAATAAATAAATAGGAATCTGGTAGAAGGCTAAAACTCCCATAGTGCGGAGTACAAGTCCTACCAGATTACTAAATTATTTTTTATCATTAGATAGCCCTGCTAAAATAACTCGAGAAAGATTTGATCCTTCAGCGTCGTCCAAACACAAACACAAATAAGCATACAAAACAATATAGCACTATGGATATAACAAACACTGAACACTAACAAACTCTGGCAAAGATCACTAATTAAAGAAGACTTAATAAACCAGTCTGTGTTAAACTAAATATAATTCAACTGGAACTATAGTATACGGTGGTGCATAAACTCTAATCAACATTTCATAAAATTTTATCAAACTTCTATTTAATATTTACACATGCACAAACATAGTAAATGGTTCAACATACAGACATAAAATCTTTTTAAAAAATTTTTCCGCAATAGGTGGTCCACTTTAAAATGATTATGAGAGGGACCGCACCAATAACGGTTTGGAACCACAGAACTACAGCCATAGGGGTAAGTGACAGCTGTTAAAATAATTTTGATTCCCTTGTATATTTATGCTTTTCAGTGTGTTCGTGACATACTTTTTTATTATCGTAAATTTCATAAAGCTTCGACAGATAAAATAACCACGTTTAACAGACAATTCACTGTTAGAATTCCTTTTCACTTGTAGGACACGGAGTAGAAAGTTACACGTAGAGTGCGGGTTTAACGTATTTTTTGTTTTGTTTGTATAAACCATTAGGGACATTGACATAAAGAAATGGACTATAGGCATTTGTTCAGTGGATATTTAGTCATTTCATATGCATATATTTGAGTATTTTGTGTGATACCTTATTTCGTATTATAAGCTACCAGTTTCATCTATTTGTAGCTGAAACTGGTGGAGGAGGAAGTGTAGGTGAACCAGACTGGAACTGTTAGGAGGCGTTGTTGCTCCAAACTGAAACTTGTAGTAGGTGTTGCTGCGACAGACTGAAACTGGTGGAGGGTGAAGTTGAGCCAGTATGAATCTGGGAAGTTGAGCGAAAGTGGAACTGTGATATTGTGTGGGTTCGTTTTCGTTCAAAGTGGGAAGTTGGACCAGAGTGCACCCTGCGTGGGTCGGAACTGGATATTTTGGTTTGTTTCGTTTTATATAGCAGATCGGTTATGTGAACCGTCGTCATCATTATCATTGGTAATTTCAGCCCTGTGTCATCATGTCAATCCTCGACATGGTCAATAGGGATATATATAAATATAGATATGAATATTTCTTTCTTTTGTGAATGTTCGTAGAATGTGTGCGAGAGTCGGGTATTGCATATATTGTTTCATTTATTATTGTTGTGCCATCATCCAATCGTACATAAGACAAGTCTCGCCATTCACACACATTGCGTTTGTGTTATTCATATAGTCCAAATTCCAATCGGTTTCAATTCTGTTACAAGGACTGGTTGCAAAGTTGAACTGCTACAGTTTTAATCAGGTCGCATACATAAATGGATAACACATTTCGTAAATGTTCGGGAAATCAAAACAAGTTGGTAACCAACTTTCAGAAGTTCAAACAAATGGAACTCTACAGGGCAGTGTACCGTGCCAAACTCTGTTTAACATCATGATTAACGACATATAACAGTAAGTGGAACAGTTCACCTACGACCACACAATTTAGAAAGCGCGAGTACATTGCATGCGAACATATACATCCCAATCCTGCTTCAAACAACATGCCAGCAGGTTTAGAACCAAGTCTCTGCATCTTAGATGTTTGTAATATACGACCAACAGCATGTTTTCGAAGGCGGTCATCTTGTGTGAAATTTTGCCCTGTTGGTAGCAATACTGGCACTCAAGGTATTGCAAGAACATTTTTGGATCAACACAAGCGCACTGGACATGAGGGACGGCATCGATGTGTGGACCTCTAGATAGGAGCATCTCCTGAATTAATGCTTTAGGCATGCAATTAATCTCTGATTGAATATAAGATATTGGAAAGACAAAATATTGTCTCACAAACACGGCTGCTGAGAGCTTGTCCTCCAATATTTTACAAAGAGCATGTTCTGAGGGAACAGTACCGACATCCATGACGAGGTATGTGTAATTCTCTTGCGTCTGATGAAAACATTCTCTGCCATGAAGAAATTGTCCTGCATCAAATAAAAAGCAGCCAGTTTCAGTCTTCGAGAGGCCACATCAGACGAGCAGCCCAACACGTGAAGCTCGTGGGCGATATCAATACTTTCATGGTCAATTACTTCCTGTGCTAAACACTGGGAGGCCAGATCTGATCCAAGAATAGAGGAATAAAACATATGAAGTACAGCCCGTATTGCTGTATGTGTGCATCTTACTTCTTCACAAAAGCAATTTTGTTAACCAGATCTAGGCAAGTAAATGTCATCTTAAAACATTGTATGCTACCAATTAAATAACAAATTGCTAGCACCATAGATTTGCCCGAATCACTGAATCGATTAAAGATGTCTGACAAAGACGAGTCAGTCTCTGACTTATATCATCACATGGCATATTGAGGAGATATTTTCCCTCCTGTAGAGCATGTAGAACAGCTAGCAACTGAACTTGAATATGGCCATACACTTTACCATGGAACATGTTCTCTCCTGGCATAAAGTAATTTGGGCAGTAACCATTTTCAACCCATTGGCACAGTGTTCTCAAACATAGCTCAACACACAATAACAGATTTTCGGTTTGCAACAGGGAAGACGGTGTACTTTCTGAACTCGCAGAATATGCAAGTCTTGCAATGATAACTGCTCAACGCTTTTTCTCCACAAATTGTTTCTACGAAATCTTATTTGATCATTTCAGCAAAACATAGCATTTGTATTAAGTTGAGTTGAATTGCCAGACAATATTTTTTTCTACATATGAAATGGATATTCTCCACTCCAGATGATTCTTTGGACTGAGTGGATGACCAACTGGAACCAGTAGAGCACCGGTCTGCTTGATAAGAGCTATATTTGCTTGAGATGGGTAGTTGTTGATTCTGTTTTCCCACTGAGAGGCCTGACCCGGCCAAGAACTGAATTTCAATGCCGGCACACCATCGAATGAACGTAATCTGTTGTTTATGCGCTTCTTAATGGCTGGACCATGCCGCTCCGTATCGCTCCCGGAAAAGAAATTACGACTGCATCAAACAGAACGAGCGAATGAATTCAATAAGTGACATTCTCCTTGCGCATTGAAGATTGGTAATGATGAATCTCTGCACAATGCTTGTAATTTGACATACCCTGGTGGAGTAATCGCATCACTGACCATGATGTATGTACGTTTAAATGTTTCCAAGGACGGGAGACTCTGCAGCACACCGATGTGATAACAACCATGAATTAATTTTATGTCTGACTGTAGTCCTTGGGTGGTGGTAGCCTCAGCCTGACTCCCGAAGATATGAAGGGGATTTTTATAAACCATAGTGGCAATCTTGTCTGCCTGAAGCATCGTGTTAATCCACCTTCTAACGTATATCCTCCCTCAGTCCCACTTTCTCCAGGACATTGCATAATCTAAGAGATACGTCGCTATAATACGCGGAATTGCTTCCATCCATTATTCTCTAGGTTCATTTGGAGACCTGAAAAATACTACTACTAATAAAAATACTACTAATGCTAATAATAATATGAACAGCAATGTAATGAAAATTGTTTCATATATTCATTCCTCTATATTCTTTCATCTTAAATTGTTTCCAAAACGCTTTCCATACTTATGGTTATAATAATTGCAATATCCCATTTTTGAAAAAATTAAATCGAAATATCGGACATTAAATTATCGTACTGAATAAACGTACTGTTCTGTTCAGTCCGACGCGTAGCACGGGGTAGAGTTAAAATGTATAATTCTGCAACATATCCAACTATTAATGTCAAATGTTCTTCTTTTCGCACCAATGTAATTAGAAAGCACTTTGCAAATCTCTTTGCACCATACCGACATGAACAAATCATTTGTCCAACCCAATTCCAACACTTGCAATAAATAGCACTACGTCTCACAACACTTGCAGAGAATCTTGTGCAAGATAGGATGGGTGTTTCAACAATGTCTTTAATGAGTGGACAGTATGTATATACACCTCTGCACACTTTCTACTTCTGATTATCAAATTTCTAAAGGCCAATTTGTATAAACTTCTCAGTATGGTTTTCATACAGTGGAAAGGCCTCATACATGTATTTTGATTTGGAATCTCATGGGAAGACGGAAGCTGACTTTAGTGCGCTACAAACGGTGGATAAAATTCCATCGTTGGCAATGACAACGGACCCCTCATTTAGCTCCCAATTCACATCTGACCGAAACGGCACAGTTACAACACGAATTACAATCTTTGATGGATAGCACCGATTTGTCAGTGCTACGTGTTTAGGCTCGAATAAACAGCAACACAGAATAAGTGAAAACAACAATCTTTTTTAAAATTTAACAAAGATTTTTTCCTGGAAAAAATCATTAAAAATGAAAAAATAAGGAACTTATAGTTTCAATAATCAAATTCAAAAATAATCCTTGAATAATCCATGAATTAAATTGCAAAAGTCCTAATAATAAAATATTCTACTCAATTCAAGTTCGAATTCCGACGAAGAATCAAAGATGGAAGGCGACGACGTAAGCCGTATCCTATAAAATGTTGCTGTTTACAGTTCCTTGTAAATATCACTCCTGTGTTGGAAATCAGAATACAATTTGTAAGCAGTGTCTTTGAAAAAGTTATATATAATTAATCCTTTTTGAAATCCAAATAATCTGAAGATAATTAACTCAAACTCTGGCTACAACAAAGAAAACAATTTGATACCAAGTCTAAAAGCCCAAAACTGAGACCTCTCTCTCTCTAAAACAATGGTTATATTATATTATAAGACGTAGTTTCAAAATTCCCCCATGTTGCAGGAATCTTTAGACGAAACATCTAAACTGACTGTGAAAGATTGTATGACCATTATGAAGAGTCAATCGCGACCACCACCCCTAGTGACCACAAATGACGCACACGACATTTTTCAAACTCAGTCAGCTCCTATCCATATTAAGATTCCAGCGTCCTTTTTGACCCCAACGAGAAGAACTCAAACCTTGCGTTAGAAAGATAATGTCCACTCCACCTTCTACAGAAGTAAAAAGAAAGAATGGAAACCAGAAGCGAGAAAAGAAAGCAAGAAAAATATCCCATTGCCACAACCACCACCCGTGACTTCTACTACCCTGGCATGTCGGACACGCCAAGCAGTTTCCAAGATAATATCTTGGCAACTTTCCGTCTACAGGAGACAATGGTGTTGCTCCAGAATAAGCTTTTGTTTATCCTTCTTTCGAGCTATCTTTTTATCTTGTTTTCTTTTTCTTTCTTCCACTGATGAACTCCCTGCCTAACAGCTAGACGCCAGGTGGAACGGTCGTTAGCACAGCTCTCCCAGTTGTTGACATTGATGTTGGCCGTCTTCATGTCCTTCTTGCAAACATCTTTGTAGTGCTGACGTGGTCGTCCATTCGGTCGTGCACCTTCTGCTAAGTCGCCATATAACAGGTCCTTGGGAATGCGGCCTAGGTCCATTCTCTTGACATGGCTAAGCCAGCAAAGGCGCCTCTCACTCAGAATGGAGAACATACTGTTGATTATGGCGCGTTCTAGAACATCTGTGTTGGGTACTTTGTCCTGCCACTGTATGTGCAGAATCCTCCGCAGACATCTCAGGTGGAAGCTGTTGAGTTTCCTCTCGTGTCTTGCATAGGTGGTCCATGTTTGACTGCAGTAGAGGAGTGAGCTGAGCACGCAGGCTTGGTAGACACGCAGTTTGGTCTTCTCGGTGAGATTGCGGTTGTTCCAAATCATCTGGTTATCTCTGGCCATCACTGCTGCAGCCTTGGTCAATTACTTCCTGTGCTAAACACTGGGAGGCCAGATCTGATCCAAGAATAGAGGAATAAAACATATGAAGTACAACCCGTATTGCTGTATGTGTGCATCTTACTTCTTCACAAAAGCAATTTTGTTAACCAGATCTAGGCAAGTAAATATCATCTTAAAATATTGTATGCTACCAATTAAATAACAAATTGCTAGCCCCATAGATTTGCCCGAATCACTGAATCGATTAAAGATGTCTGACAAAGACAAGAACTAAATTTCAATGCCGGCACACCATCGAATGAACGTAATCTGTTGTTTATGCGTTTCTTAATGGCTGGACCATGCCGCTCCGTATCGCTCCCGGAAAAGAAATTACGACTGCATAAAACAGAACGAACGAATGAATTCAATAAGTGACATTCTCCTTGCGCATTGAAGATTGGTAATGATTGGTAATGATGAATCTCTGCACAATGCTTGTAATTTGACATACCCTGGTGGAGTAATCGCATCACTGACCATGATGTATGTACGTTTAAATGTTTCCAGGGACGGGAGACTCTGCAGCACACCGATGTGATAACAACCATGAATTAATTTTATGTCTGACTGTAGTCCTTGGGTGGTGGTAGCCTCAGCCTGGCTCCCGAATATATGAAGAGGATTTTTATAAACCATAGTGTCAATCTTGTCTGCCTGGAGCATCGTGTTAATCCACCTTCTAACGTATATCCTCCCTCAGTCCCACTTTCTCCAGGACATTGCATAATCTAAGAGATACGTCGCTATAATACGCGGAATTGCTTCCATCCATTATTATGTAGGTTCATTTGGAGATCTGAAAAATACTACTACTACTAATACTACTACAACTGCTAATAATAATATGAACAGCAATGTAAAGAAAATTAATTATTTCATATATTCAATTCTCTATATTCTTTCATCTTAAATTGTTTCCAAAACGCTTTCCATACTTATGGCTATAATAATTGCAACATCCCACTTTTTGAAAAAATTAATTCGAAATATCGGAAATTAATTTATCGTACTGAATAACCGTACATTTCTATTCATTCCGACGTGTAGCACGGGGTAGAGTTAAAATGTATAATTCTGCAACATATCCAACTATTAATGTCAAATGTTCTTCTTTTCGCACCAATGTAATTAGAAAGCACTTTGCAAATCTCTTTGCACCATACCGACATGAACAAATCATTTGTCCAACCCAATTCCAACACTTGCAATAAATAGCACTACGTCTCACAACACTTGCAGGGAATCTTGTGCAAGATAGGATGGGTGTTTCAACAATGTCTTTAATGAGTGGACAGTATGTATATACACCTCTGCACACTTTCTACTTCTGATTATCAAATTTCTAAAGGCCAATTTGTATAAACTTCTCAGTATGGTTTTCATACAGTGGAAAGGCCTCATACATGTATTTTGATTTGGAATCTCATGGGAAGACGGAAGCTGACTTTAGTGCGCTACAAACGGTGGATAAAATTCCATCGTTGGCAATGACAACGGACCCCTCATTTAGCTCCCAATTCACATCTGACCGAAACGGCACAGTTACAACACGAATTACAATCTTTGATGGATAGCACCGATTTGTCAGTGCTACGTGTTTAGGCTCGAATAAACAGCAACACAGAATAAGTGAAAACAACAATCTTTTTTAAAATTTAACAAAGATTTTTTCCTGGAAAAAATCATTAAAAATGAAAAAATAAGGAACTTATAGTTTCAATAATCAAATTCAAAAATAATCCATGAATAATCCATGAATTAAATTGCAAAAGTCCTAATAATAAAATATTCTACTCAATTCAAGTTCGAATTCCGACGAAGAATCAAAGATGGAAGGCGACGACGTAAGCCGTATCCTATAAAATGTTGCTGTTTACAGTTCCTTGTAAATATCACTCTTGTGTTGGAAATCAGAATACAATTTGTAAGCAGTGTCTTTGAAAAAGTTATATATAATTAATCCTTTTTGAAATCCAAATAATCTGAAGATACTTAACTCAAACTCTGGCTACAACAAAGAAAACAATTTGATACCAAGTCTAAAAGCCCAAAACTGAGACCTCTCTCTCTCTAAAACAATGGTTATATTATATTATAAGACGTAGTTTCAAAATTCCCCCATGTTGCAGGAATCTTTAGACGAAACATCTAAACTGACTGTGAAAGATTGTATGACCATTATGAAGAGTCAATCGCGACCACCACCCCTAGTGACCACAAATGACGCACACGACATTTTTCAAACTCAGTCAGCTCCTATCCATATTAAGATTCCAGCATCCTTTTTGACCCCAACGAGAAGAACTCAAACCTTGCGTTAGAAAGATAATGTCCACTCCACCTTCTACAGAAGTAAAAAGAAAGAATGGAAACCAGAAGCGAGAAAAGAAAGCAAGAAAAATATCCCATTGCCACAACCACCACCCGTGACTTCTACTACCCTGGCATGTCGGACACGCCAAGCAGTTTCCAAGATAATATCATGGCAACTTTCCGTCTACAGGAGACAATGGTGTTGCTCCAGAATAAGCTTTTGTTTATCCTTCTTTCGAGCTATCTTTTTATCTTGTTTTCTTTTTCTTTATTCCACTGATGAACTCCCTGCCTAACAGCTAGACGCCAGGTGGAACGGTCGTTAGCACAGCTCTCCCAGTTGTTGACATTGATGTTGGCCGTCTTCATGTCCTTCTTGCAAACATCTTTGTAGTGCTGACGTGGTCGTCCATTCGGTCGTGCACCTTCTGCTAAGTCGCCATATAACAGGTCCTTGGGAATGCGGCCTAGGTCCATTCTCTTGACATGGCTAAGCCAGCAAAGGCGCCTCTCACTCAGAATGGAGAACATACTGTTGATTATGGCGCGTTCTAGAACATCTGTGTTGGGTACTTTGTCCTGCCACTGTATGTGCAGAATCCTCCGCAGACATCTCAGGTGGAAGCTGTTGAGTTTCCTCTCGTGTCTTGCATAGGTGGTCCATGTTTGACTGCAGTAGAGGAGTGAGCTGAGCACGCAGGCTTGGTAGACACGCAGTTTGGTCTTCTCGGTGAGATTGCGGTTGTTCCAAATCATCTGGTTATCTCTGGCCATCACTGCTGCAGCCTTGGTCAATTACTTCCTGTGCTAAACACTGGGAGGCCAGATCTGATCCAAGAATAGAGGAATAAAACATATGAAGTACAACCCGTATTGCTGTATGTGTGCATCTTACTTCTTCACAAAAGCAATTTTGTTAACCAGATCTAGGCAAGTAAATATCATCTTAAAATATTGTATGCTACCAATTAAATAACAAATTGCTAGCCCCATAGATTTGCCCGAATCACTGAATCGATTAAAGATGTCTGACAAAGACAAGAACTAAATTTCAATGCCGGCACACCATCGAATGAACGTAATCTGTTGTTTATGCGTTTCTTAATGGCTGGACCATGCCGCTCCGTATCGCTCCCGGAAAAGAAATTACGACTGCATAAAACAGAACGAACGAATGAATTCAATAAGTGACATTCTCCTTGCGCATTGAAGATTGGTAATGATTGGTAATGATGAATCTCTGCACAATGCTTGTAATTTGACATACCCTGGTGGAGTAATCGCATCACTGATCATGATGTATGTACGTTTAAATGTTTCCAGGGACGGGAGACTCTGCAGCACACCGATGTGATAACAACCATGAATTAATTTTATGTCTGACTGTAGTCCTTGGGTAGTGGTAGCCTCAGCCTGGCTCCCGAATATATGAAGAGGATTTTTATAAACCATAGTGTCAATCTTGTCTGCCTGGAGCATCGTGTTAATCCACCTTCTAACGTATATCCTCCCTCAGTCCCACTTTCTCCAGGACATTGCATAATCTAAGAGATACGTCGCTATAATACGCGGAATTGCTTCCATCCATTATTATGTAGGTTCATTTGGAGATCTGAAAAATACTACTACTACTAATACTACTACAACTGCTAATAATAATATGAACAGCAATGTAAAGAAAATTAATTATTTCATATATTCAATTCTCTATATTCTTTCATCTTAAATTGTTTCCAAAACGCTTTCCATACTTATGGCTATAATAATTGCAACATCCCACTTTTTGAAAAAATTAATTCGAAATATCGGAAATTAATTTATCGTACTGAATAACCGTACATTTCTATTCATTCCGACGTGTAGCACGGGGTAGAGTTAAAATGTATAATTCTGCAACATATCCAACTATTAATGTCAAATGTTCTTCTTTTCGCACCAATGTAATTAGAAAGCACTTTGCAAATCTCTTTGCACCATACCGACATGAACAAATCATTTGTCCAACCCAATTCCAACACTTGCAATAAATAGCACTACGTCTCACAACACTTGCAGGGAATCTTGTGCAAGATAGGATGGGTGTTTCAACAATGTCTTTAATGAGTGGACAGTATGTATATACACCTCTGCACACTTTCTACTTCTGATTATCAAATTTCTAAAGGCCAATTTGTATAAACTTCTCAGTATGGTTTTCATACAGTGGAAAGGCCTCATACATGTATTTTGATTTGGAATCTCATGGGAAGACGGAAGCTGACTTTAGTGCGCTACAAACGGTGGATAAAATTCCATCGTTGGCAATGACAACGGACCCCTCATTTAGCTCCCAATTCACATCTGACCGAAACGGCACAGTTACAACACGAATTACAATCTTTGATGGATAGCACCGATTTGTCAGTGCTACGTGTTTAGGCTCGAATAAACAGCAACACAGAATAAGTGAAAACAACAATCTTTTTTAAAATTTAACAAAGATTTTTTCCTGGAAAAAATCATTAAAAATGAAAAAATAAGGAACTTATAGTTTCAATAATCAAATTCAAAAATAATCCATGAATAATCCATGAATTAAATTGCAAAAGTCCTAATAATAAAATATTCTACTCAATTCAAGTTCGAATTCCGACGAAGAATCAAAGATGGAAGGCGACGACGTAAGCCGTATCCTATAAAATGTTGCTGTTTACAGTTCCTTGTAAATACCACTCCTGTGTTGGAAATCAGAATACAATTTGTAAGCAGTGTCTTTGAAAAAGTTATATATAATTAATCCTTTTTGAAATCCAAATAATCTGAAGATAATTAACTCAAACTCTGGCTACAACAAAGAAAACAATTTGATACCAAGTCTAAAAGCCCAAAACTGAGACCTCTCTCTCTCTAAAACAATGGTTATATTATATTATAAGACGTAGTTTCAAAATTCCCCCATGTTGCAGGAATCTTTAGACGAAACATCTAAACTGACTGTGAAAGATTGTATGACCATTATGAAGAGTCAATCGCGACCACCACCCCTAGTGACCACAAATGACGCACACGACATTTTTCAAACTCAGTCAGCTCCTATCCATATTAAGATTCCAGCGTCCTTTTTGACCCCAACGAGAAGAACTCAAACCTTGCGTTAGAAAGATAATGTCCACTCCACCTTCTACAGAAGTAAAAAGAAAGAATGGAAACCAGAAGCGAGAAAAGAAAGCAAGAAAAATATCCCATTGCCACAACCACCACCCGTGACTTCTACTACCCTGGCATGTCGGACACGCCAAGCAGTTTCCAAGATAATATCTTGGCAACTTTCCGTCTACAGGAGACAATGGTGTTGCTCCAGAATAAGCTTTTGTTTATCCTTCTTTCGAGCTATCTTTTTATCTTGTTTTCTTTTTCTTTCTTCCACTGATGAACTCCCTGCCTAACAGCTAGACGCCAGGTGGAACGGTCGTTAGCACAGCTCTCCCAGTTGTTGACATTGATGTTGGCCGTCTTCATGTCCTTCTTGCAAACATCTTTGTAGTGCTGACGTGGTCGTCCATTCGGTCGTGCACCTTCTGCTAAGTCGCCATATAACAGGTCCTTGGGAATGCGGCCTAGGTCCATTCTCTTGACATGGCTAAGCCAGCAAAGGCGCCTCTCACTCAGAATGGAGAACATACTGTTGATTATGGCGCGTTCTAGAACATCTGTGTTGGGTACTTTGTCCTGCCACTGTATGTGCAGAATCCTCCGCAGACATCTCAGGTGGAAGCTGTTGAGTTTCCTCTCGTGTCTTGCATAGGTGGTCCATGTTTGACTGCAGTAGAGGAGTGAGCTGAGCACGCAGGCTTGGTAGACACGCAGTTTGGTCTTCTCGGTGAGATTGCGGTTGTTCCAAATCATCTGGTTATCTCTGGCCATCACTGCTGCAGCCTTGGTCAATTACTTCCTGTGCTAAACACTGGGAGGCCAGATCTGATCCAAGAATAGAGGAATAAAACATATGAAGTACAACCCGTATTGCTGTATGTGTGCATCTTACTTCTTCACAAAAGCAATTGTGTTAACCAGATCTAGGCAAGTAAATATCATCTTAAAATATTGTATGCTACCAATTAAATAACAAATTGCTAGCCCCATAGATTTGCCCGAATCACTGAATCGATTATGTCTGACAAAGACAAGAACTAAATTTCAATGCCGGCACACCATCGAATGAAGTAATCTGTTGTTTATGCGTTTCTTAATGGCTGGACCATGCCGCTCCGTATCGCTCCCGGAAAAGAAATTACGACTGCATAAAACAGAACGAACGAATGAATTCAATAAGTGACATTCTCCTTGCGCATTGAAGATTGGTAATGATTGGTAATGATGAATCTCTGCACAATGCTTGTAATTTGACATACCCTGGTGGAGTAATCGCATCACTGACCATGATGTATGTACGTTTAAATGTTTCCAGGGACGGGAGACTCTGCAGCACACCGATGTGATAACAACCATGAATTAATTTTATGTCTGACTGTAGTCCTTGGGTGGTGGTAGCCTCAGCCTGGCTCCCGAATATATGAAGAGGATTTTTATAAACCATAGTGTCAATCTTGTCTGCCTGGAGCATCGTGTTAATCCACCTTCTAACGTATATCCTCCCTCAGTCCCACTTTCTCCAGGACATTGCATAATCTAAGAGATACGTCGCTATAATACGCGGAATTGCTTCCATCCATTATTATGTAGGTTCATTTGGAGATCTGAAAAATACTACTACTACTAATACTACTACAACTGCTAATAATAATATGAACAGCAATGTAAAGAAAATTAATTATTTCATATATTCAATTCTCTATATTCTTTCATCTTAAATTGTTTCCAAAACGCTTTCCATACTTATGGCTATAATAATTGCAACATCCCACTTTTTGAAAAAATTAATTCGAAATATCGGAAATTAATTTATCGTACTGAATAACCGTACATTTCTATTCATTCCGACGTGTAGCACGGGGTAGAGTTAAAATGTATAATTCTGCAACATATCCAACTATTAATGTCAAATGTTCTTCTTTTCGCACCAATGTAATTAGAAAGCACTTTGCAAATCTCTTTGCACCATACCGACATGAACAAATCATTTGTCCAACCCAATTCCAACACTTGCAATAAATAGCACTACGTCTCACAACACTTGCAGGGAATCTTGTGCAAGATAGGATGGGTGTTTCAACAATGTCTTTAATGAGTGGACAGTATGTATATACACCTCTGCACACTTTCTACTTCTGATTATCAAATTTCTAAAGGCCAATTTGTATAAACTTCTCAGTATGGTTTTCATACAGTGGAAAGGCCTCATACATGTATTTTGATTTGGAATCTCATGGGAAGACGGAAGCTGACTTTAGTGCGCTACAAACGGTGGATAAAATTCCATCGTTGGCAATGACAACGGACCCCTCATTTAGCTCCCAATTCACATCTGACCGAAACGGCACAGTTACAACACGAATTACAATCTTTGATGGATAGCACCGATTTGTCAGTGCTACGTGTTTAGGCTCGAATAAACAGCAACACAGAATAAGTGAAAACAACAATCTTTTTTAAAATTTAACAAAGATTTTTTCCTGGAAAAAATCATTAAAAATGAAAAAATAAGGAACTTATAGTTTCAATAATCAAATTCAAAAATAATCCATGAATAATCCATGAATTAAATTGCAAAAGTCCTAATAATAAAATATTCTACTCAATTCAAGTTCGAATTCCGACGAAGAATCAAAGATGGAAGGCGACGACGTAAGCCGTATCCTATAAAATGTTGCTGTTTACAGTTCCTTGTAAATATCACTCCTGTGTTGGAAATCAGAATACAATTTGTAAGCAGTGTCTTTGAAAAAGTTACATATAATTAATCCTTTTTGAAATCCAAATAATCTGAAGATAATTAACTCAAACTCTTGCTACAACAAAGAAAACAATTTGATACCAAGTCTAAAAGCCCAAAACTGAGACCTCTCTCTCTCTCTAAAACAATGGTTATATTATATTATAAGACGTAGTTTCAAAATTCCCCCATGTTGCAGGAATCTTTAGACGAAACATCTAAACTGACTGTGAAAGATTGTATGACCATTATGAAGAGTCAATCGCGACCACCACCCCTAGTGACCACAAATGACGCACACGACATTTTTCAAACTCAGTCAGCTCCTATCCATATTAAGATTCCAGCATCCTTTTTGACCCCAACGAGAAGAACTCAAACCTTGCGTTAGAAAGATAATGTCCACTCCACCTTCTACAGAAGTAAAAAGAAAGAATGGAAACCAGAAGCGAGAAAAGAAAGCAAGAAAAATATCCCATTGCCACAACCACCACCCGTGACTTCTACTACCCTGGCATGTCGGACACGCCAAGCAGTTTCCAAGATAATATCTTGGCAACTTTCCGTCTACAGGAGACAATGGTGTTGCTCCAGAATAAGCTTTTGTTTATCCTTCTTTCGAGCTATCTTTTTATCTTGTTTTCTTTTTCTTTCTTCCACTGATGAACTCCCTGCCTAACAGCTAGACGCCAGGTGGAACGGTCGTTAGCACAGCTCTCCCAGTTGTTGACATTGATGTTGGCCGTCTTCATGTCCTTCTTGCAAACATCTTTGTAGTGCTGACGTGGTCGTCCATTCGGTCGTGCACCTTCTGCTAAGTCGCCATATAACAGGTCCTTGGGAATGCGGCCTAGGTCCATTCTCTTGACATGGCTAAGCCAGCAAAGGCGCCTCTCACTCAGAATGGAGAACATACTGTTGATTATGGCGCGTTCTAGAACATCTGTGTTGGGTACTTTGTCCTGCCACTGTATGTGCAGAATCCTCCGCAGACATCTCAGGTGGAAGCTGTTGAGTTTCCTCTCGTGTCTTGCATAGGTGGTCCATGTTTGACTGCAGTAGAGGAGTGAGCTGAGCACGCAGGCTTGGTAGACACGCAGTTTGGTCTTCTCGGTGAGATTGCGGTTGTTCCAAATCATCTGGTTATCTCTGGCCATCACTGCTGCAGCCTTGGTCAATTACTTCCTGTGCTAAACACTGGGAGGCCAGATCTGATCCAAGAATAGAGGAATAAAACATATGAAGTACAACCCGTATTGCTGTATGTGTGCATCTTACTTCTTCACAAAAGCAATTTTGATAACCAGATCTAGGCAAGTAAATATCATCTTAAAATATTGTATGCTACCAATTAAATAACAAATTGCTAGCCCCATAGATTTGCCCGAATCACTGAATCGATTAAAGATGTCTGACAAAGACAAGAACTAAATTTCAATGCCGGCACACCATCGAATGAACGTAATCTGTTGTTTATGCGTTTCTTAATGGCTGGACCATGCCGCTCCGTATCGCTCCCGGAAAAGAAATTACGACTGCATAAAACAGAACGAACGAATGAATTCAATAAGTGACATTCTCCTTGCGCATTGAAGATTGGTAATGATTGGTAATGATGAATCTCTGCACAATGCTTGTAATTTGACATACCCTGGTGGAGTAATCGCATCACTGATCATGATGTATGTACGTTTAAATGTTTCCAGGGACGGGAGACTCTGCAGCACACCGATGTGATAACAACCATGAATTAATTTTATGTCTGACTGTAGTCCTTGGGTGGTGGTAGCCTCAGCCTGGCTCCCGAATATATGAAGAGGATTTTTATAAACCATAGTGTCAATCTTGTCTGCCTGGAGCATCGTGTTAATCCACCTTCTAACGTATATCCCCCCTCAGTCCCACTTTCTCCAGGACATTGCATAATCTAAGAGATACGTCGCTATAATACGCGGAATTGCTTCCATCCATTATTATGTAGGTTCATTTGGAGATCTGAAAAATACTACTACTAATAATACTACTACAACTGCTAATAATAATATGAACAGCAATGTAAAGAAAATTAATTATTTCATATATTCAATTCTCTATATTCTTTCATCTTAAATTGTTTCCAAAACGCTTTCCATACTTATGGCTATAATAATTGCAACATCCCACTTTTTGAAAAAATTAATTCGAAATATCGGAAATTAATTTATCGTACTGAATAACCGTACATTTCTATTCATTCTGACGTGTAGCACGGGGTAGAGTTAAAATGTATAATTCTGCAACATATCCAACTATTAATGTCAAATGTTCTTCTTTTCGCACCAATGTAATTAGAAAGCACTTTGCAAATCTATTTGCACCATACCGACATGAACAAATCATTTGTCCAACCCAATTCCAACACTTGCAATAAATAGCACTACGTCTCACAACACTTGCAGAGAATCTTGTGCAAGATAGGATGGGTGTTTCAACAATGTCTTTAATGAGTGGACAGTATGTATATACACCTCTGCACACTTTCTACTTCTGATTATCAAATTTCTAAAGGCCAATTTGTATAAACTTCTCAGTATGGTTTTCATACAGTGGAAAGGCCTCATACATGTATTTTGATTTGGAATCTCATGGGAAGACGGAAGCTGACTTTAGTGCGCTACAAACGGTGGATAAAATTCCATCGTTGGCAATGACAACGGACCCCTCATTTAGCTCCCAATTCACATCTGACCGAAACGGCACAGTTACAACACGAATTACAATCTTTGATGGATAGCACCGATTTGTCAGTGCTACGTGTTTAGGCTCGAATAAACAGCAACACAGAATAGGTGAAAACAACAATCTTTTTTAAAATTTAACAAAGATTTTTTCCTGGAAAAAATCATTAAAAATGAAAAAATAAGGAACTTATAGTTTCAATAATCAAATTCAAAAATAATCCATGAATAATCCATGAATTAAATTGCAAAAGTCCTAATAATAAAATATTCTACTCAATTCAAGTTCGAATTCCGACGAAGAATCAAAGATGGAAGGCGACGACGTAAGCCGTATCCTATAAAATGTTGCTGTTTACAGTTCCTTGTAAATATCACTCCTGTGTTGGAAATCAGAATACAATTTGTAAGCAGTGTCTTTGAAAAAGTTATATATAATTAATCCTTTTTGAAATCCAAATAATCTGAAGATAATTAACTCAAACTCTGGCTACAACAAAGAAAACAATTTGATACCAAGTCTAAAAGCCCAAAACTGAGACCTCTCTCTCTCTAAAACAATGGTTATATTATATTATAAGACGTAGTTTCAAAATTCCCCCATGTTGCAGGAATCTTTAGACGAAACATCTAAACTGACTGTGAAAGATTGTATGACCATTATGAAGAGTCAATCGCGACCACCACCCCTAGTGACCACAAATGACGCACACGACATTTTTCAAACTCAGTCAGCTCCTATCCATATTAAGATTCCAGCGTCCTTTTTGACCCCAACGAGAAGAACTCAAACCTTGCGTTAGAAAGATAATGTCCACTCCACCTTCTACAGAAGTAAAAAGAAAGAATGGAAACCAGAAGCGAGAAAAGAAAGCAAGAAAAATATCCCATTGCCACAACCACCACCCGTGACTTCTACTACCCTGGCATGTCGGACACGCCAAGCAGTTTCCAAGATAATATCTTGGCAACTTTCCGTCTACAGGAGACAATGGTGTTGCTCCAGAATAAGCTTTTGTTTATCCTTCTTTCGAGCTATCTTTTTATCTTGTTTTCTTTTTCTTTCTTCCACTGATGAACTCCCTGCCTAACAGCTAGACGCCAGGTGGAACGGTCGTTAGCACAGCTCTCCCAGTTGTTGACATTGATGTTGGCCGTCTTCATGTCCTTCTTGCAAACATCTTTGTAGTGCTGACGTGGTCGTCCATTCGGTCGTGCACCTTCTGCTAAGTCGCCATATAACAGGTCCTTGGGAATGTGGCCTAGGTCCATTCTCTTGACATGGCTAAGCCAGCAAAGGCGCCTCTCACTCAGAATGGAGAACATACTGTTGATTATGGCGCGTTCTAGAACATCTGTGTTGGGTACTTTGTCCTGCCACTGTATGTGCAGAATCCTCCGCAGACATCTCAGGTGGAAGCTGTTGAGTTTCCTCTCGTGTCTTGCATAGGTGGTCCATGTTTGACTGCAGTAGAGGAGTGAGCTGAGCACGCAGGCTTGGTAGACACGCAGTTTGGTCTTCTCGGTGAGATTGCGGTTGTTCCAAATCATCTGGTTATCTCTGGCCATCACTGCTGCAGCCTTGGTCAATTACTTCCTGTGCTAAACACTGGGAGGCCAGATCTGATCCAAGAATAGAGGAATAAAACATATGAAGTACAACCCGTATTGCTGTATGTGTGCATCTTACTTCTTCACAAAAGCAATTGTGTTAACCAGATCTAGGCAAGTAAATATCATCTTAAAATATTGTATGCTACCAATTAAATAACAAATTGCTAGCCCCATAGATTTGCCCGAATCACTGAATCGATTAAAGATGTCTGACAAAGACAAGAACTAAATTTCAATGCCGGCACACCATCGAATGAACGTAATCTGTTGTTTATGCGTTTCTTAATGGCTGGACCATGCCGCTCCGTATCGCTCCCGGAAAAGAAATTACGACTGCATAAAACAGAACGAACGAATGAATTCAATAAGTGACATTCTCCTTGCGCATTGAAGATTGGTAATGATTGGTAATGATGAATCTCTGCACAATGCTTGTAATTTGACATACCCTGGTGGAGTAATCGCATCACTGACCATGATGTATGTACGTTTAAATGTTTCCAGGGACGGGAGACTCTGCAGCACACCGATGTGATAACAACCATGAATTAATTTTATGTCTGACTGTAGTCCTTGGGTGGTGGTAGCCTCAGCCTGGCTCCCGAATATATGAAGAGGATTTTTATAAACCATAGTGTCAATCTTGTCTGCCTGGAGCATCGTGTTAATCCACCTTCTAACGTATATCCTCCCTCAGTCCCACTTTCTCCAGGACATTGCATAATCTAAGAGATACGTCGCTATAATACGCGGAATTGCTTCCATCCATTATTATGTAGGTTCATTTGGAGATCTGAAAAATACTACTACTAATAATACTACTACAACTGCTAATAATAATATGAACAGCAATGTAAAGAAAATTAATTATTTCATATATTCAATTCTCTATATTCTTTCATCTTAAATTGTGTCCAAAACGCTTTCCATACTTATGGCTATAATAATTGCAACATCCCACTTTTTGAAAAAATTAATTCGAAATATCGGAAATTAATTTATCGTACTGAATAACCGTACATTTCTATTCATTCCGACGTGTAGCACGGGGTAGAGTTAAAATGTATAATTCTGCAACATATCCAACTATTAATGTCAAATGTTCTTCTTTTCGCACCAATGTAATTAGAAAGCACTTTGCAAATCTATTTGCACCATACCGACATGAACAAATCATTTGTCCAACCCAATTCCAACACTTGCAATAAATAGCACTACGTCTCACAACACTTGCAGAGAATCTTGTGCAAGATAGGATGGGTGTTTCAACAATGTTTTAATGAGTGGACAGTATGTATATACACCTCTGCACACTTTCTACTTCTGATTATCAAATTTCTAAAGGCCAATTTGTATAAACTTCTCAGTATGGTTTTCATACAGTGGAAAGGCCTCATACATGTATTTTGATTTGGAATCTCATGGGAAGACGGAAGCTGACTTTAGTGCGCTACAAACGATGGATACAATTCCATCGTTAGCAATGACAACGGACCCCTCAATTAGCTCCCAATGCACATCTGACCGAAACGGCACAGTTACAACACGAATTACAATCTTTGATGGATAGCACCGATTTGTCAGTGCTACGTGTTTAGGCTCGAATAAACAGTAACACAGAATGAATGAAAACAACAATCTTTTTTAAAATTTAACAAAGATATTTTCCTGCAAAAATTCATTAAAAATGAAAAAATAAGGAACTTATAGTTTCAGGAATAAAATTCAAAAATAATCCATGAATAATCCACTAATTAAATTGCAAAAGTCCTAATAATAAAATGTTCTACTGAATTCAAGTTGGAGTCCCGACGAAGAATCAAAGATGGAAGGCGACGACGTAAGCCGTATCCTATAAAATGTTGTTGTTTACACTTGTTTGTAAATATCACTCCTGTGTTGGAAATCAGAATACAATTTGTAAGCAGTGTCTCTGAAACAAATATATATAATTAATCCTTTTTGAAATCCAAATGATCTGAAGATAATTAACTCAAACTCTGGCTACAACAAAGAAAACAATTTGATACTAAGTCTAAAAGCCCAAAACTGAGATCTCTCTCTCTCTCTCTAAAACAAAGGTTATATTGTATTATAAGACGTAGTTTCAAAACGCCCCCATGTTGCAGGAATCTTTACACGAAACATCTAAACTGACTGTGAAAGATTGTATGGCCATTATAAAGAGTCAATCGCGACCACCACCCCTAGTGACCACAAATGACGCACATGACATTTTTCAAACTCAGTCAGCTCCTATCCATATTAAGATTCCAGCGTCCTTTTTGACCCCAACGAGAAGAACTCAAACCTTGCGTTAGAAAGATAATGTCCACTCCACCTTCTACAGAAGTAAAAAAGAAAGAATGGAAACCAGAAGCGAGAAAAGAAAGCAAGAAAAATATCCCATTGCCACAACCACCACCCGTGACTTCTACTACCCTGGCACGTCGGACACGCCAAGCAGTTTCCATGATAATATCTTGGCATTCATCCATCTACGGGAGACGATGGTGTTGCTCCAGAATAAGCTTTTGTTTATCCTTCTTTAGAACTCTCTTTTCAGCTTGTTTTCTTTTCCTTTCTTCCACTTATTCTTGAATTCCCTGCCTAACAGCTAGACGCCAGGTGGAACGGTCGTTAGCACAGCTCTCCCAGTTGTTGACATTGATGTTGGCCGTCTTCATGTCCTTCTTGCAAACATCATTGTAGGCAGACGTGGTCGTCCATTCGGTCGTGCACCTTCTGCTAAGTCGCCATATAACAGGTCCTTGGGAATCCGGCCTGGGTCCATTATTTTGACATGGCTAAGCCAGCGAAGGCGCCTCTCGCTGAGAATGGAGAACATGCTGTTGATTATGGCGCTTTCTAGAACATCTGTGTTGGGTACTTTGTCCTGCTACTGTATGTGCAGAATCCTCCGCAGACACCTCAGGTGGAAGCTGTTGAGTTTCCTCTCGTGTCTTGCATAGGTGGTCCATGTTTGACTGCAGTAGAGGAGTGAGCTGAGCACGCAGGCTTGGTAGACACGCAGTTTGGTCTTCTCGGTGAGATTGCGGTTGTTCCAAATCATCTGGTTATCTCTGGCCATCACTGCTGCAGCCTTGGTCAATTACTTCCTGTGCTAAACACTGGGAGGCCAGATCTGATCCAAGAATAGAGGAATAAAACATATGAAGTACAACCCGTATTGCTGTATGTGTGCATCTTACTTCTTCACAAAAGCAATTTTGTTAACCAGATCTAGGCAAGTAAATATCATCTTAAAATATTGTATGCTACCAATTAAATAACAAATTGCTAGCCCCATAGATTTGCCCGAATCACTGAATCGATTAAAGATGTCTGACAAAGACAAGAACTAAATTTCAATGCCGGCACACCATCGAATGAACGTAATCTGTTGTTTATGCGTTTCTTAATGGCTGGACCATGCCGCTCCGTATCGCTCCCGGAAAAGAAATTACGACTGCATAAAACAGAACGAACGAATGAATTCAATAAGTGACATTCTCCTTGCGCATTGAAGATTGGTAATGATTGGTAATGATGAATCTCTGCACAATGCTTGTAATTTGACATACCCTGGTGGAGTAATCGCATCACTGACCATGATGTATGTACGTTTAAATGTTTCCAGGGACGGGAGACTCTGCAGCACACCGATGTGATAACAACCATGAATTAATTTTATGTCTGACTGTAGTCCTTGGGTGGTGGTAGCCTCAGCCTGGCTCCCGAATATATGAAGAGGATTTTTATAAACCATAGTGTCAATCTTGTCTGCCTGGAGCATCGTGTTAATCCACCTTCTAACGTATATCCCCCCTCAGTCCCACTTTCTCCAGGACATTGCATAATCTAAGAGATACGTCGCTATAATACGCGGAATTGCTTCCATCCATTATTATGTAGGTTCATTTGGAGATCTGAAAAATACTACTACTAATAATACTACTACAACTGCTAATAATAATATGAACAGCAATGTAAAGAAAATTAATTATTTCATATATTCAATTCTCTATATTCTTTCATCTTAAATTGTTTCCAAAACGCTTTCCATACTTATGGCTATAATAATTGCAACATCCCACTTTTTGAAAAAATTAATTCGAAATATCGGAAATTAATTTATCGTACTGAATAACCGTACATTTCTATTCATTCTGACGTGTAGCACGGGGTAGAGTTAAAATGTATAATTCTGCAACATATCCAACTATTAATGTCAAATGTTCTTCTTTTCGCACCAATGTAATTAGAAAGCACTTTGCAAATCTATTTGCACCATACCGACATGAACAAATCATTTGTCCAACCCAATTCCAACACTTGCAATAAATAGCACTACGTCTCACAACACTTGCAGAGAATCTTGTGCAAGATAGGATGGGTGTTTCAACAATGTCTTTAATGAGTGGACAGTATGTATATACACCTCTGCACACTTTCTACTTCTGATTATCAAATTTCTAAAGGCCAATTTGTATAAACTTCTCAGTATGGTTTTCATACAGTGGAAAGGCCTCATACATGTATTTTGATTTGGAATCTCATGGGAAGACGGAAGCTGACTTTAGTGCGCTACAAACGGTGGATAAAATTCCATCGTTGGCAATGACAACGGACCCCTCATTTAGCTCCCAATTCACATCTGACCGAAACGGCACAGTTACAACACGAATTACAATCTTTGATGGATAGCACCGATTTGTCAGTGCTACGTGTTTAGGCTCGAATAAACAGCAACACAGAATAGGTGAAAACAACAATCTTTTTTAAAATTTAACAAAGATTTTTTCCTGGAAAAAATCATTAAAAATGAAAAAATAAGGAACTTATAGTTTCAATAATCAAATTCAAAAATAATCCATGAATAATCCATGAATTAAATTGCAAAAGTCCTAATAATAAAATATTCTACTCAATTCAAGTTCGAATTCCGACGAAGAATCAAAGATGGAAGGCGACGACGTAAGCCGTATCCTATAAAATGTTGCTGTTTACAGTTCCTTGTAAATATCACTCCTGTGTTGGAAATCAGAATACAATTTGTAAGCAGTGTCTTTGAAAAAGTTATATATAATTAATCCTTTTTGAAATCCAAATAATCTGAAGATAATTAACTCAAACTCTGGCTACAACAAAGAAAACAATTTGATACCAAGTCTAAAAGCCCAAAACTGAGACCTCTCTCTCTCTAAAACAATGGTTATATTATATTATAAGACGTAGTTTCAAAATTCCCCCATGTTGCAGGAATCTTTAGACGAAACATCTAAACTGACTGTGAAAGATTGTATGACCATTATGAAGAGTCAATCGCGACCACCACCCCTAGTGACCACAAATGACGCACACGACATTTTTCAAACTCAGTCAGCTCCTATCCATATTAAGATTCCAGCGTCCTTTTTGACCCCAACGAGAAGAACTCAAACCTTGCGTTAGAAAGATAATGTCCACTCCACCTTCTACAGAAGTAAAAAGAAAGAATGGAAACCAGAAGCGAGAAAAGAAAGCAAGAAAAATATCCCATTGCCACAACCACCACCCGTGACTTCTACTACCCTGGCATGTCGGACACGCCAAGCAGTTTCCAAGATAATATCTTGGCAACTTTCCGTCTACAGGAGACAATGGTGTTGCTCCAGAATAAGCTTTTGTTTATCCTTCTTTCGAGCTATCTTTTTATCTTGTTTTCTTTTTCTTTCTTCCACTGATGAACTCCCTGCCTAACAGCTAGACGCCAGGTGGAACGGTCGTTAGCACAGCTCTCCCAGTTGTTGACATTGATGTTGGCCGTCTTCATGTCCTTCTTGCAAACATCTTTGTAGTGCTGACGTGGTCGTCCATTCGGTCGTGCACCTTCTGCTAAGTCGCCATATAACAGGTCCTTGGGAATGTGGCCTAGGTCCATTCTCTTGACATGGCTAAGCCAGCAAAGGCGCCTCTCACTCAGAATGGAGAACATACTGTTGATTATGGCGCGTTCTAGAACATCTGTGTTGGGTACTTTGTCCTGCCACTGTATGTGCAGAATCCTCCGCAGACATCTCAGGTGGAAGCTGTTGAGTTTCCTCTCGTGTCTTGCATAGGTGGTCCATGTTTGACTGCAGTAGAGGAGTGAGCTGAGCACGCAGGCTTGGTAGACACGCAGTTTGGTCTTCTCGGTGAGATTGCGGTTGTTCCAAATCATCTGGTTATCTCTGGCCATCACTGCTGCAGCCTTGGTCAATTACTTCCTGTGCTAAACACTGGGAGGCCAGATCTGATCCAAGAATAGAGGAATAAAACATATGAAGTACAACCCGTATTGCTGTATGTGTGCATCTTACTTCTTCACAAAAGCAATTGTGTTAACCAGATCTAGGCAAGTAAATATCATCTTAAAATATTGTATGCTACCAATTAAATAACAAATTGCTAGCCCCATAGATTTGCCCGAATCACTGAATCGATTAAAGATGTCTGACAAAGACAAGAACTAAATTTCAATGCCGGCACACCATCGAATGAACGTAATCTGTTGTTTATGCGTTTCTTAATGGCTGGACCATGCCGCTCCGTATCGCTCCCGGAAAAGAAATTACGACTGCATAAAACAGAACGAACGAATGAATTCAATAAGTGACATTCTCCTTGCGCATTGAAGATTGGTAATGATTGGTAATGATGAATCTCTGCACAATGCTTGTAATTTGACATACCCTGGTGGAGTAATCGCATCACTGACCATGATGTATGTACGTTTAAATGTTTCCAGGGACGGGAGACTCTGCAGCACACCGATGTGATAACAACCATGAATTAATTTTATGTCTGACTGTAGTCCTTGGGTGGTGGTAGCCTCAGCCTGGCTCCCGAATATATGAAGAGGATTTTTATAAACCATAGTGTCAATCTTGTCTGCCTGGAGCATCGTGTTAATCCACCTTCTAACGTATATCCTCCCTCAGTCCCACTTTCTCCAGGACATTGCATAATCTAAGAGATACGTCGCTATAATACGCGGAATTGCTTCCATCCATTATTATGTAGGTTCATTTGGAGATCTGAAAAATACTACTACTAATAATACTACTACAACTGCTAATAATAATATGAACAGCAATGTAAAGAAAATTAATTATTTCATATATTCAATTCTCTATATTCTTTCATCTTAAATTGTGTCCAAAACGCTTTCCATACTTATGGCTATAATAATTGCAACATCCCACTTTTTGAAAAAATTAATTCGAAATATCGGAAATTAATTTATCGTACTGAATAACCGTACATTTCTATTCATTCCGACGTGTAGCACGGGGTAGAGTTAAAATGTATAATTCTGCAACATATCCAACTATTAATGTCAAATGTTCTTCTTTTCGCACCAATGTAATTAGAAAGCACTTTGCAAATCTATTTGCACCATACCGACATGAACAAATCATTTGTCCAACCCAATTCCAACACTTGCAATAAATAGCACTACGTCTCACAACACTTGCAGAGAATCTTGTGCAAGATAGGATGGGTGTTTCAACAATGTTTTAATGAGTGGACAGTATGTATATACACCTCTGCACACTTTCTACTTCTGATTATCAAATTTCTAAAGGCCAATTTGTATAAACTTCTCAGTATGGTTTTCATACAGTGGAAAGGCCTCATACATGTATTTTGATTTGGAATCTCATGGGAAGACGGAAGCTGACTTTAGTGCGCTACAAACGATGGATACAATTCCATCGTTAGCAATGACAACGGACCCCTCAATTAGCTCCCAATGCACATCTGACCGAAACGGCACAGTTACAACACGAATTACAATCTTTGATGGATAGCACCGATTTGTCAGTGCTACGTGTTTAGGCTCGAATAAACAGTAACACAGAATGAATGAAAACAACAATCTTTTTTAAAATTTAACAAAGATATTTTCCTGCAAAAATTCATTAAAAATGAAAAAATAAGGAACTTATAGTTTCAGGAATAAAATTCAAAAATAATCCATGAATAATCCACTAATTAAATTGCAAAAGTCCTAATAATAAAATGTTCTACTGAATTCAAGTTGGAGTCCCGACGAAGAATCAAAGATGGAAGGCGACGACGTAAGCCGTATCCTATAAAATGTTGTTGTTTACACTTGTTTGTAAATATCACTCCTGTGTTGGAAATCAGAATACAATTTGTAAGCAGTGTCTCTGAAACAAATATATATAATTAATCCTTTTTGAAATCCAAATGATCTGAAGATAATTAACTCAAACTCTGGCTACAACAAAGAAAACAATTTGATACTAAGTCTAAAAGCCCAAAACTGAGATCTCTCTCTCTCTCTCTAAAACAAAGGTTATATTGTATTATAAGACGTAGTTTCAAAACGCCCCCATGTTGCAGGAATCTTTACACGAAACATCTAAACTGACTGTGAAAGATTGTATGGCCATTATAAAGAGTCAATCGCGACCACCACCCCTAGTGACCACAAATGACGCACATGACATTTTTCAAACTCAGTCAGCTCCTATCCATATTAAGATTCCAGCGTCCTTTTTGACCCCAACGAGAAGAACTCAAACCTTGCGTTAGAAAGATAATGTCCACTCCACCTTCTACAGAAGTAAAAAAGAAAGAATGGAAACCAGAAGCGAGAAAAGAAAGCAAGAAAAATATCCCATTGCCACAACCACCACCCGTGACTTCTACTACCCTGGCACGTCGGACACGCCAAGCAGTTTCCATGATAATATCTTGGCATTCATCCATCTACGGGAGACGATGGTGTTGCTCCAGAATAAGCTTTTGTTTATCCTTCTTTAGAACTCTCTTTTCAGCTTGTTTTCTTTTCCTTTCTTCCACTTATTCTTGAATTCCCTGCCTAACAGCTAGACGCCAGGTGGAACGGTCGTTAGCACAGCTCTCCCAGTTGTTGACATTGATGTTGGCCGTCTTCATGTCCTTCTTGCAAACATCATTGTAGGCAGACGTGGTCGTCCATTCGGTCGTGCACCTTCTGCTAAGTCGCCATATAACAGGTCCTTGGGAATCCGGCCTGGGTCCATTATTTTGACATGGCTAAGCCAGCGAAGGCGCCTCTCGCTGAGAATGGAGAACATGCTGTTGATTATGGCGCTTTCTAGAACATCTGTGTTGGGTACTTTGTCCTGCTACTGTATGTGCAGAATCCTCCGCAGACACCTCAGGTGGAAGCTGTTGAGTTTCCTCTCGTGTCTTGCATAGGTGGTCCATGTTTGACTGCAGTAGAGGAGTGAGCTGAGCACGCAGGCTTGGTAGACACGCAGTTTGGTCTTCTCGGTGAGATTGCGGTTGTTCCAAATCATCTGGTTATCTCTGGCCATCACTGCTGCAGCCTTGGCAATCCTGCCGTTCACATCAGAATCAACGGAGATTGAGCTGGAAATGTTGGAAGTTCTCGACAACTTCCAATTTGTACCCATCGATGGTGACAGAGGGAGGGGAATCTGCGTCCTGCGACATGACGTTCACTTTCTTCAACCTGATGGTCAGTCCAAATTCCTTGCAAGAGTGGGAGAGGCAGTATACCAGCTGTTGAAGCCCATCTTCAGTGTGTGAGGTCAAGGCTGCATCGTCGGCGAAGAGCAATTCACGGATGAGTACCTCTGTGACCTTAGTCTTAGCACGGAGACGGGCGATGTTGAACAGCTTGCCGTCAGCCCTGGTATGGATGTACACTCCCTCGCTGCAGGCCTTGAACGCGTACTGGAGAAGCATGGAGACGAAGATGGCAAAGAGCGTCGGCGCAAGGACACAGCCTTGTTTGACTCCGCTGATGACTGGGAATGATTCAGATGTCACGCCATTGAAGCATACTGTGCTGTGTATGTTCTCGTGGAACGACATAAGGACAGAAAGTAGACGTGGGGGGTAGCCAATATTCTGCAGGACTCTGAAGAGTCCACTCCGACTAACCATGTCAAACGCCTTCGTCAGGTCTATGAAGGCAATGTAAAGGGGCATCTGCTGCTCACGACACTTCTCCTGCAGCTGGCGCAGTGAGAATATCATGTCTACAGTTGACCAGCCGGCTCGAAAGCCACACTGGGACTCTGGGTAGACGCGGGAGGCTGGGATCTGCAAGCGCACCAAGGCAACACAGGCGAAAGACTTTCCGACGATGCTGAGGAGGGAATATGTCCCAGTAGCTGTTGCAGTTGCTACGGTCTCCTTTGTTCTTGTACAAAGTGATGATGTTGGTGTCACACATGTCATGTGGGATGTATCTCTGTTCACAGCAGACGTAGAGGAGTAGGTGTAGGGACTGGAGCAGTGTTGGTTTCCCGCTCTTGAGGACTTCAGGCGGAATGCCGTCGCTTCCAGGAACCTTCCCACAGGCAAAGCAATCGATGGCTTTTCTGAGCTCTTCCAGGGTGGGCAGTGTATCTAGCTCCTCCATGACAGGCAGGTCTGGAATGGCGTCCAGGGCAGTGTCAGTGACGTTGTTTTGGGTTGCATATAGCTCGAGATAATGCTCAACCAATCGCTGCAGTTGTTTCCACTGGTCTGTTATGACTTCGCCCGTCTTGTACTTGAGGCGGGCGGTCTTGGAGGTGGGGGGCTGTCGCCTTCTTGATACCCTCATACGTTCCTCTTGCATTCCCGGTGTCGACAGCTGTCTGTATACTGTTGCAAAGGTTCAGCCAGTAGGTGTTGATACAGCGGCGGGCGGTCTTCTGGGCGTTGTTCCTTGTAGTCCTGAGGGCTTCTAGTGTTCTGGGGCTAGGTGCAGCCTTGTATGCCAGGAGGGCTTTCCTCTTTGCCTCAGTCACTGGCTCCATCTCCTCCCATTTAGCCTCATACCAGGCGACATTTGTTCGCTCCCTCTTCCTGTAAGCTGTTATGGCTGAATTGTACACAGAGTCACGGAGATGGGACCACTTGGAATCAATGGTGTCATCAGGTGTCACTTTGGTGAGAGTTTCCTGCAGTTTGCTGATAAACTTCTGTGTTTTCTTTGGGTTGCTTCCACAGCAGGTGTTGATGCGTGGGTGACTCCTTCTTCTTGGCGTGGTGCAGCTTCTTGGGTAATATTCGCACCTTGCTGACCACGAGGGAATGGTCCATGTCGCAGTCGGCACTGTGGTAGTTGCGGGTGAGGAGGACACAGGCCAGTTCCGCACACCTGGTGATGACGATGTCTGGCTGGTGCCAGTGGCGTGAACGTGGGAGTCTCCATGACACCTGGTGGATCTCCTAGCATTTGAAAAAGTGTTTGTCACACATAATCTGTGGGAGCAGCACATCTCCAGCAGTCGCTGACCATTCTCGTTGATCTTTCCGTTTCCGTAAAAGCCGAGACAGGTGCACCTGGCCTCATGGTCTGCTCCCACTCTGGCATTGAAGTAACCTGGTAGGTAAAGGGCTTCATTGTTGGCGATACTAATATTGCCTGATCCAGAGCCTCATAAAACTCGTGGGTGAAGTAGAGGGTTGTGGTGGGCGTACACGCTGAATATGTTGACCGGGCCTAAGGATGTTGACAGCCGGAGGGCAAGGATTCTCTCAGTACCTGATGACGGAGGTTCAATGAAGGAGACTAGCGTGTTCTTTACGGTAAAGCCTACACAGTGTTGCCCAGTTCATCCGAGGGCTTCCGCTGCCAAAATAACGTGTAATTGGCTTCCCTGATGGTGCCGCTGTCAGCCAGTCGGGTCTCCTGAAGGCAGGCAATGTCGATATTCAGTCAGGAGAGTTCTCTGTCAATGACGGCAGTCTTCCGTGCATCGTCGATCTGCTGTAGGTCAGAGGTCAATCCATGACACATAGTCATGATGTTGCAGGTTGAAAAACGAAGAGCTGGAGTCTTCATATTTCTTCTTTAAGTCCTTCCTTGTGCGGAGTTTTGTGGCCCACTTGTCAAGATCGTTCTCTAAGCTCCACGCACCCAGTGAAGCAGGCAGGCCATGGCGGGCAGCACCTTACTGACTGGGGGCTGCCCAGCTTGAGCTGGGCGGTAGCTTTCCAGTGAGACCTGGTGATCTCTCCCAACGTCAGCTACAGTGGAGCTATGAAGCCTGAGCAGGATGGTATAGATAATCAGCTATTGTCCATGCAGCAGATCCCCCCTCTCCACTATGGTGGTGGGCCCAAGCGAACGACGAATGCCGATACAGCTTGGCACCAACGGAGTCGCAGGAGTTGCCGGAATGACGTAGAAGTCAATGTCAGACCGCCTTAGGTACTCCGTCACCAGATTTTCTGTCGGGGTTTACTCCCTTAGCCTTTCCCATGAGTGGGAATAGCCCCAAGGCAGCAGAGGTTTGGAATTGGAGTGTTCCTTCTCCTAGATGAGCTACCATCCGAGGTTTATGAGTCTCATCTACTCGAAGCACCTGCCTTTAAGGCACCAGTGGCCCGCCTTCACTCCTTCTCCTGTTAGTCGAAAACGTGGTCCGCCGGACTTAATATCTAAGCCACTCGCGAAGGCCAGGAGCTGGATTTTAGTTGACAGAGGCAATCAGAGACGCAAGCCGTATGGGGCACTTCTGGAGGAGTGGGGCGCTTGTCTCCCACTTCCACCCCGGCAATGTCAACTTCAGACCACCCAAGATAATACAATCATACTAATCCTGCTGGTTTCGAAGGAGTTAAAACCTGTACTATGCTTCCAAAACCCAACTGAAAAGTGTACGCTTACCTCAGGTGAAACAATGGTTACAAGAACAAGAAAGGTCGTGTGACACAAACCCATTCGATGAAAAGTTGAAGTCCAACCAAAGTGGAAGACATTTGGCCATCTACAATCGCGAATGCAAATACGTGTTTTGTTTCAACTACCCCTCTACCAAATTTTCCAAAACGAGCTTCGAGTTAGCGCGAGCTTACAAATGGTGTTGAAACAAAGTGATTTTCACCCTCTCCGATTGGAAAAAGACAAAGGCGCCGAATTTCTGAGTCAAGCTTTTAAAAAGGAATTAAAGAAAAGAGACATACATGTGCTCACCAAGCATACCGACAAGGAAGTGACATGTGTTTCAGCGCCTGTTTGGTATGTCCCCATCTCCCATCCCAAATAAACGTGGACTGTTGACGACTTGAGATCCGGTTTGCATCGGCAAATCTAGACACACTTTTGACAGAGGTTATTTACTGAAATGGACCAATGAATTGTTTCGTGTCACTGGACGAGTGCGTGGCCGTTATATTCCACTCTATAAATTGGAAGACATGAACGGTGAAGTGTTGAAAGCAACCTTCTACTAGTTAGAGCGAGTGACAAGAAAAGACGACAACGTGTACATCATGAAAAGGTTGGCAAACAACGTCTCAAGGAAGTGAAGGTGCGTTGAAAAGAATATATCCCGAGTTTTGATTCTTGTATCGCAATTCATCAACTATGAAATTAAATGACCATCGTCATTGTTTAACACAGCATCAACATCAGCGATCACTCCTTCTCCGAGCTCCGAGTTCTTCTTTTCAAGATCTACAAAAGATCCCTTTATAGGTGTGGTGCAGAGAACGGGTGCCTAATTCTAACCTCGTATTTTTCTGCACATTCTTTGTGGTACATTGTGTCATCGGAACTGCCATCGCCAATTTGAGATTTCACCAAGGAGACAAACAATTGTGGACCATTTTACTCAACACTTTCATATGTTACCTTCTACCCGATCCTTCCCTCAAATACTCTACCAGTATTAGCAATGTGAGCCTGGCGATCAAAGCCATTCATCAGCAAAACAGTAACAAGGCTCGTTTGGATACTTCTTTACCTTTTACCGGCGCATAGTCGGTAACCTGCTAGTAACTTGGAAAAGAGCCCATCCATGTCATGATTACCCACTATAGTATCGATACCGCTTTTATTACCACCTGATAATCCTCGATTGATTCCTTTCCATGTTATAGTTCTTGAATCTTCCAGTTTTGCATGTGGATGTTTTCAGTTGCGTTGTTCTTATCCTTTAAATATTTCTCCAGGATTTTCACCTAACTGGAATGCTACAAATAGTAACCATCAAATATCAATACTCTAGTGTTTTCTCTCTCTCTCTCTCCCTCTCTCTCTCTCTCTCTCTCTCTCTCTCTCTCTCTCTCTAGATATATATATATATATATATATATATATATATATATATATATATATATATATATATATATATAGGCTGAGTTCGTTTTAACCGAAAGTATGCCTAATTTATATGAAAGGAGAACAGCAAAATGAAATTTACAATTTCGGTATTCTTTACAAATTGATGGGTGTCATTCTGTGCCAATATTTGTCTCTACCCTTATTCGTCATTGTCTCATTCTTTTACATAGTGTGGGTAACGGAATATTACAAGTGCAAGCACCACAATGGAAACAGA
This sequence comes from Sinohyriopsis cumingii, assembly GCA_028554795.2. Lineage (NCBI taxonomy): Eukaryota > Metazoa > Mollusca > Bivalvia > Unionida > Unionidae > Sinohyriopsis > Sinohyriopsis cumingii. The sequence continues at coordinate 50,017,623 of CM068833.1, forward strand.
AAACTAATGTTTGGTTGGACTAATAATTAATTTTTCTTTGATTCATTGTGTGATTTTTACATGCTTTGTGATCAAAATGACTTGGACGCTGTTTTAAGGTCACACACAAACTAAAACAATACTTTAAATTGTTTGAGGTGAGATTTTGGGTGGGGCGTGGGCATCCCACCCAGATAAATTGAGTTTCCATTTGCTTGATGTGATTCACATTACCAGAACATGCATGATATTTTTCAATTTATTCGTTTCAAGCGTGCAGGCTAAAATGTTTCAAACAGGGTTGTACTCCCCTACGCTGTTATCTACTACAATATAGGTACCATCATCACATGCACCATGCATTTTCAAGAGCACAATCATTGGTTCACTTCCACAACCGTAGATTTAATTAAAAACTACGTTTAATCTCTGCGTTCGTTAGCAATTTTAGCAAAACAAGATTTTCATCTCTTTTCGATGACAGATTTGTGAATGATTGGTTCTTTTGAGAATTAAAACTTAAAATGGTAAACCATGCAATCAATCAATATATGGAAAGAAAACGTTAATTAAAATAAATGACCGACTAAGAGGGAGAGAGACAAAGGGGGAAGAAGAAAACAAGAAATAATGCAAACTGTCAGAGTTGACGCTTTAATGAAATATCATTTGGATCATAAAACATTAGAAAGCTCATTCTTTTTATAACAAAAGCACAATATAAAATATTAACGGCCTGTTTTTGCAGAAACTTACGTCGCATAAACTGATATTTGGTTTATTTTTGTTGCTAAAACGGCTTTTGGGTTTCCCAGTTTTCGGTGAATGAATTGGGGAAAGCCATTTGTCCTTGAGTATGTTATGCTTTTGATGTAGTCGTAAATATGTATTCTCAGCAACTATGAAATTTCCGAACAAATTCATGTTCAAAAATAGACTAAATTTCACAAATTGTCGAATTATGTAAATATGCTCAAATTAAATGATTCGTACAGAATGTGATTTATATTCAGTATATATTATATCGAAGTTAAAGTTAACATTATACCTATCCATAATTGCTCTATCTGATTAGTGTTCACAACAACCGAAAAACAACAATAAGGCAAATACAAACATTGCTTTGTTTGTTATTATTTTTCTATTTTTTTCTACTCGTAGGAAACATGTATGTATGTATGTATGTATGTATGTATGTATGTATGTATGTATGTATGTATGTGTGTGTGTATGTATGTATGTATGTATGTATGTATGTATGTATGTATGTATAAATATTTCTGCTGTATCTTCTCTTCCGTTCATTGTCTCTGGCGCAGCAACCTAAAAGCATGATTAATTAGAAAAGCAATTCGCCACATTGCAACATTGTGTTCATTATTTAACCTCATTGATATGCAGAGTACTTTGCATGCGTCCCTATACATCACCTCCTGCTTCAAACAGCATGCCAGCAGGTTTAGACCGGATTCTCTGTACTTTAGATAACTGTAAAATGCAACCCACAGCATATTTTCCAAGGCGGCCATCTTGTGTGAAGTCTTGCCCTGCCGGAAGTAACACTGGTACTCAAGGTAATGCAAGAAAAACTTTTGAACTACAGAATCGTACTGGGAAGGACGGACGGCACCTATACGTGAACTACTTGATAGGAGCATCTCAAGAATTATTGCTTTAGGCATGCAATGAATCTCTGATTGAAAATAAGATACTGGAAAGGCAACATATTGTTTCAAAAACTCGGCTGCTGAGAGATTGTCCTCCAATATTTTACAGAGAGCTTTTTCTCGCGGAAAAATGTTGCAATCAGTGACCAGGTATGTATAATGTTCTTGAATCTGATTAAGAACATTCTCTGCCATGACGAAATTATCCTGCATCAAATAAATAGCAGCCAGTTTCAGTCTTCCAGAGGCCACATCAGACGAGCAGCCCAACAAGAGAAGCTCGTGAGCGGTATCAAAACTTTCCTGGTCAATTACTTCCTGTGCTAAACACTGGGGGGTGGGCCAGATCTGATTCTAGACTAGACGAACAAAACATCTTAAGTACTGTCCGTATTGTTGTATGTGTGCAAAATACTTTCTTCACAAAATCAATTTTGTTAACCAGATCTTGGCAAGCAAACTTCTTCCTAACATTTTCTATGTTAACAGTTAAAATAGAAATTGCTAACCCCATAGATTCCTCGCCATCTCTCGCCTGATTCACTGAATCGACTAAAGATGTCTGACAAAGACGAGTCAGTCTCTGACCTGTATCATCACATGACAGCCTGATGAGATATTTTCCATCCTGTCTCACGAGATCCTGTAGAACAGCCAGCAACTGAACTTGAATATGGCCATACACTTTACCATGGAACATGTTCTCCCCTGGTATAAAGTAATTTGGGCAATAACCAGTTTCAATCCATTGGCACAGTGTTCTCAAACATAGCTCAACACACAATAACATATTTTTGGGTTGCCACAGGGAAGACGGTGTACTTTCTAACGCATAGAATACGCAAGTCTTGCAGTGATAACTGCTCAACGCTTTTTCTCCACAAAGTGGTTGCACGAAATCTTTCTTGATCATTTTCAGCAAAACATAGCATTTGTATTAAGCTGAGTTGAATTGCCACACAAGAATTTTTACTCCATATGAAATGGATATTCTCCACTCCAGATGATTCTCTGGACTGAGTGGATGACCAAATGGAACCAGTAGAGCGCCAGTCTGCTTGATAAGAGCTATATTTGCTTGAGATGGGTAGTTGTTGATTCTGTTTTCCCACTGAGATGCCTGAACAGGCCAAGATCTGACTCTAAATGCCAGCACTTCATCCACTGAAAAACGTCTGCTTAAGATATCATTAAAGGCTGGACCATGCCGCTCCCCACCACTTCTGGAATAGACATTACGACTGGATAAAACAGTACGACCGAATGAATCCAAAAAGTGACGTGTATCTTGCGTATTGAACACTGGCAATAACGAATCGCTATCCAATCTTTGCAATTTCACATACCCTGGTGGAATGCTTACATCATTGACCATGATGTATGTACGTTCAAAGATTTCCAAAGACGGGAGATTCTGCAGCACGCCGATTTCGGAAGAATACCAAAGGACATCAATGTCTGACTGTAGTCCTTGGGTGGTGGTAGCCTCAGCCTGACTCCCGAAGATATGAAAATGATCTTTACAAACCATGGATTTAAGCTCTTCTACCTGAAAAATCGTGTTTAGGAGGAAAGGGTTTAGCACCCGACAGTAGAACTACAAAGGAGAGGTATCTCTCTCACTAATGATCACAATTTTCATTACAATTTACAACTTCACTACATTTTTCATAACATTGTGATAATTTATGCACGCTTAACATTTGTTTTGCTTTAATTTCGCATTGTATTATACCTTTTCGCGCCAAATTTCTGCGCCAGTAATTTGTACACGCTTACTAGTAATTCGGTGCCATTTGAAATTAAAATACACTTCTTGTTGGCTATAATATCTCAACCTTATGATGGCCCAAGCTGCGCCTCAGGGAGAGATATTATCACAATACTTTAAAACATCCCATGAAGATGTGGAGAAAGGAAAACTAATTAAAGCACATAGAGCCCCATGGGTCCAGGCCATTGGTCTCTCTGAGGTCAACCAAAATGAACGACCAACCAACGTTCAAATAACACCCGCTCTTGCAGCAAGAGGGCTACAGGACAAAATTGAGTTACCAAAATGTTGGCAAGGGGATTTTCCTTGTCTTTCCGAAAGGCAAGGAGAAACTCTTGCCAGGCAAGAATATTATTATATGGGACAAAGTGGCGAAGATCATTGATCCTCCACCAATTACCAAATTCGTAGAAAGGAAATACACCGACATCCACATAAGCAAATTCCCGCATGAAATTCCTCTGGAGGTTTGCAAGGAGGGATTCGAACAAAGGCTAACAATTAAAGCCAATAACATGAAAAGGGATACATACAAAGCTTTTCCGGAACTCACAAACGGAAAAATTATTGTCCAAATAGACTCCAAGGACGCGACACAAGTACCCGAATTCTTTAAAATTTACGGAATAACGGTATCCACTTGGTTTTATACTTGTCACCTAACCAGACCTTGTGCTACCTGTAAACAAACAGGACACAACATGTGGAAATGTCCACAAAAAATGAATGAACCAGGCACAAGTGACACACATACAACACCAACATACGCGCAAGCTGTGCAGAGAAAAAACAAACACTCAAGAAGGAACAGACACAGAAGATTACACACAGACAGAATCGGAGGAGGAGGAGATGGAGATCACTCCCCTCATTAGAAACAGAACACCATCAACCTCGCCAGCAACCTCACCTATACATACAGATACAGAGACTCTAGAAAACACACATACCTTCACAAATTCAACAATTAACACAATGGAACTTGAAGAAACTTTACCCAAACAACTATTGCATGACATAATACAGACTACATCAACTGGAAAAACAAAATATGCACAACCAAGCTTAGCAACACCTGCTACAAAAACAAGAAGTAAAGAAAAGCCAACACTCTTAGAGCAAACTTGTCTAAGAAAAATCAAATTGACACCCTAAATAAGGATAAGCTTAGTACCAAGATTGTTAAAAACATCTTCCAGGGACACAAGAACGCGCATATACAAGAAACATAATCCACTCTTTACCTAAATGTTTACTATGTAATACTGCTACGGATAGGAAAGAATACATGCTATTAGAATGCATACATTTAAAAAATGAGAAAACTGAAGTAATAAATCAAATAACCAACAATTTATGTATTTTGAATCCACTAAACTTACTATATACAGCATATATTAATGATAAAAAAACATACCAAATAGTTATTGATTTAATTTACTATGCAATTAATGAAAGAAATAGTAAAATATGGAGCACTGAAGCTGAATAATATCTGGAATTCCAATTGGCTAGTTAAACACACCAGATATTAACTTTAATTCTACTTTTACAATAAGAAATTTTCCTCCTGGAGAGCCTATAGGCTATTGAAAACACACCAGGAGAGAGAGAAGAAGGTGTTTGTTTGCAAACACGGAATTAGTATTAGAAAACCTAATGGCCACCACGTGACCGCTCTATAATGAGAAACAAACATACATTCTCTTCTAACATACATGAATAATACTACGACTGCGGATAAGTCTGTCCGCCGTTGTAGCTTCATTGACCAGTACAAAAGGATTTGACCTACATCATAACAAGCTGTGGCGGGGCTCCATTAAGGACAGATCATATCTGATTCTTTAACAAGACCCCTCAGGACTCCTCCACATCCAACTCAAGCAAAACAAATATGATTGAATACAAAATTTCAATTTATCATCTTACATGAAGAATCTAGGGGCCTGCAGAGATCCCTCGGCTATAATAAATGGAAAAACATTTTCCTGTAATTTAACTTAATTTCAAATTTCAAATTATAAATAAGGGCGGGATGCCATATGAGAGATCATATAAGTGACACCCGAAAGGGACTCATAATTGCTCCCCCTCCCTTATATTTTAAATACATAAATACAATTTTTTTAATTTTAGACCATTGTGACTTGAAGATTTATATATAAATAAAGACGAGGCATGGGATGGAAAATCATACGAGAAATGATACCCGAAAGGGATTTCATCTGCTACCCTCTAACTTATAATTAATACAATAAAATTGAATATAACCAAAAATAATGGAAATTTCTATTAAGATACTATTGATTTAACCTTAAAATTATAACTTGATAATGAGATATCACAGTTTGAAAGAACTTTCAAATTTGGAAAGTAAGTACAATATATGGACAATGAATGTGACAGAGAGTTCATCTCAGACGTTTATTAAAGTTTCTGATGATGGAATCTCTGCCACAGTTGTATAACCATCTTATTCCAAATTCAACTCACTAAAACGTCTCCATATAAATGAAGAAGCCTGATGTAATACCAGCGACGTCCAGACGGACTCAGACGGACTTTTTCCATCTGGACATAGATTCGAGAATCAATTATTCCATTACAGAGAATGCCTGTTTGTTGACAGAAAACGCTCGATTCAACTCTAAATTGATCTGTCGCGCCATGCGGCAATTTTGCCCACAGGTCATTCCATCAAGATGGGTCCGAAGCAAAATTTTCCCAGTGGTATACATTGAAATCCATTCTTGAGGAAAATAATACACGATTGAATGCATTTAACATACTAAGACCTATCACATGTATATACGCTCTACGAACGTAAACAATTTTACTAAACCGAAATAGGAATCTAATGAATATGTAATACTACATAACGTATACATAACGATTAGAAGTACAAAGTACTACAGTACATCAATCAAAACTTAATACATCTCAACTCCCTGTTTGACAAACGGGGAAGGGAGAATTACCCTGAATTAAGATATACGCACTAAAATGTGCAAATGTTTTGAACTATAAAAAAAAAAAACCACCCTTTAAAAAATCCAATAATATACAGTATGATATGGCATACTATAAAACCCCCTACACCACATACAAACATACTAATATATATATACACACTTATTATTCTTATATACTTACTTAAGAAAAGACTGGAACCATTTGATATAGATAAACCAATATAAAAAATACATACGTGAAAAAAAAGATAATAAAATAATATTAAATGGGACTAAATGACTCTGGCAAAGTCAACTAAATACAAAACATAATAAAAGAAAAAAAAGGGAGAGGAAATTGGCCCATGACATTAACCTGTCAATGGGCAATAGTACGACCCTAAATCGGAAGTCCAAACTTATGGAACTCGGACCTCTAAAAGTCCTAATGGAGGTTGGAAAGTACATAAGCTTTTGGCTTCATGGGATTTTTTAAAAAAAACTTACAAATATGAAGATAAAAACGAAATTAACCCTGCAAAATTTATAATTAATATTATTATTTTTATACAATGAACATATGCAGATGTTTTATGGGAGGACAGGGTCAACCCACACTAAATATACTTTTAGATATAATCAGGGTGTCACAACTAAGTTCTAACCAGCTCTATGTGCTGGGATGGGGCTAAGATGTGTCAAAAATAGGATATTGCGGGGCGGTTTTTTTTTCCTGTGGTATGCACTGAAGTCCGTTCTTGGGAGGAGTACTACACGGTTGAATTCATTTGAAATACTAAGACCTATCACATGTATATACGTTCTACAAACGAAAACAAATTGACTCAACCGAAATAGAATCTAATGAATATATAATACTACATAACGTATACATAACGATTGGACGTGCAGAGTGCTATGGTGCATCGGTCGGGGCTTAATACATCTCAACTCCCTGTTTGACAAACGGGGAAGGGAGAACTACCACGAATTAAGATATACGCACTGAAATGTGCCAAGGTTTGAACTATAAAAAAACACCCTGCAAAAAGTCTAATAATATACTGTATGCTATGGCATACTAAAAAATAAATACACCACATACAAACATACAAACAAATATACACACTTACTATTCTTATATACTTATTTAAGAAAAGACTGGAACCGTTTGATATAGATAAGCCAATATAAAAAATACATACGCGGAAAAAAAAGATAATAAAATAATAATAAATGTAACTAAATGACTCTGGCAAAGTCAACTAAATAAAAACGTAATAAAAGGGAAAAAAGGGGGAGGAAATTGGCCCATGACATTAACATGTCAATGGGGCAATAGTACGACCCTAAATCGGAAGGCCAAACTTATTGGAACTCGGACCACTAAAAGTCCTAATGAAGGTTGGAAAGTACATAAGCTTTTGGCTTCATGGGATTTTAAAAAAAATTTACAAATATGATGATAAAAAAGAAATTAACTCTGCAAAATTTATAATTAACATTATTGCTTTTATACAATGAACATATACAGAGTTTTGACATGGACTTTTCACTGACATTTTATCTCTAGGGGATAGTGTCGAGCCACGAAAGATGTCCTGATGAATCTCATCGAGAGGAAACAGCATAAAAAGGGGCAACCTATGGGCACCGAGTATGAAAAAGACGCACAATTTAGATCGATTGAATAGATTCTTATCATTGAACCCTATCGATTTCAACGCCTCTCGGAGAACATCTAGTTAGGCATCTCTTCCAACTGTATGAAAAGTTTAAAGAAAATTCGTTGACCCGATATCTTGGAATCCGGAGATTAATATATGATAGTTGTAACAAAGTCCATTGGCAGATTACCTCTTCAGACCATATCTGGTCCCTACAGTTCACCACTAAAATGATATTGGCATTTATTATTGTACGATAACTTCTAAACAGATATATATTTGACTCCCAAAAGCATTTTTAATGCAAAAGGAAAACATAAGAGGGTCTTTATGGATACCAACATTATTTAAAACTGTTATAATGTATGAACAGATTGCAGCCAAATATTGAGATGATTTAACCTTTACTCGGAAAATTTTCATTTCAACCCCTATTTGACATTCGCTACAGACTAGCCAATCCCAAGAGTAGGAAACATTAGAAGACAAATACTCGAGACGATTTCTACGAATTTGCAGTTAAATAAAAGAGGTCGAGCACAACACATGCGATCAGAATATTATACCTAACGTATACAGTTGAGCCTCTACGTATCCTCCTTAGAGACTTCTGACAATGGACCTTCCTTGATATTTTATCTCTCGTCGATAGGAAACAAGGATGGGTACAGGGTATGTAAAACACTAAAATGTTTATAGATTGTATCAAACTTTTGCGCTAACTGAACCTCTACTAATATGATTTTGATTGCAACGCCTCTTCGATATTATGTAAATAAAGAAAGGAAAAGTGGAAGAAAACACACCGATCCAATTTCCATAATTTCTCAGCTAGATAAAGTTAGTCGAGTACAAAAACATGACGTAAGACTTTATATTAATTTTTAACATTTGAGCTAATACGTCTCCTCTTTATACAGTTTTTAAACAGACCCATCCTTGATAATGTAATACATTTTGAGTATCAGCCATTTGCATACAGCTCTCCATTTTAAGGATTTCATAGATTTAAGTGATCATTTGGTTGGTTTTGGGAAGTCTGTGTCCTCAACCCGACTAATCAGCCAATTACCAGGGCAAAACATCACAGATTGCAGTGTGGATGGGATTTCAGGATGGATGGTTTAATTTTATAGTGAGTTCAGGTCAGAGTACCAAAAGTGTCCATGTAGATGATACTTCCCTATTAAAATATACCTGTATGTAACGATTATGTGAGTTTATTTGCAGTATTCGTGATGGGTGAATGGTAAATTGTGCAATAGAGTAATTTAGAAGGGATTGCTCCGTTCTCTGGAGACGTCTTGTGTTGTGGTTATAATGGTAGATATGGTGGAAGGTTATAGGAGAAATGAGGCTTACAAGAACAATTTGACTGGCCTGAGGTACCACAGTTAAAATAGTTCCGTCCATAGGTGACTGAGTTGTATATTTTCACGACGTGAAATACTACCGATACTATGGGGAAATGGAATAATGAAAAACAGTGCAGCTGTCAAGTTGAGGCATGAACAGCGATATAAGGGGCGTCCTGGGGGGTACCGAGTATGAACAACAAATGTTAATAAACGTTAATAGTGTGTACTCATGGAAGCCTTACTTAGATAATTTTGATTTCAACGCCTCTTATATTTCGAAATAAGGCTCCATTCTAACAGCAGAATAAGTTTAAAGAAAATTCGTCGAGCCGATTTCGAGAAACTTGCGACTAAATAAAAGAAGTCGAGCAGATCACAAGCCTTAAAATTATATACATGTGGGCCATTAGTACCCTCTTTGTACAGTCTTGACACGAACCTTCCATGGATATTTTATCTCTAGGAGATACAGTCCACCTTCGAAGCAAGTCCAGACAAATTTCGTGCAGACGAAACAGCGATATAAGGGGTACCGGTATGAAAAACACACATATGTTAATAAACGGTATCAATAGTTTGTACTCATGTAAACCTTTCTTAGAGAATTTTGATTTCAACACCTCTTATACTGTTTCGAAATAAGGCCCCATTCTAACAGCAGAAAACGAATGCATTGAAATCTGGAACATATCACTTGTCATTGTTTTCTTTAATGTGTACCCATGTATACACTTAAATCTGAAACATAGCACGTGTGATCGTTGTTTTAGTGTGTACACCTGTATGCATTGAAATCTGGAACATAGCACGTGTCATTGTGGGTATAGTGTTTTCACCTGCATGCATTTATATCTGGAACATAGCACATGTCATTGCTTTTGTAGCATGTACACCTGTATACATTTAAATCTAGAATATAACACGTGTCATTGTTTTTGTAGTGTGTAGACCTGTGTACATTTAAACAAGCGTATTACAATTTGCCCCCAAAATCACTGAGCTATCATGCTTCACTACCCCTGGACAAAATATAATAAGTTGCATAGACCAAAGCCACCATTCCCAAATATAATTCACAGGTCAACTGTGCTTTTAAAAGTTATCAGTTTCTTGCCATTTGTTAATATAGAAATGCATCTTACTGGACATCAACACATCACATTCTTACTGATGTTACACTTTCTTACAGTTGTCACACATTATTACAGTTGTAAATTTCTTACAGTCATCAGACTTAATTATATTTGTCACACTATCTTTCAGTAGTCACACTTCTTACAGTTGTCACACTTTCTTACAGTTGTCAAACTTTAAATACAGGTGTAACTGTCTTACAATTTGAACGCTTAATTACAGTTGTCACACTATCCTACAGACGACACATGTCTTACTGTTGTCACATTGTATTAATGTTGCTGCATTCCTTGTTTGCCATAAAAGTCAATAGGGTTTCATGAGTAAAGTTGCATTATGTGTGACATGCTAATATAAGGGTTTAACTAATATTGGCTATTTACAAATTTGGCCTGATAAGACCTGGTTACAATTAATATTTAATGGTTTAGTTCCCATGAATGTAGTCTCAATTTATTATTACAGTATTTTTCCTCTCTTCTTTTGGTGATAATGCTTCGCTTCAGTTGAGTTATTTTTATTATTCATATAAAAGAAATTGTTTGTTCTTTAGAGCACTATGGTTTGCTTGCATGTGAGTATATTTGGCAACAGTGCAAGGTAATCTGTCATTGAAGAATGCTCAAAAGTAAAATGTAGACCATATTGTTTTATTTTCAGTTTAATCTCTTCAAAAGGTGTCTGTTAATATGTGACAAGTAATTTACTCATTTACATACACACATGATTTATTAGGATTTGACCAAACTGTGAAGTTTACAATTGCCTAACTAATGTACCGACTACATAGGGAAAATATTTGTTGCCCGAGTCCAGCTGGGCATTGTAAATCAACTGTAAATCATTTGGGAGTTAAGATAGTTTTATATTAAAAGTAGTGTTAAAATAGGAATATAAATCCAGAAATATTTTTTGTTTTCATGACGTGTGTTATACCTTTTGCATGAATATGTTTCAGGATTTAGCTGTGATACAAAATATTGATGAAATTGAAAACAACTCGGTAGTCTTAAACCAAATTAGAGGTGTTGCAATGCAGGTATAGTCTCCCAGTTTATTTTATGTTTTGTAAAGAACATGTAATTCAATTAAGTAGGTTGAATGGTTATTAGTGAAAGCAATTGTAAAATATACACATGGTATATCCTCTGTCTCATGGTCTGCATAACTCATCAGTTTATCAGGTGAACCAACATAAGCAATCTATTCCCCTGTAATAATACTTTGATGATAGCATAAGGGTTGCATAAAAGGGGCAATTGCTCCAGAATAATGCACGTGTTCTGATTACTGACCCAGCTGTTGCATGTCGAAAACTTGATAAAGTAAACTTTGACCAACTCAAACTTGTTGACTTAGTAGCTTGTGGGGTACTTGTCAAAATCAAGCATTTCTCATTTTCATATTTCTTTTTTCTAAAGTTCACCTTATTCTTCAATACCATGGTAGCTAATTTTTATATACGGAACAGTGATATATGTGTTTATCTTCACACTTTATTGCTTCTAAGATGATATCATAGAATAGTTAAATTTTGAGAAAGCCTAATCTTCAGGGTAAATCACCAAATAAAGTTTGGACTTTTTGGTACTTGTGTAATTTTTCTCCGTGTTGTAACAAGAGACATGTGTTCAACTGTTAGAAATATTCTTCTATTTACCCTAGCCCTGTACAAAGAAGTTTTGGCTTAAATTTTGAAAATGTATCGGCTAAATTTATAACTTACTTGTCTGTACTAACATGTGCTTTCAGTAGAATACATTGTGAAGTGTTATAAAACTTCAGGTAGAATATATAGTAAAATTGATTTATAAATAAATATATATATATAAATAAAATAATAATAAAAACAGAGCAGGTCAGGAGAACACATTGGTCTAATAAATTCATTTGTAATGCTGGTTTCTTTTCTGTATTTGTACATGTTTTAACCTTCTATGATCAAACTACTCCCCGATGTTTCCATCTTTCTAACTTTTCATCAATTGATTTTCAAACCAAAATTCCAAAATCAATTTAACAAGTTTGTTGCATTTAAAGATATTCTAGTTGGACACCCAGTCGAGTGAGTAATGAGAACACGGTTGATATCTGCAATACACCATGTATATCATTCATTGTCCTTTAGCTCAATGCTTCCCACTTATTAAGAGTGGTATCATTATTAATATACCATATACATTAACAATGCGATTTTAATTCTGCATTTTACATTTTAATTGATCATATTATATTTTAACTGATCATATCGTTGTAATATAAGTCACTTTTCAAAATTCCAAAACGGAATACAATCTTTAATTTTTGGAAATTATATTTTATAGGTAGTCAGCCCATCTCGCTTATCTTTGTAGACCACTATCAAGATGACACTTAAGATCGGTTACTAACTGAAACTTCCTGGTTGTGGTGGCAATTGTGCATCCAATGTAGCTGCCATGATGACTACCTTGAAAATCTTGCTGTCGTTACTCCTTTTAAATGGATGCTCATAATATTAAAATCTTATTATCCACTGAAAAACACCAGCGATGGTTTCAGCACACATCAGTTAATATAATAAATGGTTTATCTTAAATGTCTGGATACCCTTTTGGCCAAATTGATTGTTAATCCTTTCAATGGACTCTCATTTTGCTTTGAGGGAAAGGGCAGATTTACACAATTTAACAGGAGCTGACCAAACAATAAACGAATTTTCTCTTTCCTCTACTTTAACCCTGCTTGAGTAGGCATGACAATATATTAAAAATGTTAACCTTGATTGAATCTGTCTGAACACTATTTATTAAGGTCGTAATAATGATGAGGATTCTTAAGTACTTAAGTACAAAGTACTTCAAAGGAGCTGCATGTGGCACTTGTGAGACAAGTTGCAAGGGGTGTATAAACATTAGTATATTGTAAGACTCTCTGGTGACAACGGGAAATCATGTGTTTTACTATCACACATATGTTAGAAGAGGTAGGGGATTTTAAGCTCTGATTCCGTAGCGGACGTGACGGAAAACATAACCTCGATCGATAGACAGAAGGCTAAAGAGCACATCATTCTTTTCATCAAATAAACGCGACAGCACCATTCATTTTTTAAATCATCTTGTTTAAAAATAAGCGAAGGACTGCTCCAGTGACCTAAGTGGTTAGATCATCCACCTCGGATAAGTGAGGTCTCGGGATGGAACCCCGCCCGAGCCATACCGAAGACTTATAAAAATGGTACGAACAGCTACCTCACTTGGCGCTCAGCGTTATGAGGTTAGAGTTAGAACTGGTCGGCATGGCCCCAGGAAAATGTCGCGGGGTGGAACATGCTACTACATGTCTGCGGCACAATGACCAAACGCTAGACATTAATATAAACTACCACAATTCAGACATTGCTACAATATGACTCAAATGTTAAAGCAAAGTTAACAATAAAAAAACTTAAAAATGCAATTTAAAAATAAGGAGGAAAAAGAGTACTACAATGTGATCAAGCGAAGAGAGCTCTTTAGGGCATGCATTAGTGTATTCTAACCTGACTGAAGAAATACGAGTGCCAGATGAAGCTAAATGTAGGAATGGTTTAGGATATTGATAGGAATACTTGTTTGGTAATTTGATTTAGGATTAATCATTTGTGTTATTCGTTTGGGTCGTGTCTTGTGATGCATGAAATGAAGTATTAGTATTCTGAAAAGCTTACTTATGACTCCAGTAAAAGGGAAACCATAAAAACCATACAAGTGTGCAATTGGAGATTTATCGTGTAGTCATGTCCTTAGATGAGAATTATGTGGCGTATTTACGAGTTTCAGCTGACTTTGAATATTGTCTTAATGTCCTTGGAACTGAGGACCTTAGCATAGCTTTAACCGATTTCCAGAAATTGGAGTTAGATAAAGGGGAGTGGAGGGCGGGTCAAGCACATGCTGTAAGAAGATTATATCTTACTTATACAGTTTGGTTGTTAAGTATCACCTTTAAGGAGATTTGACAAGGACCCTTCTTGATATGTTATCTCTAGACGATAGTGAAGTGCTGAGGAATTTCGTTGAGCCGATTTCGAGAAATCAGCTAGATGACGGAGGTCTCGTACGACACATGCCGAAATAAAGATTATAACATAGACCCTTGTTTGACAATTTATCTCTAGAGGATAGAGTTCCAACCACGAAAAATGTCCTTGACGAATTTCGTCAAGAGCAAACAGCAAAAAAGGGACGCCCTCTTGGTACCGGGTATTACCCCTAACCCCCAACAAAAACAACAACACAACCAAATGTTAATAGATTGTATCGATATTTTCTACTAATTGAACACCTGCTAACAGGATTGTGGTTTCAACGTCTCTTGCATAATATCTAAATAGGTACACAGTTTAACAGTAGAAAACGTTTGTAAAAAAGAAAAGTCGTCGAGACGATTTCAGTAAATCTACGGATAGATGTAGGTCGCGTACGACACATGCAGTAAGAACATTCTGTCCACCTACGAAGGAAGTCCTGACAAATTTTGTGGAGACAAAACAGCAAACTTAGGGGGTACGGGCTATTACAATATTTAAGTGTTAATAAACTGTATCAATAGTTTGTACTTATGGAACCCTTACTTAAATAATTTTGATTTCAGCGCCTCTTATACAGTATCGAAATAAGGCGCCTTTATGACAGCAGAAAAGTTTAAAAAATTTTGTCGAGCCTCTTTCCAGAAACTCGCGATTAAATAAAGGAAGTCGAGCGGAACACATACCATACGATTATATAGGTTTACATTTGGGCCGTTGCGTCTACTCTTTATACAGTCTTGAATATGCCACTACGCCAGACCACAATAGGAGTGAACAAAATGTACGTTAGAGAATGTTGGTCTATTGGCGGTCTCGGTGAACACAATATGGTCATTCATGTCTATGGCGTCGAAATGATTTGTGCAATTCAATAGCTCAATATTTCTCACGTTCTGGGCGAGGTTCGCCAGAGTCTTTAGAAAGGCGTCGTCTGTATCTGTACAAGCGTCTGAAGCTGTCCACCGGCATGACCTAGATGCTGTCATCCTACCTGTTTCAATTAACAGCTGTGCATAAGCAATGCCGTATACATCAGCACACCAGGCTTCAGGTCATTATCGAGCGCAATTAGCATTGCAATCGTCCCGTCAGATATTGTCTTCACAGAGAGTAGTAGCCGACACCTCGGACAATGTGGAGGCATGCGAGCATCTCCACGAGCCAAAATCCACCCATTGGGTCAGTCAGTTTTGCGAGTTGCCGAGGCTGACAATGCAGATGTTTGAACACCTCGCAATTGCAGACTCATCAGCTCGTCGCGTATGTAGATGCAGGAGAAGTGTTTTCGGGTTGGGCGAGCCGTAGCTGGTTAAAGTTGGAGATGGTGTTCGCCGTCGCCTAGGCCCTTGCCTCCAACGTTGCGGTTGATTGACTTTAGGGCCAGCCCATTTAAAGCGCCTAGTGGCGGCATTGAACGTACCTAAATGCTCCGCGGTAACCGCCGCTCTGGCAGCAATACTCAAGGATGTGCGAGGAGCTAAGAGAGGAATAAAAAAGATAACGACTTTGCGATCGAAGACGGATCGGAAAATTGCTTTGCGGGCCACCTGTATGGGTACATGCAGGGTGGCCCTCAGTATTATTGGACGCTAGAGCTGGACCGCAGCCTGTCAGCGGGGCCAATCTACTGTGAGTTTTTCCAAATGTTAGAGGGTGAGGACTTCAAATGTCTTTTTGTAGGGCATCATATGCATGTATGTACTATGGGTGGACATCAAATATTTTTTTGCGGCGGGAGCTTGGAAAACCGTCTTAAGATCTCCACGGCAAGAGAAGGAATGAAGATGTGATCTTCGTATCTTTGTACACATATCATATATTGAATTCCGTATCTCTAGAAATCGATTCCACAAATTTTCAATAAATCTATCCGATGATGGAACGGATCCATATACAGAAATCTCTAAGAGGCGCTGAAATTAAACTTCTCGAAATACAGTATCTATGGGTATAAAATATTAATACAATCGATAGCCATTTAACATGTTTTTATATCTGATACCCAGAAAGTACCCCCCCCCCCACACACACACACACATTTCACTAATTCCTCTCATTTCGTCAAGATTTATTTCATGGTTTGAATATATTCTCAGACATAAAAGCTCAAGAAAAGCCGATGTAAAATTCTGTATAAGGGTTTTTAAGGGTCCCTGTGCCTATATTCGATTTATTCCCTGTACTGCATGTATTCCCCCATCATATATTTCTCCACACCTGCTTCGCAAAATTTTATTCAAATCTACTAAAGGGCTGTAACGCTTCAATATTGCGGGCATCCATAACGACCTTCCTATTTATCCCATTGTTCTCGATTAATGCTGTCAATACATCTTGATGGAGTCAAACATATCCATATGTACAATCTTTCAAAAGAAAGATTGACCAAGAGGTCATTTTGGCGAGAACCGTACGATGTAGATAAGGACAGAAGGGGCATCCAAGTGGACATCGTTAAAACTACCGTGTATTGAGCTCTTGATTTATCGAATCCGCCTCGTATATGTTAACCAGCCACGTATTTCGCTGATACCTCTCGAAGAAATTCTTAAGGACATCCTTTGTTGGTAGACCCAATTCCATATATATATATAAAATATCAAAATGTCAAAGATGTTTAAAGAGGGGACGTAAGAGCCCAACTGTATACGTAAAATATAATATTATCACGGTATGTGGTGTACCCGGCCACATTTATATAGCCATGAATTTCTCGAAAGAGGCTTGACGAATATTTTTTATGTTTTCCTACTGTTGCAATAGATCCCGGGCTAGATACTGTCCAAGAGGCGTTGAAATCAAAATCCTGTAAGAAGAGGTCACATTTCTACAAGTTATTGATATATTAGTTGTAGGCCTACATTGAGCGTGTTTTTTTAAACCAAGTACTCATAGGATGCCCCTTAATTCGCTGATTGCTCTTGAAGAAATTCATCGTGGGTTGACGCTCACCCTAGATATAAAATGTCAATGAAGGGTCCATGGCAAAAATCTATTTTAAAAAATCTTCTTACGGCATGCATTATATCCAACCCCTTTATCTAGAAGACACTTTCGTGAAATCGGTTCAACAAATATTCTTCAGACTTTTCCCACAGTTGGAAAATATACTTGGCTAGAATCTCCGAACAGGTGTTAAAATAAAAATTCTCTAAGTCGGAGTTCAGTTAGTAAACATATATTGATACCATTGACGCACATTCTGCGTGTTTCTCATACCTGCACCCGCAGGTTTACCCTTTCGCTGATTCCTCTTCAGGATATTAATTAGGATTTCATACGTAGGTAGACTCCATCCCTTATAGATAAATATCAAATAAGAATCCATCTCAAAACACAGTAAAGAGGAGACGTAATGTCCCAACTGTATACATAAGATATAATCTTCGAACGGCATGTGTTGTGCTAAAATCATTTTTCTAGTAGACTAATGTTATTCAAAATTTTCATACTATTAGAACTGATCCCAAACTAGATAGTTTCCAAGAGGCGATGGAATTAAAGTCCTCTAAGTCCGTGTCAAATTAGTTCATGTTATTGCTTAATTCGTGTTTTTTATAGCAGGTCCCCTTAGGGTGCCCTTCAAATGGATGATTCCTCTCCACGAAATTCATCAGGACGTAACTCGAGGGTCGATTCTATCTCCTACAGATAATGTCATTGAAGGGTTCATGTATAAAGAGTGGACGTAATGGCCCAAATGTAAACGTACGATATAATCTTACGTCATGCGTTCTGCTAGACTTCCTATTTTTTGTCGCGAATTTCTCGAAATCGGCTCGACAAATTTTCTTTAAACTTTTTCTGCTAATAGAAAGGAGTCTTTTTTCGATACTGTATAAGATGCGTTGAAATCAAAACCGTCTAAGTAAGGGTTCCATAATTACAAACCATTGATACAGCTTATTAACACATGTGTGTTTTTTATTAATATCCGGTACTCGCTAAGGAGCCCCTTTTTGTGCTTCTTCGTCTCCACGAAATTCGTCAATACATCCTTTGTAGGTGAACTCTATCTTGTAGAGATAAAATATCAGTGAAGAGTTCATATATAAAGAGTGGTTGTAATGGCGCAAATGTAAATGTACGATATAATCTTACAGCATGCGTTCTGCACGACTTCTTTTATTTACTCGCGACTTTATCGAAATCGGCTCGACGAATTTTCTTTAAACTTTTTTGGCTGTCAGAAAGTGGCATTTTGTCGATACTATATAAGAGGCGTTGAAATGGGTACGAACTATTGATACAGTTTATTAACATTTGCGTGTTTTTGATAGCCGGTACCCCCTAACGCGCTATTTAGTTTGCTGTTTACTCCAGAACTTCAGAAGTACATTCTTTCTCCTTATTAAATTTCCGTTACGTAGCGGTAGTATTTCACTCCTTGAAAATATACAACTCAAACACCAGGTATTGGGAACTATTTTGCATGCGCTACCTCAGGACTTTTAGATTATGATTTTAAGCCTCATTTCGCCTATAACATTTAATCATATATACCATCACAGAAACAACACAAGCCGTCTCCAGACAACGGAACCGTCCTTTCTCAATTACTACATTGTACAATTTACAATTACCTATCACGAATACTGCATATGGAGTCACATATTCGTTCCATACAGATAGGTTTTAATAGGGACTATTCAGCTCGAGGGACACTTATGTCTATCTGACCTGAACTCACTATAAATTAAACCATGTCATCCTGGAATCTCAAAACACTCCAATCTGGGACGTTTGCCCCTATCAAATTAGTCGTGCTGTGAACACCGACTTCTTAAAATCAAACAAGTGATGACCAAAAAGCTATGAAATCCTTAAAATGGAGAGATAAATGCAAATGGTGGATACTCCAAAATGTACTAGAATATCAAAGATGGGTCTATGTGAAAGCTATATAAATAGAGGACTTAGTAGCCAAAATGTAAACGTAATTTATTGTGCTGTACTAACTTTATCTAACCGATAATTTCTCGAAACTGATTCGACGTTATTTCTTCTACTTTTTGCCTACTAGTATTTTGGACGATATCCAAGAGGCATTGTAATTAAAATCGTCTTAGTAGAGGTTCAATTAGTGCAGAATTTTGATAGAATCTATCAATATTTTACTGCTGTTCATATCCGGAAGCTATCGTTGCTATTTATCGGTGATATTCGTCAGGACTTCATTCGTGGGTGGACTCAATCGCACAGAGATAAAATACCAGAGAAGGTCCATTGTCGGAACTCTTTAAAGAGGAAATATACAGGCTCATCTATATATGTAAGGTATAATCTTCTGATCGCATGTGTTGTACCCGACCTCTTTCATCTAAGCGCAAAATCGTCGGAATCGTTGCGACGAATATTCTTCAAATGTATCTTACTGTTGGGATCGGTCACTCTTTACGGACTTTTAAACATGGGTTGAAATAACAATTCTCAGAGGTAGGGTTCAAACATCAGTAAGTGTGGCTGCAATCAGTTTTCCGCTTGCAGTAGACAAACACCGTCAGAAATGCTTTTGGGATACATATATATTTATATCTCTGTTTACAAAATATCGAACAATAATAAATATCAAAATTATTTTAGTGGTGAACTGTAAGGAACCATATATGAGTTAAAGAGTTAATCTGCTAATAGACGTCGTTACAACTATCATATATTAATCTCCTGATTCCAAGAAATCGGGTCTACGAATTTTATTTACATGTTTCCTACAGTTGGAAGAGATTTTTAACTAAATAGTGTCCAATAGATATTGAAAGCAATATCTTCTAGTTAAGGGTTCACTAATAACAATTTTTTCAATCGATCCAAATTGTGCATCTTTTTCATACCCGTCGCTCGTAGGATGCCCCTTTTTTCGCTGATTCCTCTCGATGACTTCCTCAGGACTTCTTTCGTGGCTTGACACTAGTCCTAGAGATCAAATGTCAGAGAAAATTCAATGTCAAAGCTCGTTAAAAAGGACGCGTTTTGGCCCACCTGTATAAGTAAGACATTATTTTCTTGCGGTATGTGTTGTACTCTAGTCCCCTCTCTTTACGTAGCCCCAGTTTCTGGACATCGGTTAAATCAATCTTTTTAATGACTTTGGTTTCTGCTGGAACAGATTCCTTAATAGAAACTGCCCATCAGACGATATAATCAACATTGTTTAGGTACTGGTTTAATTCGTACTAAGTATTGATAGATTTAATGCACACTGAGCGAGTTTTACGTCTAAACGTATGCTTGTTTACCCAGTTTCAAGACTTCAAGACAACAGTCGAAGTCAGCTGAAGGCTTCCTAAACACGTGGATGCGTGAAATAATTCTTATCTTAGCACACTATGACCACAAATGAGAAATCTCCAATTTCACACTAGTATGGTTTTTTGTGATTTCACGTTTACAATAGTCATTATTAAGCTTTTCGAATCCGAATACTATTAGTTCGCGCCACGCACAGCAGCACAAGACCCAAACACCTAACACAACTAATTAATCCTATCTCAAATTACTAATTAGGTATACCGATCCATATCCTAACCTCTAGTCTGGGATTTGTCTCCAGTCAGCTTTATATAGCTGGCACAAAATAACACTCTCATTTCCCTGTGTTAGAATAGCATCAATGCATGCCGTGAAGGACTTTCAACAGGACATAAGGAATAAGGAATAAGTAACCAACTTGATATCGCTTACATACACATGCATGTAAGTGTCAGTACATACATACATACGCCTGTAAGTGTCAGTACATACATACATACGCCTGTAAGTGTTAGTACATACATACATACGCCTGTAAGTGTTAGTACATGCATACATACGCCTTTCATGTAACAATTGCAATATCGACATTAGCTACCTTTGATACTATTAGTATACAGTTCGTGAACTAAATGAGAGCTTTACGGACATGCAATAGAAATACAATCATGTTATCTTATCGCTAATGTCCTATGTTTTACTTTTTCGTGTCAAATACGAGTTCCTATTCCAAAAGTCTTTATATTGTATCTTCTCCAAAGCAGATATGAGTCAGGTGGGTCTTATATTTTTGAAACTGATTTACACACTTGGAAAGACCTAGCTATCAACACTGATGTTATGTGGGGTTGTAGATTTTCTGTAAATTGGAGAAGAAACAAAATTGTTATTGTAGGGGTTTAGTAGGACTGATGTGGATGTATAAATCTGTTTGACTCCATTTGACTCAGGAAGAGATGAGATTGACAGGTGAGAAATGTCCATGAAATCTTCCTAAAACATCGTCTAATTAAGTTCATATGTTTCCTGATACAAATAAATGAAGTCACCAATTTTAAATGCAAAACTAAAAGTATCAGTATTGCTCTCTACCCTTATGTATCAAAGCAATAAATAATTATACTATGTCACCTAAAATATGTGTTTGACATGCAGCCATGTCGTTGAAAAGGTTTTATGAAAAGTATGCTTTGTTGTCTATAGCTTTCGAAAAGAGATGGTTGTTGCACATAACTCAATTGCATGCTTCTTCAAAGATGAACACAATTAGATCGTAAACTGGTGTAAATAAATGAAGCTTACTAAGCCCGGGAATGGTACAACTAATCAATATTTCCTCTAAAATGGACCTTTTCGCAAAAAGAATATCTGCAGATTTAAATGAACACATGTTTTGTGTTACCTTTGTAACAGGCTGGTCCGTGTTGGATTATATTATAGCGAAGGCACATAAATCAATTTAGTGAATGAGTTTTTATGTATAAGGATAATATAAATGTGAACACCAAACTCCTACGCATAAAATCCAAGAATTGATTTAACAGAATTATGTGCATCGAGTTAAACAATTGATATAAGGAAATTATATCACTTAAACATATAAACATAAAGAATCAACCTATGCAACTTATAAACATATACGATTGATAGATGGTTTCAAAGACAAAGATATAGAATGATTCATCTACCACCATGGTTGACCAAAATATGAAATGTGTGCAAAAGTAGAAATAATGTTTCCAGAAGTAGGACACATACATATATATTTGATTGTTTACTTATACAGTGATACTGTATATATCGTTTTGATTTTCAATCAAATAGTGATACAAAATAATTCAACAACGAATAAATATAACTCGTGGCGTCCAGTTGACGATCACAACGTTTCTATAGTTCCACCGCCTTCGTCAAATATCCTAGAAGCAAACACGCATGGCCCACCCCACCCAGTTACCCAGGATAATTCAAGAGATCCTTATTAGTACTGCAGAACAGCTGGTCCCGAAGCTTTTGGAGAAAACTACTATCTACCACCGAGCCAGCATCAATACCTACAATAGCCCATGTTATACGAAACCCCATTGCGTCCTACCACTTTATATTCAAGATATCAGCTCTACATCAAAACTAAGCTCTGCAGCTGACGATTGGTCCCGGACAGTAGACAGCGTCCTGACAGCTTGTGTTGTGTAATGATCATACTGTCTGATTTGACTGTACAAGTACTTTGGTTGTGATGCAATTCACGGCCAGAGAGCGTAAGGTAATCGGTTTTCTCACAGCAAGTACTTTGCTCGAAGCAGATTCGGATGAACCGAACTCAGTATTTTCAAATAAATAATGCGTAAATGAAACATTCTCAGGTAAGCTTGTACTCGGAAACGAACCACCAGCACATTTTACATACATACATAACACCAGCACATTTTACATACATACATACATACATACATACATATAGAGGCCGACCGAAACAACATTTCTGGTTTCGGCCGAAAACGACACCAGACCGAAAGTTATAAATTGACTTTAGGCCGAAACCGAAACCGAAACCGAAAGTTTAACTACACCTTCGGCCGAAACTGAAACCGAAAGATAAACCAAAGTTGCCAAACACAAGATGTATTAAACAGGCCTGGATCATGATGCAATGCTACACTTCAACAACTGAGTAGGGTAACATGTCGACAACGATCAATTCCATGATGCACTTATCAATTCGCTGAACTGCAACGTGGTCATCAGGTCAGACCATTGATGTCAAGGACGTCTGCACAAAATTCGGTAATGCATATTTAGTCGCTTTCTCTTCCATCATCATCTTTTTCTAGGCACGCTCTGCTCCGTCGTTCATGGACCTCTTGAGATACGTAGGATGCAGCTCCTTGTGGCAGCTGGCCAGATGAACTTTCAAGCTCGAAACTGTCTGATGTCATGGTTTATCGCTGCCAAGTGATAACAGTTTGCTGCATTCTTTGCACTGCGCCTTGCTTGCATCAGAATCGATTTTTATTGAGTAATCCCACACTTCATTTTTCGACATTCTTTGCGGTGATTAACTAATCAGTTTATTATTAACTTCAATTGTCTGCTTCACACACATTAATTCGCTACAGTTTAACTAACTGAAATTATCAATATTGTGAGACTTCGAAATCTCTGTATTCAACACGCTAGTAGAATGAAATGCAACAGTGCTTAGAATTGCCTAGAGCCGACTGACCGACCGACAATCAGAGTATTAGACGCAGCACTAGCGTAGCATTCTGAAAGTTAAAATAGATATTTGACTGATGACAGAAAGTCAATATCAGTTTCGGCCGAAACAAAAAGCACACCGAAAGCTAACTTTTTGGCTTCGGCCGAAACAGAAACAATGCCGAAAGAGGCCATTTGTCAACTTTCGGCGCCGAAACCGAAACTGAAACCGAATTTCTGTCCGCCTTTACATACATACATACAAAGGGATTAGTAGTCCAAACTCCCTATACCGTCCTTGTCTAAATCCGTCCCTGCAATGCATGATGGTCTTTGTGTATCTGACACAATAATATAGATTTATCGGCTATCTCCATGAACTTTGTACATAATGGCCCACAGCTCTTTCAGCGCACTTTGTGCACATTTGCCCACATCTTGCATACAGATAAGTGATAATATAGAGTGTAATTATATATTGAGAAATAATATAGATATTGTTTATATTTGTCCCTCCTGAGACTCGCCTAGTCTGTACCCACAAATACCCAATCACTATAAACCAGGTCGACGAGTTTTGGTCTTTCCTTTTACGGGGTTGAGTGGTTATGTACAGAGGTGGAACATTATATGAACAGCAAAATATTTGTACAAACACTATAGCGGTAGGGCATTCCAGCTGAAAATAGCTATTGGCAAGGAGCATTTTGTAATATTTATGATATTGGTTCTGTAGGTGATACCGCGGTGCATACTTTCCTAAATAACAAGTAATCTCGTTAATGAACCTCATCAAGCTTCTTCCTCTATCTCGGTTGTATCTTCGATGCTTAGTGCACGTTAAACATCCCAATCAGACTATATTGTTACGACTCGTTGGCATTAAACCAAGTATGAGAAGAAAGCAAAAATCAGTAATGTCAGCATACTTCAGCACACCATTTATTTCATTACAGCACAAATTACAAATTTCAAAGGAGCTTAAATAATTGTGAATTAAATCCCAAGCAATCCCAAAATATATCACCAGTCAAAAGTTAAGTTTTTTGAATGAATTCTGCTCTTGATTGCTCTGATATGTCAGTAGCTGATGTTATGATAATATTGCTGTGTCAATATTATATAATTACGATTGTCCCTGAATCAATGGACAATACTCCCAAAAAATGGTTTAGTCCAAAGATCAATAAACACTTTGTTGCAAATGATATTTTATAAATGAATGCATTATCTCAAACTATAACTGTACACAACCGAAACTGATTCCACGATGGGAAAAATAATTACGTTGACTAAAACCCCTCAATACAAACTTGAGACAGTAACAGGCACATGATTTGGGTCTTTGTCCAATGAACTTAGTAAACACGTTCAGGTCTGTATACTTAAAGTTTAACAAACTGCCTGTCACAAATAATGTTGATCATAGTTTATTCAAGGGAACAAACAATGTTCTGAACTAAGATCCAGATAAACATGTTCACAAATAATCAATATCTTTAAGTTAGGTCTACAATCATGGATAAACGTGAGCTATGTATTATATTGTTTAAACAATTACCATTACGACCTAGACTCACGGATAATCCATATGCACACAAAGTATATATATAAGTAACACTTCCTTTACAAATAAAAGTAAAGAATTATACAAATTAGCTTTATTTTGACATATTAGTCAAATATAAATAGTAGTAAAATTACATAGGAGCATGCCTCATGGGAGATACAAAATGTGTGCAAAATAAAACAATATAGTATTTATATACATGTGAGAGTGCATCTGCAAGCAGATTATCTTTAACCTGGATGTTCCTTATGTTAATGTTGTACTACCGCCACATTAAACTCCTCCTTTACAATCTGTGATTTTTATTATTTCATTTTGTTCTTGAATGATATAGGGTTGTGATCACTGAATACAATACTCGGAGAAGAACCTTAACCAAATACACACATAATTGTTAAAAGTGTTAACCTGTTTTGTTTAGAAAATAACACATAGGATGAGCCAAACCATTTTTGTCTTCTTGACTCAATACTACACCAGTCCAAACATCACCTGCATCAACATTGCACTTTCTTTGTGCTGATAAGCACTGGGAAATCAGAGATAACGTTGATCATAACTTATACAGGTTTCAATTGACCGTGCCCGAAGACATTTCTAAAGTATAATAAAAGCACAGTAAACCTTACTTTTGCCTAAACTAATTGTCCAATTTACAAACCAAACACACAATGAAAGAACCAGGATGTCGGTCATGCCACCAAATTTGAATGTTTACTTTTTATTTAAATTAACTACCTGATGAAGATCAGGTATTCCATGTTTGTTCCAATGTTTCTAACTCGGATCCAAAGACAGATGATGTTTACAAATAACCAGCATCGTATATTATAGTATATCGTCATGGACAATAGTTGACTACATACTATATTATTTACGAAACGTTGGCAATGTGATATGTTATTTACCATGTAACCCTTATAATGGACACAAGCTAAACACACACACACATACACGCACATATATATGGGGTGTTGGTGAGTCTGTTAGTTATACGTTCATGGATTCAGGTCTTTCTCTCTCTATCTCTATCTCTCTCTCTCTCTCTCTCTCTCTCTTTCTCACTTTGTGTCTTCATCGATGAAAACGAAACGGACAAATAAACCGACCAACTAAGATAGAGAGAGCAACAAAGTGGAGGATAAAGGATTTCCTGTTTATATTTGTCATACTAAGGTTTTGTTATACTTAAGGTAAATTGTATCTATCTCTTTTAATTTAATTTATTTATCACGATATTAATATTAAATATCAGTCATTTTAACTATCGTAATATGATAGTACAACGGCATATTCTCGATAATAGTTAAAAGGAATGATCAATTATATTTTATAATCGTTAGCCACAATTGATTGGCAACACAATCGGTCACAGAGTCCACGCGGTTGCCCCACTTTCAGTTAAATATCGCGGCCCCGAGTGGCCGAGTGGTCTAAAGTGCTCACCGTTCCGAATCACTGCCATATCACTCATGCATGCGTGTGTTCGAGTCTCAAGCTCGGGTATGGTATTTACGTGAAAAGCTTGCCAGTAGCTTCTCGTGGATCGGAGGTTCTTTCCAGAGTTTCCCAGGATTCTTCCTCCACTAGCTATCCTTTCCGCTGTGTATCTCCTATCTAGTGCTGACACTTGACATTAAACCCTATAAGAACAACAACAACATTTATATATCACGGTCGTTGTAGAGATGCACAATATATTGGAGGAGCATACTATTACGGTGCTAGTTTTAATTATTTCAAATGGTATTGTAGTTATCTGTCGTAAATGAGAAGATATCTTTTCTTGAAAACTTATTTACTTTTGGTTATATCCTATGGCCAGCAAGTTGCGAATATTATCCAAGAAGCTGCACCATGCCAAGAAGAAGGGTCACCCACGCATCAACACCTGCTGTGCAAGCAACCCAGAGAAAACACAGCAGTTCATCAGCAACTTGAAGGAAGCCCTCATCAAAGTGAGACCTGATGACACCATTGACTTCAAGTGGTCCCATCTCCGTGACTCTGTGTACAATTCAGCCGTCACAGCTTACGGCAAGAGGGAGTGAAAGAATGTCGACTAGTATGAGGCAAAATGGGAGGAGATGGAACCAGTGACTGAGGCAAAGAGGAAAGCCCTCCTGGCATGCAAGGCTGCACCTAGCCCCAGAACACTACAAGCCCTAAGGATTGCAAGGAATAACGCCCAGAAGACCGCCCACCGCTGTGCCAACACCTACTGGCTGAACCTTTGCAACAGTATAAATACAGCTGCTGACACCGGGGATACAACGGGAATGTATGAGGGTATCAAAAAGACGACACCCCCCCCCAGCTACAAAACCGCCCCCCTCAAGTCCAAGTCATCACAGGTCAGGGTAAACAACTTCAGCGATGGGTTGAGCACTATCTCGAGCTATATGCAACCCAAAACAATGTCACTGGAACTGCCCTGGATGCCATTCCAGACCAGCCTGTCATGGAGGAGCTAGACACACAGCCCACCCTGAAGAGCTCGGAAAAGCCATCGATTGCCTTGCCTGTGGGAAGGCTCCTGGAAGCGACGGCATTCCGCTTGAAGTCCTCAAGAGCGGAAAACCAGCACTGCTCCAGCCCGTATACACACTCCTCTGCCTTTGCTGGGAACAGGGATGGATACATCCCACAGGACATGCGTGATGCCAACATCATCACTTTGTACAAAAACAAAGGAGACCGTAGCGACTGCAACAACTATCGGGGCATCTCCCTCCTCAGCATCGTCGGAAAGGCTTTCGCCCGTGTTGCCTTGGCGCGATTGTAGATCCTAGCCTCCCGCGTCCCAGTGTGGATTTCGAGCCGGCAGGTCAACTGTAGACATGATCTTCTCACTACCTCAGCTGCAGGAGAAGTTTCGCAAGCACCAGATGCCCTCTACATTGCCTTCATAGACCTGACGAAGACGTTTGACATGGTTAGCCGGAGTGGACTCTTCAGAGTCCTGCAGAATATCGGCTGCCCCCATGTGTGCTTGCTGTCATTCTGTCGTTCCACGAGAACATGCACAGCGTAGTGTGCTTCAATGGCGGAACATCTGAAGCATTGCCAGTCATCAGCGGAGTCAAACAAGGCTGTGTCCTTGCGCCGACGCTCTTTGCCATCTTCTTCTCCATGCTTCTCCAGTACGCATTCAAGGACTGCAGCGAGGGAGTGTACATCCATACCAGGGCTGACGGCAAGCTGTTCAACATCGCCCGTCTCCGTGCTAAGACTAAAGTCACAGAGGTACTCATCAGTGAATTGCTCTTTGCCAACAATGCAGCCTTGACATCACACACGGAAGGTGGACTGGTATGCCGCCTCTCCCATGCATGTAAGGAATTTGGACTGACCATCAGTTTGAAGAAAACGAATGTTATGGCACAGGACACAGACTCACCTCCCTCTGTCACCATCGATGGGTACAATTTGGAAGTTGTCGGGTCTAACATCTCCAGCTCACTCTCCATTGATTCTGAGGTGAGCGGCAGGATTGCCAAGGCAGCAGCAGTGATAGCCAGACTTAACCAGAGGGCCTGGAACAACCCTAACCTCAAAGAGAAGACCAAACTGCGTGTCTACCAAGCCTGCGTGCTCAGCTCACTTGTCTATAGCAGCGAAACATGGACCACCTATGCAAGACACGAGAGGAAACTCAACATCTTCCACCTGAGACGTCTGCGGCCCATTCTGCACATCCAGTGGCAGGACAAAGTACCCAACGCAGAGGTTCTAGAATGCGCCAACATGAACAGCATGTTCTCCATACTCAGCGAGAGGCGCCTTCGCTGGTTTGGCCATGTCAAGAGAATGGACCCAGGTCGCATTCCCAAGGACCTGTTATATGGGGAGTTAGCAGAAGGTGCACGACCAACTGGACGACCACATCTGCGCTACAAAGATGTTTGCAAGCAGGATATGAAGACGGCAAACATCAATGTCAACGACTGGGAGAGCTGTGCAAACAACCGTTCCAGCTGGCGTCTAGCTGTCAGGCAGGGAGTTCAAAACGCAGAGGAAGAGATAAGAATAAGAAAAAATAAAAGAAGCTGGAAAGACAGATATAAAGAAGGATAAGCAAAAGCGTATTTTGGTGCTACGCCATCGTCTCCCGTAGACGGACGGATGCCAAGAAGATCCTATGGTTATATATGCTTTGCCTACTACTTTCTGTTGATGTACTTCCCATTAAAGCAGGTATTATCTATCCACTTAGAACTATCAAGCATGTGAAACAATAATTTTAAAACATTATTGACCGTAGTGTGTTTTGTTGCGTTACACTAAATCACAGATGGTACGTTTCCCTTCATAGACAAATAGTCACTTGTTTCAACGTTTTTTGGCCTTTTAAGTAGGTGTAAATTACATAAAATAGACTTACTGTTTAATTTGGGAATAATTAGCACATAAATATATATTTTACAAGTAATTTCCAAATAAAAATAACAATTTCCAGTACAATAAATCTTACTAAGAAACGTGAAGGGAGAGTGGTTACAGGCTAAAACTTGGCGTGGAATCTAGGTTTTATACATTTTCTTTTTTTTGTCAGAATTAGATGATTGTTCACACTTAACATAACCAGACCATAAGATAGCTCATCATTTGTCTAGAAACGTTTTCAAGGGATCTTGTCACAGATTTTCGGTTCGGAACCACAAAATTACAGCCATAGGGGTAAGTGACAGTTGTTGTAATATTTTTGATTCCCATGTACATTTATGCTTTTCAGTGTGTTCGTGACATACTTATGTATTATCGTAAATTTGATAAAGCTTCAAAAAATAAAATAACCACGTTTAACAGACAATTCAGTATTAGAATATATTCCTTTTCACGTGTTAGACGCGGAGTAGAAAGTCACACGTAGAGTGCGGGCTTAATGTATTTTTTGTTTGTTTGTATAAACCACTAGGGTCATTGATATAATGTAATGGACTACATGTATTTGTTGAGTGAATATATTTATTCATTTCAAATACATATATTTGAGTACTTTTTGTAGCTGAAACTGGTGGTGGAGGGGGGTAGTTGTATGTGAACCAGACTATAACTTTCAGAAGTTCACAAACTAGAAAATGGAACCATACAGCTCAGTGTACCATGCCCAACTCGGTTTAACATCACTTTTTACAACATGTAACAGTAAGGTAACCAGTTCACCTACGACCACATAATTTAGAAAGCCAGAAACACCTCTTATGTTCTCTGATAGTTTAACATATAAAAGGTGTTTATTTGAAAATACTTAATTCGTATTTTAAGATCTGAACAGTATTAATTGTATTCTTCTTGTGTCCATTAGTAAATTTCGGCTGGAATTTGATTTATTAAAAATTATTTATTACATGAAATAAAAAGTTCTCATCAAACTAACATTCTTGGAAATGGGGACTTCAATTTAGATTGAAGTTTCAAGTAAGGATATTGTATCAGTGTGATCCAAAAAAATACTTTTGGCACATCGCACTACATTGGCCACCAAAGGCCCATCCAATCCATCAGCGTTGGGTTTAACTTGGATGTCCACTAAAAGTTTATTCAAAACTTTAATTATTAGATCA
Organism: Sinohyriopsis cumingii; assembly: GCA_028554795.2. Taxonomy (NCBI): domain Eukaryota; kingdom Metazoa; phylum Mollusca; class Bivalvia; order Unionida; family Unionidae; genus Sinohyriopsis; species Sinohyriopsis cumingii. The sequence continues at coordinate 50,048,797 of CM068833.1, forward strand.
TGCGTCTGTAATTCAGTGATTATTTAAGATTTTGATTCGCAATAATGTTTTAACATTTTGACTTTGCATCCAAAAGATTTTTGCCAATGTGACAACGCTTGCTGCTTCTCACTGTTTTGTAATATTTTAAGACCACATAATCGTCACAATTATAAGACTGAAATTAAAAAGATGCAAACATGTCGATCAGATAGCACGGAAATATATCTTTGTTTAATGTTTTAATTCTCCTGTAAAGTCTGTTTCCTTCATTATCTCTGGCGCAGCAACCTAACCCATCATTACTTAGAAAAGCTCTCTGCCACATTGCAGCATTGTGTTCATTCTTTAACTTCATGGATATGCAGAGTACTTTGCATACGGCCATATACATGCCCTTCTGCTTTAAACAGCATGACAGCAGGTTTAGAGCGGAATCGCTGTAGTCTGGAAAATCGTAAAATGTGACATACAGCATGTTCTCCAAGGCGGCCATCTTGTGTGAAGTCTTGCCCTGCCGGAAATAACACTGGTACTCAAGGTAGTGCAAGGAAAACTTTGGATCAACGAAAGCGCACTGGGAAGGACGGACGGCACCTATGTGTGAACCTCTTGATAGAAGCATCGCAAAAATTAATGCTTTTGGCATGCAATGAATCTCTGATGAATGAAAATATACTGGAAAGACAACATATTGTCTCGTAAACTCGGCTGCTGAGAGATTGTCTTCCAATATTTTACAGAGAGCATATACTGAGTGAGGAGTACGGCCATCCATGGCAAGATATGTGTAATTCTCTTGAATCTGATGGAGAAATTCTCTGCCATGATGAAATTGTCCTGCCTCACAACAAAAGGCAGCCAGTTTCAGTCTTCCAGAGGCCACATCAGACGAGCAGCCCAACACGAGAAGCTCGTGAGCTATATCAAGAATTTCCTGGTCAATTACTTCCTGCGCTAAACACTGGGAGGCCAGATCTGATCCAAGACTAGAGGAACAAAACATCTTAAGTACTGTCCGTATTGTTGTATGGGTGCAACATACTTTCTTCACAAAACCAATTTTGTTAACCAGATCATGCCAAGCAAATTCAATCCTAACATTATATATGCTACCAGTAAAAATAGAAATTGCTAACCTCATAGGTTCCACGTCATCTGTCAACTGATTCACTGAATCGAATAAAGATGTCTGACAAAGACGAGTCAGTCTCTGTCCTATATCATCACATGACACACTGAAGATATATTTTCCTTCCTGTCTCACGAGAGCCTGTATAACAGCCAGCAACTGAACTTGAATATGGCCATACACTTTACCATGGAACATATTCTCCCCTGGTATAAAGTATTTTGGGCAGTAACCAGTTTTAACCTATTGACAGTGTTCTGAAACATAGGTCAAGACACAAGAACATGTTTTCAGCTTGCCACAGGGAAGACGGTGTACTTTCTAACGCATAAAATACGCATGTCTTTCAGAGATAACTGCTCAACGCTTTCTCTCCACAAATGGGTTGCACGAAATCTTTCTTGATCATTTTCAGCAAAACGCAGCATTTGTATTGAGTTGAGTTGAATTGCCACACAATAATATTTTCTCCATATGACATAGACATTCTCCACTCCAGATGATTATCTGGACTAAGTTGATGACCAACTGGAACCAGCAGAGCACCAGTCTGCTTGATAAGAGATATATTTGCTTGAGATGGGTAGTTGTTGATTCTGTTTTCCCACTGAGTGGCCTGACCAGGTCAAGATCTGACTCTAAATGTCAGCACTTTGAATGCCTACACAAAATCCACGGAAAGTTCTAAGCCCTCTATGTGTTCCTTAATGGCTGGACCATGCATCTCCATATTACAAATGGACAAGTAATTACGACTGCATAAAACAGAACGACCGAATGGATCCAATAAGTGAAAACCATCTTGCCCATTGAACACTGCTAATGATGAATCTCTGTCCAAACTTTGTAATTTCACATAACCTGGTGGAGTACTTGCATCACTGACCATGATGTATTTAAGTTTAAAAGTTTCCAAGAACTGGAGACTCTGCAGCAAGCCGATGTCTGAAAAACAAGTATGGAAATCAATGTCTGACTGTAGTCCTTGGGTGGTGGCAGCCTCAGCCTGACCCCCGAAGATATGATGAGGATATTTATAAAATATAGTTTCAATTTCATCTGCATGAAACATGGTATTTATCCTTCTCCAACGTATATCCTCCCTCAGTCCCACTTTATCCAGGACATTGAATAATCTAAGAGATACATACCTATAATACACAGGAATTATTCATCCCATGATTCTCTGCGTGCATATGGATACCTGCAAAATAATAATAATAATAATAATAATAATAACAATAATGTGAAAAGAATCACTCGTTTTCTATATTCAATCCTCTATATTCTTTCATCTTAAAATGTTTCCAAAACGCTTTCCATACTTATGGATATAAATATTGTAACATCGCATTTTTTAAACATTCAATTAAAATATCGGAAATTAATTTATCGTCGCTTGAAATAACGTACTGTTCTATTAACTTCGACGTGTAGCACAGGGTATAGTTAAAACGTATAAATCTGCAACGTATTGAATGTATTAATATTTCAAATGTTCTCCTTTCTGGACCAATGTTATCAGTCAGCAATTTTTAAATCTCTTTGCACCATACCAGCATGAAAAGGAAACCATATGTCCAACACAATTAAAACACCTGAATTAGCACTACGTGTCACCACACTTGCAAGGAATCTTATGCAAGAAATGATGGGTGTTTCAACAGTAAAACAAATCCTTTAATTAGTGAACAGTTCGTCAATCAGTCATATCAGTGACCTTCCCATACATGTCCCTCGGGTAGGTTTGGTTGTGTCATATACCTTTTAGCAACACCTTGGAGATATAAACATGTCCAGTGGCACAAAACGAATTATTGATGCTACTTGGACGACTGCGTTTTTGCACATAAAACTCGTTTATATAAAAATCTTCTGTAAATATGGCTACGTCTTGCGATTTGCTGTCCCTGTTCATTTTCTTCGCACCAAACTTTATTTTGAAAATCAGATTCAAACGTTTGTTGTCACATTTTTATACTTGGCAAGTAGTTGTTTGGTAATTTCAAGCCAGCTTGTATTAATAATACGTTGGACAGCTTATCCAATAAACGTTTAAATACTTTATCGGAGGGAGGTGGTCGGGTGATATGTCAATTTTTTCCAAAGCTATTTTTACCTTTTTGTATCCCCAGGGTTCGTTTTGAAAGAAGTGTAAGTCGATAACTTCGATTTTACAGGCAAAATAAAACCTATTAAATTACTGTTCTAAATCTAAACAGTACATGATAATGTAATTGAAATGTTACTAATTCCATTGTATTTCCCGGGATGTATGGAATCCTCCAAACGTTTGAAATCCAATATACATTATGATTTCACCAGCAGAGTGTGAATGCTTGAAATGCTTAAAGGAATGTGAACCTCAGTGGCTGTGACACTGTCCTCATCCGTTCTCTTTTCAGTGTAACTTGCGGTGAATGTAGTGCAGATGTGACTGCGACATTTGCAAGTTTCATTGTTTAATACTGGTTAATGTAACTTGTATTTATGGGAGTGACTTTGAAATGGATGGACGGATATATGAGTATTGCTTAGCATATTTGAATTGTTGTTATGTTGCCTTTCATTAATGATGCCGCAATATAATATCAGATACACGCTTTGATTTTCGCCATATTGCACTGTATCTGTTTGAGGCATATTTTGATCGCAGTTTCTGAACGAAATGCTTGTTTAGACGTCTGAAAATGAGGTAACAATGTGCACTTTTGAAAATTGTTCAAGCCCTTTAAAATGTCTTAGATCGCGCGCTGCCTTTGGGGGTCCTAACCCAATAAAGCCTTGATTAACTGAGAACATTGCACTTTATGTCCACCTTGTGTAAATATTTACCGCGTATGACTGCCGAATTATGATTGATGACTAGAAAGTTTTTGGGTGAGGGAAAAAGAGGAGCAAGAAGATCACGCCAAATCTAAGCTGTTACCAACGTTGCATTTGGAATCACCGGCAAGCAACCAGGTTAAGAAGCAGTGTCGTACAATTGAGTTAGTTCGCACACTCGATTTCGCGATGATAATTTGTCTTCCCTGTTTCAATAGAATGGTGAGGAATCAAATTTTACAACAAAGCTCCCAAGGGTTACATATGGCATTGTTTTAAAGTAAGAATGCAGGTTGCGTTGTTACTAAGTAAGAACGTTGTTACAAAGTAAGAAAACTGGCTGTGTTCTTAAAACAGTAAGAAAACTTGTTGCGTTGTAACAAAGTAAGAAGACTGTTTGCGTTGTAACAATGTAAGACGACTGATTGTGTTGTATCAAATAAGACTGCGTTGATACAATAAGAATCCAGGTTTGGTTGCTAAAAACAAACCTTTCATTGATAATCATTGAATTGCTATTACATTATTCTCTATTACTCATCAATCTTAAAGACGCCACTGTTTTCTACTTTCATGCCGTAATGTTCATCTTTAAAAGAAATTGTTTTTGTCAAGATTGGACCACCATAAAAATTACATTCAAAGAGACAATGAAGCTAATTATAATATTGGGTTTGTTATAGTAAACCAAGGGCCATCACCAGCATATATACATATTACAAAATGACTCCGTTCAAACATTGTTTTATGAAACTTTGCACAAATATAAAAGAATAAATCTTATAATTGTCTGAACATCATACGATCGGTTTATTCATACAAATGTTCATGTCGGTTTTCATTTTTTTACATCGAACAGGTTTTCCTTTGAAGTAATAACAAGGCTTTTGTGAAACAATGTGATACATAAGGTTCAAAACTTTTAAAGTACCCTCAAAATAAGGTAACTATCATCTAAACCTAATCAGGATTTTGGATCCGCTTACGGTATAAAAATGTCAAATTTGGTTTGGATTGAATCTATAGTTTCTGAGCTCTCTAACTTACAAGAAAGTGCTACAGAAAGATAAGCATACGAGAGACTCAGGATTGTAGGAAGCCATAAGCTGCCTACGACAAGTTACTCTTATAACAGCTATGCTTATTATTTTTCAGTCAGTTGTCATAACAATTTACGTGTAAAAGTAGCGGGGGGGGGGGGGTAATTGTACATGTACAACATCCATTGGTTACTGTTCCAGTCATTAACCTTAGGACAATTTGTAAAATAATAATATTGCAACAACACATTACACATGTGACACCTGTGAATTTGTGTTCATTAGCCTTAGTCATATATTTTAAATCACTAGTTATTAATCAAGTATCTTTTAATTAAAGTGTTGTGCTATATAAACTACAATGTTGGAATATTTTCGAAAAAAGAATAAAATAGTCGTTCCATCATTCCGAAAAATGTAACTCATGTGCCTGCGTTATATACATCATGCTGATCATAAAATCTAGACTTTGTAGGTGAGATTATGTTCACTGCTAATAAACCACACAATATCTAATTCATAAATATGTGTGCGTGTGTGTGTGTGTGTGTGTGTGTGTGGTTCGTACATTAGACATTGGAGACAGTCATCCGCCATTTTACTGTACTACGTTGCTTTGTTTACAGCAATGATCACGGTTTCCGCACGGAAATAGTTGTTAACATAAATACTTGTTTCCGTACCTGTTTGATTGACCATTCATATTTACAGAATGTTGCTCATTATTTATTGATTCGCATGATAATATCATCAATGTTACGTTATTCTTTCTTGGTTATTATCCAAACACAGTGTAGTATGTGTTATGTTGTCGGCTTGTAATATGCATTCTTCAAATTGTGGTCACTTGATAATATATATATATATATATATATATATATATATATATATATATATATATATATATATATATATATATATATATATATATATATATATATCTGTGTGTGTGTGTGTGTGTGTGTGTGTGTGTGTGCATGTGTCCTACATACTGATACAGAAGATCATTTAATAGCTGGTTATTTTCTCTACCAATCGATATCCATTTTTCACGGGATGAAATAAACAAAAATGTTATAATTAAATATTCAAATATGTCTACTACTCGTTCCCTCGTAAATTGACAGCTAACATAACACCATATTTGGAATTACATATCCTGTATAACGATAAATTACGATGTTCAATTAAAATGCAGTAAAATAAACGACTTAATTTCATAGCAACAACACCTTGGAAGAAAAATTAAGTAATATCGCTATGGGAGGTTGTCGGGTGATATTTCAAATTCTGTTTTTCCCAAGCTATATTTTATCATGTATGCCTACATTGTCCAAATTGTGTTTTAATTCCCAGGATTCGTTTTGAAGCAAGTGGAAGTCGATAACCTCTATGCAACAGTCAAAACAAAAAGTAATGTTATTTCTCTGTTCCAAATCAAAACAGTACTTGATAATGCAACTGAACTATTACTAATTGCATGGTACTTTAACGGGATGTACGGAATCATGTAACCATTTTCTACCCAATATACACCCTTTGCCAAACGACTGATTCATCACAAATGCATAACTAAAATCAAGTCTTGGTGGGGAAAAGGACATCGATCTTTCGAGCATATACATACATACAGACAGACAGACAGACAGACAGACAGGCAGGCAGGCATGCAGGCAGGCAGACATTCATGCATACATACATACATACATACATACATACATACATGCATACATGCATGCATGCATACAGTACATACATACATGCATACATGAATACATACATACATACATACATACATACATACATACAGTAGTTTTAATAAGTATTATTTGACGACGTTCCATCCAATTGATCACTCTATATACAAAATCAGCTCTATAGCTGATGATTTCGCCAGTGTTGTGGACATCTTCCTGAAACTTTGTATTGTGTTGAGATCATACTGTCTGATTTGACTCTATAAGTACACTGGTTGTGGTGTAATTCGTCACCAGAGAGCTTTCTCACTGCAAGTACCTCACTCGTGCAGCTTTGGATGAACATGATCTTCCCATCCGTCTAACCATGAACGGGCGCCTACATTTTACGACCCTCGAGGTGCATCGATCCGGAAACATTATGACTGCGAAGTCAATCACCAATGAACAATCTTGAATTGGTGACTTCTGCTTTATTCAAATGCACTAGAGACTGGTGATCCTTTTCAAGGACAAATTCCCAACCAAAAAGGTACATGTCAAATTTTCCAATTCACTACACCAGTGCGAAACATCCCGTTTCGATCATGGCATAGTTTTGTTCCAGAGACATCAATTTCATAACGGAATAAGCTAACTTGTGACTAACTTTACCCCCTCTTGCTCCTGTAACAAAACTGCTCCAAATCCTGTGTCTAATTATTTCTCAATACCATCGATTTATCCTGTTCTGGGAACTTTAGGATTGATATACTGGCAATATTAGGATTGGTGTACTGGCAACATTAGGATCGGTGTACTGATTAAAACTTTCTTTACATGCGATCCAAGTCACTATATCGGGTTAGAATTTCCTACTTAATTAGGTCAATGGACAAGCTAAAGCAGCGTAATTTCACGTCAACTCAAGGAGCAATCTAATTTTTGTCTTGGTTTCGGATCTAGGAGCATCTCTGATCGTGTCAATTTTGTCAGGATAGTGTGGATTTTTATATGCCTCGACCCAAGAACTAGATGGTCACAGCATCCCATGTTAAAATATGCTACAGTACACTTGGTGAGCCAGCTATGGCATTGACCTTGAGGAGTTTGTCACACATATTGATTAATAATCTAATAAGCTCTTTCCAGTTACGCGTATATACACTAAACTAGGCAACGAAACTTCTTATGTTTTCCATGCCTGTTACGACGAAAGCACTACGCACTGTGGTTGAGAAAACCAAAATATGTGACTTTAAACTAGTACAGACCTTAAATGTTAGCGAATGCGCGGATATTAACATCGATAGGGATCTACTAATATCCTTTGGTTAAAATTAAACTGTGAAGTAAATAATTTGCGTCACTAATTCTATAAAAAGGCCCTCCATATCTTGCATCGGTTCCGCATAAAATAGGATAATTTGTTTAGCTGAGGACAGTCTATTTAAAAGGGGTTTATTCCGTCTTTTGTACTGATCTATACCACGGAGGACGAATACAGGCAGCTGTAGAGTTCATTCACCACCAGACCCGGTCTAACACTAATGCTTCATCGATTGTCGTCCGTGCACTAGAGGGTGTTGGATATCCTTTTAATTCAGATCAGCTCTAAAGTTTGTCATGTTTAATCAACATAATATGGGTTCGTCTTTCGCAAATGCATCTGGATATTACACAACATCACCTTGATTTGATGACGTTGACCTTCATGTATATCTGGGCAGACGATGGCTTTGTGTACTTTCTTTCTTCCATGTCCTATTTGACACGAAAGTGGAGTTTCTCTACTGGGATCTAATTCCGTTTCGCCTTCCTATGCCACGGATGCGCTCAATGCTAGTGCAAAATTTAATCTCATGAGATAGTAGTAACGACTTTAGGAACCTTAAACTTACGCAACCGCTGTTTCCAGCTTTTTGCCCCTATGTTCCACTACTTGCATAATATGAAACCGGAACCTCGACATGGTTGTAAGTCAAAAGCCTTCGACATTACCAATCGCTAACTCGCAAAGGCGATTGTCCATGTACAAAGTTTTGACGGTTTTGGTCATGAAATGAGTATCGATTTGTATCCTAGTGACGAGAACGGGATCATTCGTTTCATCCAACAACATCAATGGGCATTTCCAACCAAGTATTTGGTCTTCCGTAACTAGACGCATCTTTACCACGACGCACGTGCATCGGGTGTCGCGTAAAACGGGGACTTCTTGATCTCGACCGCTGGCGATACTACTAGCTTCCTTACCTTCGTCTCGGAGAAAGAATCAAGTGCCCAGAGTCTGAACATCATTACGACCTATAACATGTTTTATATGATACATTCATTAAATTTGTCTTGGTACAATAACAAGTTACAAAATGTTAAATACAAAAGAGAAAATAAACAATAGTCTTTGTGTGTGTAGTTCGTGTTTTTCATGGGACTTGCTTGCGTTGTGATATTTAGGTGTTGCACATCTAACACAGGTTTCAAACATACAGGTAATCACATCATATCATTGATTCTTTAGACCATCCTTTGTCGCTATAAATCAACACAAGTAATCTGTTTCCTTTGTTGTGTTTACTTTGGTTGAAAAGGCGCGTCTTTTATTAAAGTTGCAACATAAGAGGTGTCATTACTATATGTGTATTTCGTGGACGCCTTCACGCTTCTTCCATAAACGAGAAAGTAAAAACAAATTTAAATAAAGACAACACAGAGTTTTGAATATCTTTGCTGAGAAAGTTAGCAGCTGAATACTATTTTAGATGCATAAATCATGCATGGAATCTAACTAATTATGTCATTGAAGTCATTATAATTTTTGCAGCTTTGAATGTTGGTAAATATTTTGCACTATAGTTTATGTCTAAAATTATTACAGCACAAAACCAGTTAATCTATCGACCATTAATTTACTGCTGACTTGGAAGATGCATATATTTAAGCATGTGCCATCAAAAATATTGCAACGAGTCCAGTTAGATTTCGATTATTATTTGAAAAAACAACATCTCCCGGAAACAACGTTCAACTTTTTTAAATATTACTACAGAGAACTCTGAATCTATATAAGAAACAGACAATACTTTTTCCGTCCACACCTATAGATAATAGAAACTGGTTGAAGACATTTTTCGCAAATATTTAGAGTGGAGCACACTGACGTTAAAAGGATCCAACAGTTTTAAATCTCTTCAGAGACAATGGTCAGGGTTGAAAAGTGCACATGTATGCAGAAGTTTATTGTACAATATGTTGATACAAAAATCCGATGTTCAACCTACATATATAAAGTTTCGTATTCTGCGATGGTAATAATAGGCACACCTGACATGATATATACCTTTTCCTGAAAATATAAATGTAAAATCAAATATTTTAATAATAACTACATCCACTATATGTTTAAAACAACATCCTGCCTACTCCAAAACAAAACTAGATCTACAAATTTCAAAATTTAGAAGTACAACTTTTATTCAGCTTTAAAGAAATGTAGACAAATATTTTCTTCTCTTATCTGCGTAAGATTTTCATATTCACGTAAGTTATTCAGCTTAAAATTAAAATTGTTGTTTTTAATTATTTTATTTTAAGACCCTTTATAAAGTTAACTCTGAAAATAATTAAATATATCCTGTGCACTTTTGTCATCTTTAATATTTTTCGATGGCGCGGTTTTATTTCGGTCTTCTGTAACAAATACATTTAGAATCATAGGTGGGTGTCCTTGAAAATATTATATATTTCTTCGAAGGTTAGAACAAGTTAAGAAAACAAGTGTTGCATGAGCTTCTTTCAACCTCATAGCAAATAAGCCCTGTATTTAGATACACCAACCTTGTATTTTATTCGTCACTGCTACCCTATAATAAAGAAAAACTAACACAAGACATTTGTTCATTTCTCCTAACGTTAGCCTTGTGCCGGGTTCATATTCAACGCTTCACCGTAAAATAACTATAATATTATACAGCAAAAGTCGTCATTGTCGTTCATTTCAATACGTAACGTTCACATATTGTATAAGAGGTCTATCAACAAACTATCAAACAATGACTCACTTGTGCTTACAGTAAAATATGAATGGAATGGTTAACTTTGCCAATAGAATTATCATTGAACGTAATTAAGCAATTTTAAAACGAATATTGTCTAAAGGACAAGCAGCCAGGCCGCTGGGGAAGGAAAAGTATGATCCTGCGGGTGGATTAGTTTTTTTTAGATATCCATAGTTTACACATGGAGTTTTTCGCCGCAGGAACAGGGAAATTATCTTACTGTGAATACATAATTTGCATGGGAATATTCAGGGAAGAAAGAAAAAACAAGAAATGTCAATGTCGTTTATCTGTGAAAGTGTCGTGTTCGTCCTTTGAGTTCGAAGAAGACCATAATATCACAACCTGGTTTTGTTTCTGTGAGTACGTAAGCATGCTAGTTTTTGATCTGAATTGTCTGTAACACACTGGACATGTGATACCACTTGGGTGTGCTTTATCAATAGAGAACTTGTTACACTTTTCGAGATTTCCGCTGCTTGCGCTTTTGCACGGCTACTACAATCCTCTTCCTCTTGAAAGTATGTAGCTCCAGTATAGATGAGACTCCGCCAGGTTCGGCAATCATGTGTGTGATCTTCCCAGGGATCAGATCAATGTTGAAGCGTTTCAGGGATGACGATGGAATCTTAGAAGCGTTTCTTTTGACCATCCTGAGATCATGTTCCCTCCATCAGCGTGTATCATAATCTTTTCTTTGGTAGACGACCTTCTGACATCCTGGAAATGTGGCCTGGCCATCAAAACAGTGATTTCACCAGCGGAGTGTTAATGCTTTAAATGCTTGCCGGAATGAGAACTTCAGTGGCTGCGACACTGACCTCATCAGTTTCCTGTGAACGTAGCTTATAGTGAATGTAGTGTAACTGTGAATGCGACATTTGCAGAGATAAACGGAGATTCCTTATTTAATACAGGCGAATGTAACTTGTATTCATGGGAGTGACTTTGCAGTGGATAGACGGATATATTATTGTTACTTAGCATTTTCGAAATGTTGTTAGGTTGCCTTTCAGTAATAATTTCGTAACAAAATATCGGATGCACGCTGTCATTTTCGTCAGTTTCCACTGTATCTGTTTGAGGCATGTTTATAGTGCACTTTCTGAACGAAATACTTGTTTACACGCCTGGAAATGAGGCAGCAATGTGAACTGTTGAAAATAGTATAAAGTCAATAAAATGTCTTAGATCGCGTGCCCTTTTGGTGGTGCTAGCACACTAGCACAATAAAGTCTTGATTAGCTGTGATCATTGCATAATTATATATATGAGTCAGTTCTGCGACTTTTAATGCTTCTAGAGCACTTTATGTCGACCTTGTGAACATATTTACTGTGCATGACTGCCGAATTATGGTTGATGACCCGAAGATGCTGGGTGAGAGAAAAAAAAGGAGGAAGAGGATTACGCCTACTCTAACCTGTTACCAACGTTGAGTTTGGAATCACCGGCAAGCAACCAGGTTATACAAGCATGTGGTACAATTGAGTTCGGTCGCACATTCGATGTCATAATGACAATTTGTCTTATCTGTTTAAATAGCACGGCGAGGAATTGACTCTTACGACAAAGCTCAAATGGGTTACATATTACATGGCTGCAAAGTAAGAAGACTGATTACATTGTTACAAAATAAAAAGACTGTGTTTTAACAAAGTAAGGAGACTGATTGCGTTGTTACAAAGTCAGACGACTGGTTGAGTTTTAACAAATTAAGATGACTGGTAGCGTTGTTACAAAGTAAGACGACTGATTGAATTTTAACAAAGTAAGAATACTGATTGCGTTGTTACAAAATAAAAAGACTGAGTTTTAACAAAGCAAGGAGACTGCTTGCGTTGTTACAAAATAAAAAGACTGAGTTTTAACAAAGTAAGGAGACTGCTTGCGTTGTTACAAAATAAAAAGACTGAGTTTTAACAAGGTAAGGAGACTGCTTGCGTTGTTACAAAATACAAAGACCGTGTTTTAACAAAGTAAGACGACTGATTGCGTTGATACAAAATAGAAAGACTGAGTTTTAACAAAGTAAGACGACTGATTGCGTTGATACAAAATAAAAAGACTGGGTTTTAACAAAGTAAGACGACTGATTGCGTTGTTACAAAATAAAAAGACTGAGTTTTAACAAAGTAAGACGACTGATTGCGTTGATACAAAATAAAAAGACTGAGTTTTAACAAAGTAAGACGACTGATTGCGTTGATACAAAATAAAAAGACTGAGTTTTGACAAAGTAAGACGACTGATTGCGTTGTTACAAAATAAAAAGACTGAGTTTTAACAAAGTAAGACGACTGATTGCGTTGTTACAAAATAAAAAGACTGAGTTTTAACAAAGTAAGACGACTGATTGCGTTGTTACAAAATAAAAAGACTGAGTTTTAACAAAGTAAGGAGACTGCTTGCGTTGTTAGAAAATAAAAAGACTGAGTTTTAACAAAGTAAGGAGACTGATTGCGTTGTAACAAAATAAAAAGACTGAGTTTTAACAAAGTAAGACGACTGATTGCGTTGATACAAAATAAAAAGACTGAGCTTTAACAAAGTAAGGAGACTGCCTGCGTTGTTACAAAATGAAAAGAATGAGTTTTAACAAAGTAAGGAGACTGCTTGTGTTGTTACAAAATAAAAAGACTGAGTTTTAACAAAGTAAGGAGACTGCTTGCGTTGTTACAAAATAAAAAGACTGAGGTTTAACAAAGTAAGGAGACTGCTTGCGTTGTTACAAAATAAAAAGACTGAGGTTTAACAAAGTAAGGAGACTGCTTGCGTTGTTACAAAATAAAAAGACTGAGTTTTAACAAAGTAAGACAACTGATTGCGTTGATACAAAAAAAAGACTGAGTTTTAACAAAGTAAGACGACTGCTTGCCTTGTTACAAAATAAAAAGACTGAGTTTTAACAAAGTAAGGAGACTGCTTGCGTTGTTACAAAATAAAAAGACTGAGTTTTAACAAAGTAAGGAGACTGCTTGCGTTATTACAAAATAAAAAGACTGAGATTAAACAAAGTAAGACGACTGATTGCGTTGATACAAAATAAAAAGACTGAGTTTTAACAAAGTAAGACGACTGATTGCGTTGATACCAAATAAAATGACTGAGTTTTAACAAAGTAAGACGACTGATTGCGTTGTTACAAAATAAAAAGACTGAGTTTTAACAAAGTAAGACGACTGATTGCGTTGATACAAAATAAAAAGACTGGGTTTTAACAAAGTAAGACGACTGATTGCGTTGATACCAAATAAAATGACTGAGTTTTAACAAAGTAAGACGACTGATTGCGTTGTTACAAAATAAAAAGACTGAGTTTTAACAAAGTAAGACGACTGATTGCGTTGATACAAAATAAAAAGACTGGGTTTTAACAAAGTAAGACGACTGATTGCGTTGTTACAAAATAAAAAGACTGAGTTTTAACAAAGTAAGACGACTGATTGCGTTGATACAAAATAAAAAGACTGAGTTTTAACAAAGTAAGACGACTGATTGCGTTGATACAAAATAAAAAGACTGAGTTTTGACAAAGTAAGACGACTGATTGCGTTGTTACAAAATAAAAAGACTGAGTTTTAACAAAGTAAGACGACTGATTGGGTTGTTACAAAATAAAAAGACTGAGTTTTAACAAAGTAAGACGACTGATTGCGTTGTTACAAAATAAAAAGACTGAGTTTAACAAAGTAAGGAGACTGCTTGCGTTGTTAGAAAATAAAAAGACTGAGTTTTAACAAAGTAAGGAGACTGCTTGCGTTGTAACAAAATAAAAAGACTGAGTTTTAACAAAGTAAGACGACTGATTGCGTTGATACAAAATAAAAAGACTGAGCTTTAACAAAGTAAGGAGACTGCCTGCGTTGTTACAAAATGAAAAGAATGAGTTTTAACAAAGTAAGGAGACTGCTTGTGTTGTTACAAAATAAAAAGACTGAGTTTTAACAAAGTAAGGAGACTGCTTGCGTTGTTACAAAATAAAAAGACTGAGTTTTAACAAAGTAAGGAGACTGCTTGCGTTGTTACAAAATAAAAAGACTGAGGTTTAACAAAGTGAGGAGACTGCTTGCGTTGTTACAAAATAAAAAGACTGAGTTTTAACAAAGTAAGGAGACCGCTTGCGTTGTTACAAAATAAAAAGACTGAGTTTTAACAAAGTAAGACGACTGATTGCGTTGATACAAAATAAAAAGACTGAGTTTTAACAAAGTAAGGAGACTGCTTGCGTTGTTACAAAATAAAAAGACTGAGTTTTAACAAAGTAAGGAGACTGCTTGCGTTATTACAAAATAAAAAGACTGAGATTAAACAAAGTAAGACGACTGATTGCGTTGATACAAAATAAAAAGCCTGAGTTTTAACAAAGTAAGACGACTGATTGCGTTGATACCAAATAAAATGACTGAGTTTTAACAAAGTAAGACGACTGATTGCGTTGTTACAAAATAAAAAGACTGAGTTTTAACAAAGTAAGACGACTGATTGCGTTGATACAAAATAAAAAGACTGGGTTTTAACAAAGTAAGACGACTGATTGCGTTGTTACAAAATAAAAAGACTGAGTTTTAACAAAGTAAGACGACTGATTGCGTTGATACAAAATAAAAAGACTGAGTTTTAACAAAGTAAGACGACTGATTGCGTTGATACAAAATAAAAAGACTGAGTTTTAACAAAGTAAGACGACTGATTGCGTTGATACAAATTAAAAAGACTGAGTTTTGACAAAGTAAGACGACTGATTGCGTTGTTACAAAATAAAAAGACTGAGTTTTAACAAAGTAAGACGACTGATTGCGTTGATACAAAATAAAAAGACTGAGTTTTAACAAAGTAAGACGACTGATTGCGTTGTTACAAAATAAAAAGACTGAGTTTTAACAAAGTAAGGAGACTGCTTGCGTTGTTAGAAAATAAAAAGACTGAGTTTTAACAAAGTAAGGAGACTGCTTGCGTTGTTACAAAATAAAAAGACTGAGTTTTAACAAAGTAAGACGACTGCTTGCGTTGATACAAAATAAAAAGACTGAGCTTTAACAAAGTAAGGAGACTGCCTGCGTTGTTACAAAATAAAAAGAATGAGTTTTAACAAAGTAAGGAGACTGCTTGCGTTGTTACAAAATAAAAAGACTGAGTTTTAACAAAGTAAGGAGACTGCTTGCGTTGTTACAAAATAAAAAGACTGAGTTTGAACAAAGTAAGGAGACTGCTTGCGTTGTTACAAAATAAAAAGACTGAGTTTTAACAAAGTAAGGAGACTGTTTGCGTTGTTACAAAATAAAAAGACTGAGTTTTCACAAAGTAAGACAACTGATTGCGTTGATACAAAATAAAAAGACTGAGTTTTAACAAAGTAAGGAGACTGCTTGCGTTGTTACAAAATAAAAAGACTGAGTTTTAACAAAGTAAGGAGACTGCTTGCGTTGTTACAAAATAAAAAGACTGAGTTTTAACAAAGTAAGGAGACCGCTTGCGTTGTTACAAAATAAAAAGACTGAGTTTTAACAAAGTAAGACGACTGATTGCGTTGATACAAAATAACAAGACTGAGTTTTAACAAAGTAAGACGACTGATTGCGTTGATACAAAATGAAAAGACTGAGTTTTAACAAAGTAAGACGACTGATTGCGTTGATACCAAATAAAAAGACTGAGTTTTAACAAAGTAAGACGACTGATTGCGTTGATACAAAATAAAAAGACTGAGTTTTAACAAAGTAAGACGACTGCTTGCGTTGTTACAAAATAAAAAGACTGAGTTTTAACAAAGCAAGACGACTGATTGCGTTGATACAAAATAAAAAGACTGGGTTTTAACAAAGTAAGACGACTGATTGCGTTGTTACAAAATAAAAAGACTGAGTTTTAACAAAGTAAGGAGACTGCTTGCGTTATTACAAAATAAAAAGACTGAGATTAAACAAAGTAAGACGACTGATTGCGTTGATACAAAATAAAAAGACTGAGTTTTAACAAAGTAAGACGACTGATTGCGTTGATACCAAATAAAATGACTGAGTTTTAACAAAGTAAGACGACTGATTGCGTTGTTACAAAATAAAAAGACTGAGTTTTAACAAAGTAAGACGACTGATTGCGTTGATACAAAATAAAAAGACTGGGTTTTAACAAAGTAAGACGACTGATTGCGTTGTTACAAAATAAAAAGACTGAGTTTTAACAAAGTAAGACGACTGATTGCGTTGATACAAAATAAAAAGACTGAGTTTTAACAAAGTAAGACGACTGATTGCGTTGATACAAAATAAAAAGACTGAGTTTTAACAAAGTAAGACGACTGATTGCGTTGATACCAAATAAAATGACTGAGATTAAACAAAGTAAGACGACTGATTGCGTTGATACAAAATAAAAAGACTGAGTTTTAACAAAGTAAGACGACTGATTGCGTTGATACCAAATAAAATGACTGAGTTTTAACAAAGTAAGACGACTGATTGCGTTGTTACAAAATAAAAAGACTGAGTTTTAACAAAGTAAGACAACTGATTGCGTTGATACAAAATAAAAAGACTGAGTTTTAACAAAGTAAGGAGACTGCTTGCGTTGTTACAAAATAAAAAGACTGAGTTTTAACAAAGTAAGGAGACTGCTTGCGTTGTTACAAAATAAAAAGACTGAGTTTTAACAAAGTAAGGAGACCGCTTGCGTTGTTACAAAATAAAAAGACTGAGTTTTAACAAAGTAAGACGACTGATTGCGTTGATACAAAATAAAAAGACTGAGTTTTAACAAAGTAAGACGACTGATTGCGTTGATACCAAATAAAAAGACTGAGTTTTAACAAAGTAAGACGACTGATTGCGTTGATACCAAATAAAAAGACTGAGTTTTAACAAAGTAAGACGACTGATTGCGTTGATACAAAATAAAAAGACTGAGTTTTAACAAAGTAAGACGACTGCTTGCGTTGTTACAAAATAAAAAGACTGAGTTTTAACAAAGCAAGACGACTGATTGCGTTGATACAAAATAAAAAGACTGGGTTTTAACAAAGTAAGACGACTGATTGCGTTGTTACAAAATAAAAAGACTGAGTTTTAACAAAGTAAGACGACTGATTGCGTTGATACAAAATAAAAAGACTGAGTTTTAACAAAGTAAGACGACTGATTGCGTTGATACAAAATAAAAAGACTGAGTTTTAACAAAGTAAGACGACTGATTGCGTTGATACAAAATAAAAAGACTGAGTTTTGACAAAGTAAGACGACTGATTGCGTTGATACAAAATAAAAAGACTGAGTTTTGACAAAGTAAGACGACTGACTGCGTTGTTACAAAATAAAAAGACTGAGTTTTAACAAAGTAAGACGACTGATTGCGTTGATACAAAATAAAAAGACTGAGTTTTAACAAAGTAAGACGACTGATTGCGTTGATACCAAATAAAATGACTGAGTTTTAACAAAGTAAGACGACTGATTACGTTGTTACAAAATAAAAAGACTGAGTTTTAACAAAGTAAGACAACTGATTGCGTTGATACAAAATAAAAAGACTGAGTTTTAACAAAGTAAGGAGACTGCTTGCGTTGTTACAAAATAAAAAGACTGAGTTTTAACAAAGTAAGGAGACTGCTTGCGTTGTTACAAAATAAAAAGACTGAGTTTTAACAAAGTAAGACGACTGATTGCGTTGATACAAAATAACAAGACTGAGTTTTAACAAAGTAAGACGACTGATTGCGTTGATACAAAATAAAAAGACTGAGTTTTAACAAAGTAAGACGACTGATTGCGTTGATACCAAATAAAAAGACTGAGTTTTAACAAAGTAAGACGACTGATTGCGTTGATACAAAATAAAAAGACTGAGTTTTAACAAAGTAAGACGACTGCTTGCGTTGTTACAAAATAAAACGACTGAGTTTTAACAAAGCAAGACGACTGATTGCGTTGATACAAAATAAAAAGACTGAGTTTTAACAAAGTAAGACGACTGATTGCGTTGATACCAAATAAAAAGACTGAGTTTTAACAAAGTAAGACGACTGATTGCGTTGATACAAAATAAAAAGACTGAGTTTTAACAAAGTAAGACGACTGCTTGCGTTGTTACAAAATAAAACGACTGAGTTTTAACAAAGCAAGACGACTGATTGCGTTGATACAAAATAAAAAGACTGGGTTTTAACAAAGTAAGACGACTGATTGCGTTGTTACAAAATAAAAAGACTGAGTTTTAACAAAGTAAGACGACTGATTGCGTTGTTACAAAATAAAAAGACTGAGTTTTAACAAAGTAAGACGACTGATTGCGTTGATACAAAATAAAAAGACTGAGTTTTAACAAAGTAAGACGACTGATTGCGTTGATACAAAATAAAAAGACTGAGTTTTAACAAAGTAAGACGACTGATTGCGTTGATACAAAATAAAAAGACTGAGTTTTGACAAAGTAAGACGACTGATTGCGTTGATACAAAATAAAAAGACTGAGTTTTGACAAAGTAAGACGACTGACTGCGTTGTTACAAAATAAAAAGACTGAGTTTTAACAAAGTAAGACGACTGATTGCGTTGATACAAAATAAAAAGACTGAGTTTTAACAAAGTAAGACGACTGATTGCGTTGATACAAAATAAAAAGACTGAGTTTTAACAAAGTAAGACGACTGATTGCGTTGATACAAAATAAAAAGACTGAGTTTTAACAAAGTAAGACGTCTGATTGCGTTGATACAAAATAAAAAGACTGAGTTTTAACAAATTAAGATGACTGGTAGCGTTGTTACAAAATAAAAAGACTGAGTTTTAACAAAGTAAGACGACTGCTTGCGTTGTTAGAAAATAAAAAGACTGAGTTTTGACAAAGTAGGACGACTGATTGCGTTGATACAAAATAAAAAGACTGAGTTTTAACAAAGTAAGACGACTGATTGCGTTGATACAAAATAAAAAGACTGAGTTTTAACAAAGTAAGACGACTGATTGCGTTGTTACAAAATAAAAAGACTGAGTTTTAACGAAGTAAGACGACTGATTGCGTTGTTACAAAATAAAAAGACTGAGTTTTAACAAAGTAAGACGACTGATTGCGTTGATACAAAATAAAAAGAGTGAGTTTTAACAAAGTAAGACGACTGATTGCGTTGATACAAAATAAAAAGACTGAGTTTTAACGAAGTAAGACGACTGATTGCTTTGTTACAAAATAAAAAGACTGAGTTTTAACAAAGTAAGACGACTGATTGCGTTGATACAAAATAAAAAGAGTGAGTTTTAACAAAGTAAGACGACTGATTGCGTTGATTCAAAATAAAAAGACTGAGTTTTAACAATGTAAGACGACTGATTGCGTTCTTACAAAATAAAAAGACTGAGTTTTAACAAATTAAGATGACTGGTAGCGTTGTTGCAAAGTAAGACGACTGGTTGAATTTTAACAAAGTAGGAAGAATGATTGCGTTGTAACAAAGACTGATTGCGTTGTTACAAAGAAGACTGTTTGCCTTGTTACAAAGTAAGAAGGCATGTTTCGTTGCAAAACAACTTTCTTTGATAATCATTGTACTACTATAAGTATATTCTCTATTACAGGTGTTTACTCATCAACCTTTGGGACTCCACGATTTATTTACTTTCCTGCTGTAATGTTCAGATTAACAAATTTTTTTTTTCATGATTGGACCATCGCATAAACTACACTCAAAGATATATTGAAGCTGATTGTGCTTGTTGGTTTGTCAGAGTAAAGCAAAGGCTATCACCAGCATATATACATATTAGAAAATGTCTCACTTCAAACATTCGATTTTATAAAACTGTAAGAAAAGATAAAAAAAATAAATGTTATACTGGTCTAAACATCAGACGATCGGTTTATACATAAAGATGTGCATGTCATTGTTCGTTTGTCTACATCCAGCAAGTTTTACTTTAAAGTAATAACAAGTCTTTTGTAAAACAATGTGATACATACGGTTCAAAACGTGTATGGCACCATAAAAGTACGGGGAATATCATCAGAACTTAATCAGGTTATTGCATCTGCTTATGGTACAAAAATGTCAGATTTGGTCTTGATTGAATATACACTCTCTGAGCTATCTACCTTACAGGAAAGACAGACAGGCATGCGACATATTGGGGGTCGGAGGATTGTATGATGCCATAAGCTGCCTACAACAAGTTAATTATATAACATCCATGCTTATTCTCGTGCAGTTAGTTGTCATAAGAAGATAACGTGTACGAATAGCAAGGGGAGATAATGTACATGTACAACAACCATTGATTACTCTGTTCCATCATTAACCTTATGACAATTGGTATAATAATAATAATATCGCAGCAACAAATTACATGAAATATGTGATTTTTGATAATAAACAATTAAAATTCACTAGTTATTAATAAATATTCGTTTAATTAAAGTCATGTGCTATATAAACTACAATGTTGGAATATTTTCGGTTTCCTAAGAAGAACAAAAATCGGCTCATATCCACTCCTCAACATAGAAGCTGACATACAGGTTTCATCTATACTGATAAACAGTGGTTTGATCATTAGCACTCAATCGTTTTAAGTTATTGAATTGTTAATATCTTGGTGTTTATATAGGTTTATTACGGGAACTTAATTAGTACAATGAGACATATAGACAGCCACAGCAATACACAGTGACTCCACATATGCAAGTGCACTTAACTTTACTATAAATGCAATGATATGGTTATATTTGTGGATAACAAGCAAAATATATACTTTTTATAAACCACAGAGTGACTTTCAGTGGGACGCATATTCATGTATATCAACGTTTGCCTAAAAGGGGGAGGAGCAACAGTGTGTATATTTCAATTTGCTAGGTTGCAGTGTTTAGCACTTTGGTTTTATCTAAGCCAGGCATATATAAAATGTATACCATTTATAGAGTAATTACAGTAATCAATATGGTATTTCCTCGTTGCGTTTTGAAACATGATACTTCAGATATGATCACTTAGGTCTCTGCCACCATGATTAATGGTGATGCCCTCTCATGACCTTTCATACCACTAAATGTTTTCACTGGATGCTTTGAATGTTAATAGTTTGCATTGTAATCGACTTGTGTCTACTCTACGTTAGGTTTAAATTATGTCTTCTTGGAGGATTTTAGGTAACTATTGTTATTTACATCTCTTTTTCTGTAAAAAACAGCATGTACATATCGATGGTGACCTTGACATTTTAATCATTAATTACATAATATGACACGGCTGGTAATATATCTCAGCATTAAATTGAAGAGCGATAAATGGTGATATTAAAAAGATCATTCTTTTTAGACAGCTTTATTTTAATAATTTTTTCTGATTTTCATAAATAAGGCTCAAATATTTAAATGTTGCCTGAAACGCACCATTGGTCTTTAGTTGATGATGAACTTCTCATGTTAATGTAATATTCACAAATGTAATCGTTGATAAGATTATATGAGAAAATTGCAACCAGCCTGGAAATGGGTGAGCGTAAAATAAATAATATATGGGTTTTGCTGACCACGATTTGTTAATAATGTAATTTATGTTATAGGAAAAATAATATTTTGTGAGCTTAAATTAGTTGTAAGTGAAGAAAGAGATATCGTTGTATTGATGAAACTTCAGTCCTATAACTGTCTTAAGTTTGGAACACTCATTACTAAAATTAGCACCTGACTCTTATGCAGAATTGAAAGCACATGTCTCAAACACATGCAGGTTCAGAAAATTCCGCGGCACATATCCTTTCCTCAACATAGAAGCTGACATGCAGGTTTCATCTATACTGGTACCTTTAGGTTTGATTATGAGCACTCAAACATATTAAGTTAATGAATGTGTAATGTCATGGTGTTTGCATAAGTTTACTATGGGAACTGAATTAGTACCGTGAGTCGATAACAAAATATGTGGAAGAGTAGGAAGAGGAGGTAATTGTACACGTACAAGATCCATTGGTTTCTCTGTTCCAGTTATTAACATTAGGACAAGTCGTACACTAATAATAATGGGACAAGTTCCGTATGTGACATATGTTACTTTTTATTCATCAGCCTTAGCTAATTTTTTATAAGACTAGATATTAATAAATTTCGTTTAATTCAAGGTATGTGCTATATAAACTACAATGTTGGAATATTTTAGATTTCCTAAGAATCCTTTGTTTAGTCGTTCCATTTTCCAGAAAAAATTAAATCATGTGACTGCGTTTTATTATCTGAGCGTTGATCATATCAGGAACATTATCAATACATTTAAAACCTGACAGTTTAGGGTCAGTGCAATTAAATACTTGACAGGTGGTTTAGTGATGGTCATTAGTTTGTACACAGATAAAACAATGACCAACTTGAAAACGAATGAAATTTAGAATAAGTAGGTGAACGTCGTTTGGTCAAACTGAATCTAATCTAATCATTTGTCATGGTTTAACTTTAAGGTCTACACAAATCGTATTATGGCAAATACATCATCATTAATGACAATAATAACCACAAAGCATCGAATTTATTTCTCGCCCAAGGAAAATGTCTCCTAACCGATTTCGCGCACGGCAATTTCCGTAAGACAAAGTGGAAGTGACGTGCTGTATGGAACTGCAATTCAACTTTCATTGTTAGTTGCATTCAATAGATGCACAGAACTGATGTTTTATCAATAAATTACGGCGAAATCTCTGACACCATGAAATCACCTTATCGGTAATATAAATAAACACAAGGAGTGCGAGCGTGACCACAACCCTCCGCTCGATTAGACTTTTCTTACGCGTCTTTCATCGGTTCAGAATCGACCGATAACTAAAAAGCTACAAATATACATTCAAAAGACAGTGACTGACTAACGCATAACCCTCGGACGAACATCGCATGAATCCAATCCGGCGAATTATGATCTATTTCCACCATTAGGGTCACAAAACCTTTCTAATTGAATCCGCCAGACGGATTCCATGTATCATACTGCATCCTTAATGCCTGGTCGTCATCGTTTTGCGGCCATTTGTTTAAAACACTCGACTAGAGTTTCCCCATACTTTCGGCACAATCTTAAAAGCGAGACTTCTACAAGCACTATTCTTAAACAAAACTAAAGCCGTAACATATAAAATACTTCTCATTCGTGAACAACCCGTGTTGGCACGTACGCATGCCTCCAACTGTATAATTTATCATTTTTCTTCACGTATTTGAGAAGAAAAAAAAACAAAATCACGCATTTCTGTGAAGAAATCATCTGAGATGTTTTTAACACTGGATCCTCCTTGCACATCTCCAATTATAGAAATCTTCAAAAAAATGTGATACATATACATATCCAAAATAAATAGTTGTCATCTTAGACTGCATCCTCAGTAACAAATCTTTCAAAAAAGTGACAAATACTGATCAAGGTAACTAGCATTAACTCCGACCACAACCGTGTCTTAGCCAGATTGCTATCAAAAGTATTCGATTTATATGGAAGAAAAAGTGTCTAAATAATTATATAGCCTTAGCAGCCTTTTCTTACCTCAGCTTTTGAACTTAGGAGTGCGAAACATATATTTTTCAACTCGAACTAAATGTGTCACATTAGTTCACCTTTTTCTTTGTACTTATAACAATTACACGACAAAATACAGATGAATACTTTGTAAGTTAGCATTTCTCCTGTCATTTTCCATCCGTAAATTATCATGCCTTAATTGATGTAACTGATCGTGGATCCATGATAATGGAGTCGGAGTTTGAGTTCCTTCCTCCCCCGCAAACAAATGACAAAGGGTGGTGAACAAATGTGTACGCTTCCAATAGTAACTTTACAGTTAGTTAAACTATATTCTTGGAACGCTTCAAATGCAGACACTTCATAGGACTTCACCCTTTGAGCCTTGTGGTTCTGTTCCCCAGGCATCCTGTATGCATATTTACGCTGCTCCTAAACAATCTTAAAATATAGTTATGGATCCGCCTATGAATACCTGTACATTTGTTTTCGGTGACATTCAATCACCTTCCCGAATCAAATACATGATATAAAATTCAAATCGTTCCTGAAGTAGAAATGATCACAAATTTACATCTAATATATTCTCTGCTTTCAGATCGCTTTTGACAAGCAAAATGAACGTTATTTAATCATTCTTACAATGACAACCATTCGAAATGTTTGTAGTCTTCGACTATAGAAGTTTATTGTGTTTACATAATTCTTTTGAAGAAAAAGGGAATGTGTATATTTTGTATGATGCTCACTTTTTCTAACGACATAATAAATGTCAGCATATACGTAATAGCCCATTGCACTACAGCAGCAGTAGGCCCTACTGTTTTGCTGAGTATATCCATGACATATTAATATAAACCCTGACAATTTATATTGCACTCAAGAAGTATGGTAAGGATGCACCATTTGACAAGCTTTGTTCCGTGTAACAACTGATACTCATCCGTTTCGGGAACTAAAATGCTGGTTTTGACACATATTGGGCAGTGAAAATACACATGTTTCAGTCATATTAGCACAGTTTTAGATGTAAGTGGCCTTTTCTACGACTATTTTCGAATTCGTACAGAATGTGCGTTGCTCAGATAGTTCATCCAATGATATACAAATAACTCTTTCAATTGCCTAATTGCGATGAAGAATCAAGAGAATGATTTTTGAGGGGTAGCTTGGACAAATACATTCCAAATATAGTAGGCTGCCTTTCTAAAAGCGCGTTGATAACTGCATCCGATGCTACTGTGTAACAAAAAGAAATACCTTGAATTACTTTTGCCGCTTGAATTTAATCGTTGACATTTTAACACATACCTGTGCATCCATCCATCCATCCACGCACACACACACAACACACAACACAACACACAACACACACACACACAACACACACACAACACACACACATACACATACATACATACACACATACATACCCCAGAAATAAGACGAAATCATTTCAATTATGTTGAATTATGCATTATTTAAAATAATTGTATTTTCTTCAGTACAGTCGTAAGGTGAGCCGATTAAAGTCATTAAAAAGCATGTAATGTTACATCCTATTATCCCACAAAGCATATCTTACTGTATAATAATAAGATACGTCAACATATACATATTTGTTCATATCATAAGCTAGGTCCTTCAGTAATTATCAAACTTATGATAGCATGGCTTTATAATATTAAGTGAAACATTACGAAACCTCTACTGCAAATTCTATAGAATCAGTCAGAATGATACGGTTATCCCTATTCAAATACCGTGTACTGTCCTAGTTTGCCTAAGTAGCTTACGTTGATAACTTTATTCAAATATCGATCCTTTACTCTGTAATTGAATCATTGGCAATGAATATCAAGGCAGAATACAAACATTGTGGGATCCTGTTATTAGCCATAACAAAGATGTCTCCCATAACCCTACATACATGCGCTTCTTTGTTAACCAATACGTCATATGGAAATGTGCCGATATATAGTATATTTACCATCATATTTTTATTCAGGTTAATGAGTTTTGCTAAACAGCAAAAACATAAATTGTTCGTACTATTTGTGCCAAATGTAGTATTATTATTTTAAGAAGAACATGTGTATATTTCAACATTTTCACCCGGATCTTTACTGTCGCAAATGACAGCAAAGTAGGTAACTGATAAAAATATGAACCAGTTCAAATCAGCGAAATAGTTGTCAGTCAACTAGAAATTTTGTTAACACTCTGACTCTACAACCAGCTTTTTCATTAACAAGAAGCTGTGCGAACACTCTGGAACCATCCTGTTTTTCATTAATAAGTGTTTGACTTGGGGCGTTTTAAGTTATGAAATTGATTTATTAATTTGTTCGATTTGTGCTGGCACATAACCTGGGCGATCCGGCTCCGAGGGGTCGGGAACAATGATGAGGAACTAAGTGGCATGTGTGTAAATCAAACAATGATATTGCTCAGAGGAACAGAGAGAGAGACATACATAGAGACAGAGACAGACAGAGAGATAGACAGACACAGGGAGAGACAGACAGACAGACATATAGAGAGAGACAGACAGAGACAGTGACATAGAGAAAGAGAGACATACAGACAGACATAAAGACAGACAGACAGACATATATAGACAGAGACCATTAAAATGTATAATGCTTCAATGAATAAAATGGGTTAGTAGTCGAAATAATCTATCCCATACCTATCTAAATCCGTCCCCGCTATGCATGATGGTCTTTGTGTATGTGACACAAGATTATAGATTTATCGGCTATCTCCATGCACTTTGTACATATTAGCCCACGAGTATGTAAATGCACTTTGTACACATTGGCCCACATACTGCATCCATATAAGTGATAAAATATAATGTAATTATATATTGCGAAAGAATATAGACATTGTTTGTTTTCGTCCCTCCTAAGATTCGCCGTATCTGTGTGCACAAACACCCAATCACCCTCGCCCAAGTCGACGATTCTTGTTCTTTCCACATGGAATTTATTTCATTTTATGTACTCTGTAGACTGAATATATAACAGGTCTGTACGTACTTGCAAGCAGTTTGGAAGGGTATATTCCTTTTACGCTGTTGAGTGGTTATTTACAGAAATGGAACACTTTATGAACATGGCAAGAGTGGTACAACATGTATAACGGTTGGGCATTCTAGTTGAAAATAATTATTGCAACGGTGCATTTGTTAATAGTTATGTTATTGGTTATGTGGGTGATACCGCCAAGTATATCTTCCTAAATAAAATGTAATCACGTTAATGAACCCCATGAAGCTGCTTCGTCTATCTCGTAAATATCGTCACTTCTTAGTCTACGTTAAAACCACAATCAAGCTATATTGTAACGACTCTTTGGTCTTAAAACAAGTAACACAAAAAGCATAAATCAGCAATTTCAGTTAACTTCAGCAAATAATTTATGTCATTACAATACAAATTACAAATATAAAAGGAACTTAAATCCCAAGCAATCCCAAACGTAATATCATCCGTCCAACATTATATTGGGCCATATCATGCATACATGTAAGTGATAATATAAAGTGTAATTATATAAATGTATTGATGAAGAATATTGACATTGTTTTTATTAGTCCCTCCTGCATGAGCAAACACCATCGACCAAAACGACGATTTTTGTTCTTTCCATATGGAGTATGATTCATTATATGTGCTATGCAGACTGAATAGATAACATGTTTGCATGCAGTTTGAAAGAGTAATTCCTTTTACGGGTTGATTGGCTATGTACAGAGGTGGGACACTCTATGAACATGACAATAGTGGTACAAAATGTATAGCAGTAGGGCATTCCAGTTGAACATAGTTATTAGCAAAGAGAATTTGTTAATAGTTTTCATATTGGTTATGTGGATGATACCACGAAGCATGATTTCCTAAATAAAAAGTAATCTCGTTAATGCACCCCATTAAGCTACTTCCTATATCTCGTAAATATCATTTCTTCTTAGTGCAATTTAAAAACACAATCAACATATATTTTTTTCTGACTCTTTGGTCTTCAGCCAAGTAACAGGACAAAGCAAAACTTAGCAAATGATTTATTTAATTTAACACAAATTACACATTTAAAAGTAACTTACAGTACTGTGAATGAAATCCCAAGCGATCCAAAACTTTATATCACGACTCCAAAATAGCTGAGTTCTCTGAATGAATCCCACTATGGAATGTTCTGCTATGCCAACAGCTGATGTCATAACAACCATGATGAATCAAAATGATATAATAAAGATTGACATGAATAAATTTCCAAGACTATGTTTTAGTTCTAAGATCAATGAGCAGCTTGTGGTTCCAAATCATAACTTGCATATTTGGTTTAATTTGCATTTGCTTTAATTTAATTGTTTGCAAGTTTTAAAAATATTTTTATTTTTAATTTCTTTACTGATTCAGTAATGTAATTTTCTTTACTAGGAATTTGATATTTTCCAGAATAAGTTTGACGTGACTCTTTTTCATAAACAACTATTAATATAAAAACTGGTTTAAATGTTTGAATGAGTTCCCAAACTTGATTCGGAAATCACTGAGACAAGTAAGCAACTTTCTATTTTTAATTTATTATTGGAGTAATCAGGTGTAAATTACATCAAAATGAATTAAAAAGTGACTGTTTAATTTAGAAATAGTTCGCTATAAGTAAATATTTTACAAGTAATTTCCCAATAACTATAACAAGTTCCAGTACACTAAA
This sequence comes from Sinohyriopsis cumingii, assembly GCA_028554795.2. Classification (NCBI taxonomy): domain Eukaryota; kingdom Metazoa; phylum Mollusca; class Bivalvia; order Unionida; family Unionidae; genus Sinohyriopsis; species Sinohyriopsis cumingii. The sequence goes on from CM068833.1 coordinate 50,077,722, forward strand.
TCTTACTAAGGAGTGTGAGAGGAGAGTGGATATATGGTTATAATTTGGTAATGTAATTTAGGTTAAGTGCATTTTGTTTTGTATGACAGAATTAGATGGCTGCTCACAGTTAACACAACCAGAACATAATTAAGCCCAGCATTATTCCAGAAAGGTTTTCAAGGAACATTTTCGTTGACAAGCTCGTTCTCTGTCTTCAGTATTCACGAAGGGGCACATCCGAAGAAAACAATCCACCTCTTGCGGAGAGGACACGCTGCGCTACGAAATGTATTTTGAAAAGTTCCCAATTTTGGATCTAATGAATGCGATCTAGATATCAGGAGCGATGCCAGCAAGTTGGAAACAAACAGTTGTAATTCTGATAAAAAAAACAGCATGGCTTTATAATATTAAGTGAAACATTACAAAACCTCTACTAAAACTCGAAGAAACCAACGTTCATGACTAGACACATTTGTACAATTATGGAGACAATGATGAAAAACTTTGGTCGAAAAAAGCGCACTAGGAAAGACAGACGGTTGTTAGTCTTGAACCTCTAGATAGGAGCATCTCCCAACTTAATGCTTTAGGCGTGCAATGAATTTCTGAATGAAAATAAAATACTGGAGAGGCAACATATTGACTCACAAAATTGGCTGCTGAGAGATTGTCCTCGAATAATTTACAGAGAGCATGTTCTTGCTTAATAGTTTTGATATCAGTGACCAGGTATGTAAAATTCTTTTGAATGTGATGAAGGACATGCTATGTCTTGATGAAATTGTCCTGCATTAAATAAAAAGCAGCCAGTTTCAGTCTTCCAGAGGCCACATCAGACGAGCAGCCCAACACAATAAGCTCATGAGCGATATCAAGAATTTCCTGGTTAATTACTTCCTGTGCTAAGCACTGGGAGGCCAAATCTGATTCAAGGCTAAAGGAAGAAAAGATCTTAAGTACTGTCCGTATTTTTGTATGTGTGCAACATATTTCCTTCACAAAACTAGCTTTGCTAACCAGATATTGACAAGCAAATTTTGTTATAGCAGCTTCTATGTTAGCAGTTAAAATAAACATTGCAAACACCATATATTTCACGCCATTATTCGCCTCATTTACTGAAACGGTTAGAGATGTCTGACAAAGACGAGTCAGTCTCTGACCTATATCATAACATGACAACTTGAGGAGATATTTTCCCTCCTGTCTCAGGAGATCATGTAGAACAGTTAGCAACTGAACTTCAATCTGGCGATACACTTTACCATGCAACATGTTCTCTCCTGGTATAGAGTAATTTGGGCAGTAACCATTTTAAACCCATTATCACAGTGTTCCCAAACACAGCTCAACACATTAGCAGATTTTCGGGTTTCCACAGGGAAGACGGTATACTTTCTAACGCATAGAATACGCAAGTCTTGTAGAGATAACTGATCAACGATTTTTCTCCACAAACTGGTTGCACAAAATCAGTCTTGATCATTTTCAGCACAACATAGCTTTTGTTATGAGTCGAGTTGAATTTCCAGACAAGGATTGTTTTCTCCATATGAAATCGGTATTCTCCACTCCAAATAATTAGCTGGACTGAGTGGATGACCAGCTGGAACCAGTACAGCGCCAGTCTGCTTGATAAGAGTTATATTTGCTTGAAATGAGTAGGTTTTGATTTTGATGCTGCACCGAGAGGCCTGACCAGGCTAGGATCTGACTCTCAATGCCGCCACAACGTCCATTGAAAGTCTTCTTAAGTTTAAGTTTCTTAATCGTTGGACCATGCCGCTCCATACTACTAATGGACCAGAAATTACGACTGCATCAAACAGAACGACCGAATGAATCCATTATGTGACCTTGACATTGCGCATTGAACACTGGTAATAATGAATCTACACCCATTCTTTGTAATTTCACATACCCTGGTGGAGTGCTCGCATCAATGACCATGATGTGTGTCCTTCCTTTATTCCATTATTCTCTGCGTGCATTTCGATACCTGAAACATAATAATAAGAAGAAGAAGAAGAAGAAGAAGAATTAGTAGTAGTAGTAATAGTAGCAGTATTATACGAACTAGAAGTGGAATAAGAAAGTAATAATAACAATAATTTGAAAAGAATCAGTCGTTGAACATATTCAATCCTCTATATTGTTTGATCTTAAAATGTGTCAAAAAAGATTTCCAGGTATGTGTGTTCGTGTGTGTGTCTGATTTGGATTTTTATGGTAGCTCTAACACTCTGTCAGTCATATAGCTACGATGTCTGCAGTGTGACAGGTTATAGTGATGTCTAGCACAGGGACATTATGCCGCAGACATGTAGCATGATGTTCCACACAGCCACATTATCCTGACACCTGGTCGACTAGTCCTAACACTAACCTCTTAATGCTGAGCTCCAAGCGAGGCAGCTGTTAGAACCAATTGTGTAAGTATTTGGTATAACTCGACCGGGGACCACTAGGCTAGCGGAGCGGTGGGTATAGGTAAAATGTATCCTTCTGCAACGTATCCAACTATTAACATTTCAAATCTTCTCCTTTTTAGAACCAATGTGATTAGACAGCACTTATTAAATATATTTGAACCATACCGGCATGAAAAAGAAATAATCAGTCCAACCCAGTTCCAACACCTGCAACAGCACTACGTCTCACAACAATTGCAGAGAATCTTGTTCAAGGTACGATGGATGTTTCACAGCACAACACAGTTTTTAATTAGGAGACAGTACGTTAATAAATTATATCAATACTCATCCCATACACGTCTACACACTTTCTTATTCTGATTATCTCCTTTTGAAAGACCAATGTATATTAACGTCTCACTATGGTGTTCATACAGTGAACAACTTCACTGCCAACCGCGTGGCGGCTTTCGATATCGCATGTCCCTCAGAGTGGTTCGGTAGTGCCACATAAATGTTAGTAATAACTTGGATATATAAACATGTCCAATGACACACGCAGAGACAGGTACAGTTACTTGGACGACCGCTTATTTAGCAGATAAAACTCATGAAAATAAAACTATGTTGTCAGTATAACTACGTCATGCGATTTGCGGTCTCTTTTCATTTTTTCCGATCCAGACTTTATTTTGAAAATCAGACTCAAACGTGTTCTTGTCACTTTTTAAAATTTGGCGAGTAGCTGTTTGGTAATTTCAACCAGTCTCTGATTGGTCAGCCTTCAAGGAATGTGAGATCCATCTTGCCAAAACGTTTCAGAGCTTAAAATGTCTTATCAGTTTATTGGATGCGAAAAGTAGCGGGTTCGAGCGCCGACCGAGTCATGCCCAGGACTTAAAAAACGGCACTAACAGCTGCTTCGCGAGGAGATCACAATTAGGAGGCTAGTGTTAGGACTGTTCAGTCTGGTATCAGGATAATGTGACAGGGTGGAACATCATGCTATATGATGCCCTAATGATAATCGTCACTATAAACCGCCCAACGCAGACATCGTAGCGATATGACGGGAAAAAATTTTAAAACTACGTTACAAATCCAAATCTCACGCAAACATACTGTACAACCTGCCGTAACAACTTGAAAATAAAACGGTTTGTATGCATACCTGCATAATTTCTGCAAAGATATAGTGTCAGAAATACGAAGGTAAGTCAAAAGTGTAAACTAATTTAGAGTTGATCAACTCTATCATCCTTGACTTTCAATTGCCTATATTCGAGGGAATTATTATCCTCCATATTGTTTTTCTCTCTCGCTCTCTCGGTACATTCGCCTGTTTTACGGAAGACATAGTCAAGCGATTTAATAAATAATGAGCAACATTCTGTAAATATGATTGGTCAATCAAACAGGTATGGAAACAAGTATTTATGCTAACAATTATGTCAGTGCGGTAAAAAACGTAGTACAGTACAATCGCGGATGACATTCTGCAATGTCTAATGTACGAACCACACACACACACACACACACACACACACACACATATATATATATATATATATATATATATATATATATATATATATATATATATATATATATATATATATATATATGAATGAGCTATTTTATCGTTTCTTTGCAGTGGATATAATCTCCTCCATAAAGTATTGATTTTAGTTATGCATTGCCGATTATTCAGTCATTTGGCAGTTTTTATTACCTGGCACAGGTTGCATATTGGATTTAAAACGTGTAAGGATTCCATACAACCCAGGAAAGTACCATGCAATTAGTAATATTTCAGTTACATTATCAAGTACTGTTTTAGATTTAGAGCAGGGAAATACCAGGTTTTATTTTGCCTGTTATATCGAAGTTATCGACTTCCATTATCTTCAAAAAGAACACAAGAAAATTAAAAGCTGGATAATGTACATTTACATAATAAAATATAGGTTTTGAAAAAAGATTTTAAATATCATTCCGACCACCTCCCTCCGCGAAACTATTTACATTTTTCTTCGATAAGCTGTCCAACGTTTTATTACTACGCAATTCAGTTGTTTGGTTTACTGCATTTTAATTGAACATCGTAATTCCTCGTGATAGAGAGGGTGCACTTACCGGCACACTGTCCTCATTGTCAGTGTAAACAAATATGATGTTATTTAAGCTGGCAGTTTATGAGGGGACGAGTAGTATAATTATTCTGATATTTAATTAAAACCTTTTTCATTCTTTGAACCTGTAATAAATGGATGCCGATCCATAGCCAATAGTACTCTCTGTAAAATGATTTGCTTCGGTATGATGGTCATCTGCATATATATGTGTATTTCGTAACACAGGTAAATGAAAATTACGAAGACATGTCGGAGAAGGAGTTGTTGTTGCTGTGGGGTTGAACGCTACTTTTTAGTTAGGCTGTGCATGGTCGCCAGTGTAAAAGACGGATGAAAAACCCGACTTAAAAGAAGCTACTGGCAAACTTTCTCACATATCCACATTGGCCGAATCGGTCTCGAACCCACCCAGACAGAGATGGCAGTGATCCGTGACGTTGAGCGCTTTAGGCCACTCGGTCACTCGGGGTACCTGGATAAGAGAACATTTATGCTAGTGTGCAATTAGCACACTGTAAAATCCGGGTGTTCTCGGGATATTTTCCAACCGATACAAAGACTAACTTGGATAAAGTTTACGGATATACTCCTTTTTCATATTCCACAATTTAGATATATTTTAGTCATTTTATAAATGTTCGTGAATCACGGCTGATGACTGGTTGAAATTGCCAAACAGCTACTCGCCAAATTTTAAAAGGTGAAAAGAACACGTTTGAGTCTGATTCTCAAAATAATGTATAATTTATATGCATGTTTATATGCATGTATGCATGTTTATATGTATGCATGCATGTATGTATGCATGTTTATATGTATGCATGTTTATATGCATGCATGTATGCATGTATGCATGTATGTATGTATGCATGTATGTATGTAAGTATGTGTGTGTGTGTGTGCGTGCGTGCGTGCGTGGATGGATGGATGGAAGGACAGGTATGTGTTAAAATGTCAACGATTAAATACAAGCGGCAAAAGTAATTCAAGGTATTTCTTTTTGTTACACAATAGCATCGGATGCAGTTATCAACGCGCTTTTAGAAAGGCAGCCTACTATATTACGAATATATTTGTCCAAGCTACCCCTCAAAAATTATTATCTTGATTCTTCATCGCAATTAGGAAATTTAAAGAGTTATTTGTATATCATTGGATGAACTATCTGAGCAACGCACATTCTGTACGAATTCGAAAATAGTTGTAGAAAAGGCCACTTACATCTAAAACTGGGCTAATATGACTGAAACACGTGTATTTTCACAGCCCAATATGTGTCAAAACCAACATTTTTGTTTCCGAAAAAGATAAGTATGACTGGTTCCACGGAACAGAATTTACGTTACTCCTTGAGTGTTATATAAATTGTCAGGGTTTATATTAATATGTCATGGATATACTCAGCAAAACAGGAGGGCCTACTGCTGCTGTAGTGCAATGGGCTATAACGTCTATCCTGATATGTATTATGTCGTTAGAAAAAGCGAGCATCATACATAATATAATTAATCCCTTTTCCTTTAAATTTAATTATGTAAACAAAATAAAGTTCTATCGTCGAAGACGACAATCATTTCGAATGGTTGTCATTGTAAGAATGATTAAATAACGTTCATTTTGCTTGTCAAAAGCGATCTGAAAGCAGAGAATATATTAGATGTAAATTTGTGATCATTTCTACTTCAGGAACGATTTGAATTTTATATCATGTGTTTGATTCGGGAAGGCGATTGAATGTCACAGACAACAAATGTACATATATTCATAGGACGATCCATAACTATATTTTAAGATTGTTTAGGAGGAGCGTAAACATGCAGACGCAATGTCTGGGGAACAGAACCACAATGCTCAAAGGGTGAAGTCTTATGAAGTGTCTGCATTTGAAGCGTTTGAAGAATATAGTTTAACTAAGTAAGTTACTCTAGGAAGCGTACCCATTTGTTCACCACCTTTTATCATTTATAAGCGGGGAGGAAGGCACTCAGACTCCGACTCCATCATCATGGATCAACGATTAGTTACATCAATTAAGGCATGATAATTTACAGATGGAAAATGACAGGAGAAATGCTAACTTACAAAGTATTCATCTGTCTTTGTCGTGTAATTGTTATATGTCGAAGGAAAAAGGTGAACTCATGTGACTCGTTAGGTTCGAGTTGAAAAATAGATGTTTCGCACTCCTAAGTTCAAAAGCTGAGGTAAGGAAAGGCTGCTAAGGCTGTGCAATTATTTAGCCACATTTCTGTCCAGGTAAATCGAATACTTTTGATAACAATCTGGCTAATAAGCAGGTGTGGTCGGATTTAATGCTAGTTGATCAGTATTAGTCACTTTTCTTTAAACATTTGTTATTGAGGACGCTGTCTAAGATGACAACTATTTATTTTGAGTATGTATATGTATCACATTTGTTGAAGATTTATATAATTGGAGATACGCGAGGAGGCTCCAGTGTTAAAAACATTTCATATTTGTCATTACAGAACTGAGTGATTTCGTTTTCTTGTTCTCAAATACGTGAACACAAATTATAAATTATACTGTTGGAGGCATGCGTACGTACCAGCACGGGCTGTTCACGAATGAGAAGTATTTCATATATGACGGCTTTATTTTTTTTAAGAATAGTGCTTGTAGAAGTACCACTTTAAAGAATGTGCCGAAAGTATAGGGAAACTCTAATCGAGTGTTTTAAACGTATGGTCGCAAAACGATGCAGACTAGGCATTAAGTATGCAGTGAGGCACATTAAATCCGTCTGGCGGATTCTAATAGAAAGGTTTTGTGACTATAATGGTTAAAATAAAGCTTAATTCGCCAGATTGGAATAATGCGATGGTCGTCTGAGGTTTATGCGTTAGTAAGTCACTGTCCTTTGAATGTATATGTCTAGTTTTTCAGTCTTCGTTCCATTCTGAAGAAAAGTCTAATCGGGCGGAGGGTTGTGGTTACGCTTGTACTCTTTGTGTTCATTTATATTACCGATAAGGTGATTTAATGTTGTCAGAGATTTCACCGAACTTTATTGATAAAACATTAGAGTCCTGTGCATCTACTAAAGGCAAATAAAAACGAAAGTAGAAATGCAGTACCCTACAGGACGTCACTTCCACTTTGTCTTACGGAAATTGCCGAGCGCGAAACCGGTTAGGAGCCTTTTTCCTTCTGCGAAAAAATAGCAATGCTTTGTTGTTATTATTGTCATTAATGATGAGGTATTTGCCATAATACCTTTATTAATCACATCTAGAAGATTAAATTTATCGTATAATTGAAAGCTGTGTGGGCACACTAGTAGACCTTTAAGTTAAAGCATGACATATGACTTGATTAGATTCCGTTTGACCAAACGATATTCACCTACTTAGTCCAAATTTCTTTCGTTTTCAAGTGGGTCATTGTTTTATCTGTGCACAAAGTAATGACCATCACTAAACCAAATGCCAATTATTGAATTGCACTGACCATAAACTGTCAGGTTTCAAATGTATTAATAATGTTCCCAATGTGATCAACGCTCAGATAATATAACGCAGTCACATGATTTACATTTTTTATGGAAGATGTAACGACTAAAAACAATTTCTTAGGAAATCGAAAACATTCCAACATTGTAGTTTATAGAGCACATAACTTGAATTAAATGAAATTTATTAATAACTAGTCTTATAAAAATTAGCTAAGGATGATGAATAAAAAATCATATATGTCACATACGGAACTTGTCCCATTATTATTACTGTACAACTTGTCTTAAGACTAATGACTGGAACAGAGTAACAAATGAATGTAGTACTTGTACAATTACCTCCTCTCGCTACTCTTCCACACATTTTCTTATCGACTCATGTACTAATTCAGTTCCCATAGCAAACCTATGCAAACACCATGATATTACAGATTCAATAATTTAAAATTTGAGAGTGCTCATGGTCAAAACTATATGTATCAGTATAGATCAAACCTGCTTATCAGCTTCTATGTTGAGGAAAGGATATGAGCAGCGGCATTTTCTGAACCTGCATGTGTTTGAAACATGTGCTTTCAATTCCGCACCGAAGAATCAGGTGCTAATTTTAGTAACGAGTGTTCAAAACTCAAGACTGTTAAAGGACCGAAATTTCACCAAGAAAACAATGTCTCTTTTTCTCGCTTACAACTAAGATAAGCTCACAAAAGATTATTTTTCCTAAAACATAACTTACATTATTAACCAATCCTGGTCAGCCAAACCATATATACTCTATGTAACGTTCACCCATTTCCAGGCTGGTTCAAATTTTTTCCATATAATATTATCAAAGATTACATTTGTGAATATTACATTATACTGCAAGTTTATCAACACTTAAAGACGAATTTTGCATTTCAGGCAACATTTAAATATTTGAGCCTTATTTATGAAAAATAGAAAGAAAAAAACAGAAAAAAAAAGCTGTCTAAAAAGAATCATCTTTCTAATATCACCATTTCTCGCTCTTCAATTTAATGCTGAAATATATTACCAGCCTTGTCATATTATGTAATTAATGAGTAAAAGGTCAAGGTGACCATCTATATGTACATGTTTTATTACATAAAAAGAGATTTAAATGACAACAATTACCTAAAATCCCCCCAAGACATATAATTTAAAACTAACGTAGAGTAGGCATACGTCCATTATAATGCAAAATATGAACCTTCAAAGCATTTAGTGAAAGAAATTAGTGGAATGAAAAGTCATGAGAGGTCATCACCATTAAGCATTGTGGCTGAGACCTAAGTGATCATATCTGAAGCATTATGTTTTAAAACACAACTAGGAAATACCATATTGCTTTTTTAATTACTCTATAAATGGTAAATGGTATAAATGTTATGTATACATGGCTTAGATATAAACCAAAGTGCTAAACACTGCAACCTAACATGGTGAAACCTACACACTGTTCCTCCCCCTTCTAGGCAACAGTTGATAAATCTGAATATGTGTTTAACATCCTACTGAAAGTCACTCTGTGGTTTGCAAAAGGTATCAATTTTGCTTGTTATCCACAAATAGAACCATATCATTGTATTTATTGTAAAGATAATTGCACTTGCATATGTGGACTCACTGTGTATTGCTGTGGCTGTATATCGGACTCACGGTACTAATTCAGTTCCCATAGTAAACCTCTACAAACACCATGGTATTACAAATTCAATAACTTAAAATATTTGAGTGCTCATGATCAAACCACTATTAATCAGTATAGACGAAACCTGCATGTCAGCTTCTGTGTTGAGGAAAGGATATGAGCCGCGGCATTTTCTGAACCTGCATGTGTTTGAAAAAAGTGCTTTCAATTCCGCACCGAAGAGTCAGGTGCTAATTTTAGTAATTAGTGTTCCAAACGCAAAACTGCTAAAGGACTGAAATTCCATCAATAAAACAATGTGTGTATTTTTTTCACTTACAACTAAGATAAGCTTTCAAAAGATTCTTTTTTTCCAATAAATGACTTACATTATTAACCAATCCTTGTCAGACAAACCCATATATACTCTATTTTACGTTCACCCATTTCCAGGCTGGTTCCCATTTTTCCATATCATTAGTACCGTGTGTCCTTATGACTACTGACTGAAAGATAATAAACATAGCTCTTATCAAAGTAACTTGCGTCTGCACATACGGCTTCCTGTCAAGTGGGTCATTGTTTTATATGTGTACGAAGTAATGACCACGACTTGGCCACATGCCAATTATTTAATTGCAATTACCATAAACTGTCAGGTTTCAAATGTATTAATACTGTTAGTTATACGATCAACGCTTTTAATAATATAACACAGTCACATGATTTACATTTTTCTGAATGATGGAACGACTAATTTTTTTTCTTCCTAGGAAATCGAAAATACTAAAACATTGTAGCTTATATTGCACATAACTTTAATTAAAAAAAAAAATTATTAATAACTAGTGATTTTAAAAAAAAGTGAATAAAACATCACAGATGTCACATATGTAATTTGTTGCTGCAATATTATTATTATACAAATTGTCCTAAGGGTAATGACTGGAACAGAGAAACCAATGGATGTTGTACATATACAATTACATCCCCTTGGTACTCTTACACGTATCTTCTTATGACAAATGACGGAACGATAATAAGTATGGATGTTATATAAGTAACTTGTCGCAGGCAGCTTATGGCCCCATACCATCCTCCGACTCCCAATCTGTCGCATGCCCGTATGTCTGTTACACTTTCTTGTAAGTTAGATAGCTCAGAAAATGTAGATTCAATCCAGACCAAATTTGACATTTTTATACCGTAAGCTTATCCAATAACCTGATTAGGTTCTGATCAACCGATCGTCTGATGTTTAGTCCATTATAACATTTATTATTTTATATTTTTTACAGTTTTATAAAATCAAATGTTTGAACTGAGACATTTTCTAATATGTATATATGCTGGTGATGGCCTTTGCTTCACTCTGACAAACCAACAAGCACAATTAGCTTCAATATCTCTTTGAATGTAGTTTTTATGGTGGTCCAATCTTGATGAAGAAAAAAACTTTTTAAGCTGAACATTACGGCAGGAAAGTACAAACAATCGTGGCGTTCCAAAGCTTGATGAGTAAACACCTGTAATAGCGAATATACTTATAGTAGTACAATGATTATCAAAGAAAGTTGTTTTGCAACGAAACATGCCTGTCTTCTTTCTCTGTGACAACGCAGTCAGTCAGTCTTCTTTCTCTGTGACAACGCAGTCAGTCAGTCTTCTTTCTCTTTGACAACGCAGTCAGTCAGTCTTCTTTCCCTTTGACAACGCAGTCAGTCAGTCTTCTTTCTATTTGACAACGCAGTCAGTCAGTCTTCTTTCTATTTGACAACGCAGTCAGTCAGTCTTCTTTCTATGTGACAACGCAGTCAGTCAGTCTTTTTTCTCTGTGACAACGCAGTCAGTCAGTCTTCTTTGTGACAACGCAGTCAGTCAGTTTTCTTTCTCTGTGACAACGCAGTCAGTCAGTCTTCTTTCTCTGTGACAACGCAGTCAGTCAGTCTTCTTTCTCTGTGACGACGCATTCAGTCAGTCTTCTTTCTCTGTGACAACGCAGTCAGTCAGTCTTCTTACTCTGTGACAACGCAGTCAGTCAGTCTTCTTTCTCTGTGACAACGCAGTCAGTCAGTCTTCTTTCTCTGTGACAACGCAGTCGGTCAGTCTTTTTTCTCTGTGACAACGCAGTCAGTCAGTCTTCTTTGTGACAACGCAGTCAGTCAGTTTTCTTTCTCTGTGACAACGCAGTCAGTCAGTCTTCTTTCTCTGTGACAACGCAGTCAGTCAGTCTTCTTTCTCTGTGACGACGCATTCAGTCAGTCTTCTTTCTCTGTGACAACGCAGTCAGTCAGTCTTCTTTCTCTGTGACAACGCAGTCAGTCAGTCTTCTTTCTCTGTGACAACGCAGTCAGTCAGTCTTCTTTCTCTGTGACAACGCAGTCGGTCAGTCTTCTTTCTCTGTGACAACGCAGTCAGTCAGTCTTCTTTCTCTGTGACAACGCAATGTCAGAGGTAATCCTAATGTTGGTGTGTAAACATGGAGTTTTCCTCCTAATATATGCAATGGGTCGTCCTTCTGGTTCGATAACTGTGCGTCGACTGAGTAGCCAGGTCGTGGACTGGATCGCTGACGGGGTCGCTGACTGGGTTGTCAACTGGGTCGCTGACTGTGTCGTCTTTTTGGTTACACTACCTCGGAAGAAAACAATGTCACTCGTCATAACAGATTTCGTTGTCTAGACTTATTTTCCTACAACGCTCGCTTTGAATTGACTTCATTAGATCTCCATGTAGTGACGAAATCAGACGTGTTCCTCTGTGTCATGCCTCTAGTCGATTTAAAAAACAAAAATATGTTAAAAACTAAACAACCAACGCACCAACAAGTGTATTATGGGAGATCCCAGGGAAACTGTCGCAATTGTATTGGAAAACGCATCACGGCATGTTGAGAGTGAGAACTTTACATCCACGTTTTCAAAAAAGAGGATTTAACCGCCTAAATCTTCAGTTACCACTTGTGATATTATTCATTAGTGGATTTTTCCTATGGATGTATTTTCTAAGTGGAATGCAAGTTTCTTTGAAACGTTCTTAAGGAAATATAATATACAAATGTAAGTGTTCTAATAGTTTTAAAGTTTAGAAGTACCATTCTCTGTTCACGTTTTAAGAAACATCTCCAAAAATGTGATAAATAGTCACAATAATTACGTGTACTGATCCGTTTGTCATAATATTTTTCAAAATATTACACCCCTAAAAATTGTGAACGAACTTGGTTATTCCATAAACAAATCGTATGATGATATAACATCTTGAGTTCACTTGAGTTTCTGCACTTCAGGTATTTTAGATTTATCCTATTTTATCCTTTAAAATACATTCCTTAATCTCATCATAATCAGCTTCTTGTTGCACATACAGTGAAATGTATACTTCATGAGCTTTGCCAATAGTACACTTTGTAGAGTCCAGTGCTCTTGGCCATTTCAAAGTTCTAGCAACTTTTTCCAAATGAGGAAAATATTTACCTACTTCATTTTCTGAAATATGAGTACTCACCTAGTATTTCTGGTAGCTGATCTTATGTAGAAAGTACGAGTGTCTTCCACTTGTCAGGTTTAATTCGTTTAATACGAATTGAAATTTCTTTTCTTCCTTTTCTGATTCTCTCTGCCTCATAATTTCCTTCTTTTACTTTTCTTGTTCTCACTGCATCTGTATTTTCCTCTCTTCATTTTCTCTTTGCGTTTGCATTAGCTTATCTTCTACTGAAACGGGACTGAAACGATGGAAACCTTTGAGTACATAATATTTTTCCCACTCCCCAGGTACGAAATTTAAACGTTGTCCATGAGTCGGTCCAGAATATGTGTTAAGGAAAGGAAGCCTGCCCAGCTTATATTAATGCACAAATGTATACAGCAAAGTAGATAAAGCATATATATAACACACCTATGTTTTATTTATGCCACATGCTACTAACATACATACTTATATTTAATTTTTTCAAACTTGTAGCTAGACGAGTCATATTGAAGGTAGGACACACATTCTATCTAATGCTCTTTTAAAACCTATAAAGGTATAAAACAGATCATATATAATGTTTCAATGCATGAAGACATCTGCATCTCCCCATTCTCTCTCTCTCTCTCTCTCTCTCTCTCTCTCTCTCTCTGTATGATTGTGCGTGTTGAGCGGTCTGTCGGGCTGCCAATTTACATCATCGTATAAAGTTATCTCTCCCTCTCTATCTCTCTTAGGACCTATCATGGTAAAACTAATAGACAAACTGACCCACCCTCAACATACACGCTTGTAATCGAATGTCAGCACTTTCAGATGTTCGAGATGATAACCGTCCAATGTGTGTACCTTATTCTTTTAATGCAACTGTTACGTTTTAAAGTAGAATAAAAATCTTTAGCCAAGGCCGATAACCATGTATCAACCAGTTTTGTCCATTCTGCAAACAAAAAGAATCTAAATTCATATCCAGGCAAGTATTAAGTCATCATATAACCCCACGGTTTTCATTTTTATAACGAAGATATGGATCTTCAGTATTTTAGATTATGAAAAGAAGCATATACCATAAATGGACCTTTTATCATTCTCGTTCTATTTTAAAAGGCCGCATACGACACACCACAATTCTTAAAATTTCATTATCCCTAGGACATATAAAACCTACCAAAATGCAATTGTTTTCAATTTATGACCTCCACCATTTGTAATTTTGGAAAGGTCGTAAGGGACTAATTTGCTTTCAAAGATTTTTAGTTTGTGTTACTTAGACACATGTGACCCTCCTATGTTTTTATTTTTTTTAGGATGATTACAAACAACTAATAATAATTATATAAAACTTCCTATAGTACAGGTTACATCGCTCATGTAAGCGCTCTTAGTCACTTTTTGCAAAAATAAGTGGGTTTTTTGGAGAATTTCATTACCTTACCATTAAACAGCGTTTATTCACTTTATTTTGCGCCTTGTCAATTACATTTCCGTTGTAGATTAATGTATAAATTCCTGGAAAAAATGCTTAACGACAAATTAAAAGATAACCTAATTCGACATTGTCGTGCACAGTCAAACAAGCGGGGTCATCTCGTTTAAACCGGTCTTGTAACGTACTATCATGTAACAGGGAACGCGCTATCGGTTGGGAAAAAGTTGTGCTGCAAACATAAACAGAGACTCGACAATGTCGTCATTTATAAACAAAGCCGGGTTAAAGGCGGCAGGAAAACAGGGCACGCAAGACCAATTAATTGGAGGCAATTATGTAAATTCAAAGATTTGGAATGTCATGTCATTTATTTTAATTTTCACATAACACTTATATTTCCCATACAAATATTTTCCTTCTTAAATATAATAGACACTAGAAATACGGCCGTATATTCAGATTTATTTTAGTTAAATTTTACAACGTGCTAAATTATCATTTTGTAGAAATATCGAATGCAAAAGTGAAGAAAACAAAAACTTGTTTATTACTCCTCTATTCCATTCATAGTTAAACATTCATACAGGAGATGGATGAACCTCTTCGTGACTTATTGTTCACGTGATCTTACCTTGATTTCCCCATCATTAGTAATAGTTCATTCCAATATCAACTTTCTTGCGCAGTCTAATGCCGAAGTGCCATTGTAAAAGTACATAGTGATCAATTTTATTCTGGACATTTTGTTGTGAAAATTAATTTGCATATCAATCAAAATTCACGATTGAATAAATTGTGTTATACCTATATTACGATTAAATTTTAAATGGAAATTTAGTTTTTAAATTTATGCCAGTAAATGCGCTTACTTGACCCATGTGACTTTAACTATAGGCCACCAGCTTTCAAACTTTATTAAAAACTCTCCACTAAACTAATACATTTTTGTTAAAATGAATCATAGGCCAAGAACCGTCAAAACTTTAATTAAAATCATCATTACCTATTTTTACATATTTAAATTTCTTCTTTAGGTAATCATTTGGTCCCAACGTTTTTTATGTACACCTTAGCAGGTTTTGTAAAATAAAATGTACCATTTTAGCTAGTTTTAGTAAACTTATGGAATTCAGATTGAAACAAAATAACAGGTAGTGTACCTTTATCCCATAGCTCAGTTTAATTCATTAGCTGATATAGAACTCTTCAATGTATTTAAAAATGCTGTCTGAAGATACACGTTATCAAGACAAGACATTTTTACAATACAAACTATCAGATATTTTTGAAAAATACACTGTTAAATTTAATAATGATGACACAATTAATGCATGCAAAAGAAAGTGTTATATGACATTATATCAAATTCAGTTAAATTTGGCAGTACAGATGACTAATTAGTCTGATGAAATCGAATTGGTCTGTATCAAATTCGAGAATACATAAGATAGTACAATCAATTTGCTGGTTTCAGATGGATTTTCAAATACAAAGCTCGGACTTAATTATTTCTACAGCTGAAAAAAATAATATCTAGATTAATAGTCGGTCGACATAACATTGGATGTGATATATATCTGAGGTGCTCAAGCATAAAATGAAACCTATCTTGCAAAATAAATAATAAAATGATTACAAATTTGATTTAGAAGTGCAACGTTATATAGGATTATAAAGAATAAGACTTCAGCAAGATATTTGAATTTTAAGAAACAGATTAACTTATGCATCTGGTGATTATACAATATTTATGATGCCACGTAAGGTGATGAAAATACATAGACATATAAGGATACAAAGGAATTTACAAAATTCATACCGTACTTTTATTTTAAGAATTGATACTAATTTAAATACTTACTTTTTAAAGATCGAGAATACCAATGAAAATCAGTTTGAATAAATTAGACAAACGATAAATGAACAATTTTAATGACTGAAAATGCTGATAAGTAGTAATTTGTACAACACGTTTTAAAAGTGTTGAAAATCTGATGATTAATGACACTAGAAACAAAGAGAGCAAAGCTTAAATTTTTAAAAGCTACTGACCATGAAACAAATAAGAAAATATTGATAATTCTGACTATTTACCTATGATCTATCTTAATATACGTATATAAATATGACTAATTAATTATTATTATTGTTGCAATAAGATAAATAACAATCAGATATCACATGAAATAAATTGTCATTCTGACCATCTTTTATCATGCCAATAATGAATCCTAACTGTATTTGACCAAGGAATGTCTCCAGAGCACTTCCGCCTTCAGAACATGTTCCGCCACCTCAATGTTGTTTCCCTCCTGTTAAACACCATGTAAGTGTTGCTATGGATAAAACAAGATTTGTTGATCGTAAATATAACTGTAAAAAAAGTAGTAATTACATTGTTTTCAATATACATTTCATATAAATCTTTATATGTATATTATTTATATTTCCCATGTAGTTTAATTCTACGCATGTTAAATGGCCAACTCATTGTGCTCTTTCACGTTCAGTATCATGTAGTAGATTTTGTAACTTTGTTTTCTTTAAATCTTTTTGTATATTTTGAAATGTCACTTTATATAATTGTTTTATCTCTCTCTGTCATACATCTATAAGCCATGATACATACGACATAATTCTGATATGTCTACTATAACAAAAACAACACAGTCTGATAAATCCCATTCTTCTTCAGCATAACATAATCCAGCAGGTGGTTCACGTCTAATTTTTGTCATGATAATCATTTATTAGAGTCAGTGTTACTCTAGCTGACTCGGTTGTTGATTTGTTTGTTTCTAATACTTACCAATGTATGTTAGATTGAATTCATCCCGTTTGCCAGCTCTCAGCAAAGGACATTTTTAGTCATATGTCACGTGCCATTCATCGACAAAATTTTGACCAAAACATATTATAGAAAAGCAATCTATCATTCTTAATTACAAAACGTAATCAGGATGACCGTTACTCCCATTCTGATCCCAACCTAACCCCGCCCAAGAAAAAAATTAAGGATATAATAATTTTCTTATTTTACGAAGAGCGGGTCAATTTAATAGAGAATTAATTTTATAAGAGTACTTCCTTCTGAACAAAGGAAATATATAAATATTAAATGCATTCTTCGCATTCTATTACTCCTTGACACAAAATTAGGACTGGGGTATATACATTCAATGTACATAATTTTAATCAATCAATGCCAGTTGTACACTAAAGTACACAAAATGGTGGGACTTTGAATTTAAATTTAAACGGTAAAGTAAATGTCAAGTTCTCTATGATCCCATTAACCTAACATCGAATACATTTTTCTTTGGATCAGTAGTGTAAGGACTTTGTAGTCATAACATGTTGAATATGACATTAAAACCAACCACTCAAATAACTCATCCTTCATGTAAGATTTTGTTGTTTTTTTTGCAATCGTTTAAGGTCAAGTAGTAACAGGAATTTTAGTTTTCTATCAATTTTCATTGTTCACTTTTTATGTTGTTTAGAATCTTTTGTGAGAATTTTTCTTGGATAACATCTACATCCCGCAAATGCAAAGAGTTCTTCAACACAAATAATGCACTATTTGTTGTCGCTTAGTTTTAGGTGTATTGTCATATCCTGGCACACGGGATATATGGACACCCAGTACAGCAGACTAAAACATTATCATACAAATAAAATCATGGTGAGAGAATTGTTGACTTGGTTGTAATAATTACATTTGGATACATTTGAAAATATTTAACAATATCCATCTACAACACTAAGAATGAGCCAAATTTCATTGGTGGGTCAAATAGTTTCGACCAAATGAATTTTCCATGAGGAGATGGTAATGCAGTTCCCAGAAAAGCGTACGTTGAGCCGTCTACACAATTAGACAGAATTCCAAATCAAACATTGGATTTAAAAATAACAACCTCTTTAATGAACACAGACCTTTCGCTCTTTTATCTCAGACTGAAGATTGGAACCCTACCATCAATACACATGCTTTGAATCAAAAATGTAAATTAATTAAAATCGGATTCGCCCTTTAAACTTTACATGCTGATATGTGATACTTGCTAATAATTAACCCGTTTAGTTTTATTAATAAAGAGTAAGTATATAATGAAACAAAATCTTAATTATCTTTTTTTATGTAAGACGGATGAAAAGGCGAGACTGATAATGTAGCAGATGCATACAATAAAGATGACAATATGTGCCGCATATAACTTCTCTCTTTCCTGATCGGAAAAAGAAATACCAAAAGTAGTGAAAGCAATTTCTCGATGTCGCTGCACATATTATCCAACATCATAATGTGGAAAATTGTATTCACAAGACGTTATTAATGCTGTTGAATCAATGATTAGCATCCAATTAATATTTCTAAAGGAAGGCTCTGAGCAGTATATTAAACAATCTTAAGAGCAAAGTACTTCAGACGTTCACTCAAGGGTGCACTCCAAATATATCTTTGACATCTCCTTGGCTAACCGTTTTGTTTGGTAATCTTACAGGAAATATCTTAGGAAAGCTTTTTCAAAACTATTTCACCCAACGTCTGCTAGCTAATTATTTTCTAAACGTTGATAAGCGTTGCCAATCCAATAGCCTTTAATCAACTGTTTCGTAAGTATTCAGAGCAACCTATGTATGTAATTCAGTCCTGAAATTACAGCATTTAAAATGTTAATATTATTGGTCAATGTTATATCTGTTAAGGCTATCACGGAATCTTATCCAGTCATGTCCTGTCCCTGTTTTGGTCTGGGAATCTCGTTTTCAACCACACCACATATTTGGTTTAGTTCTGAATATAGATTAAAACTGCGACAACCAGGCGTTCTCTCACTCTGTATGGAACATTGTCAGAATGTCTTCTCAATCAAAAGTTGTCGGTTACATTGCTTCCTATTTAAATTATCAAGGATATCGAAATATCATGTCAATACACAATACAGAAGCTTTTGAAAAAAGCTATTTTGGGGTATTATTGTTGGATACAAACATATTTAATGTGTAATCATTGTTGATATTTTTGGATACATTTATATTCTTTGTTACCATACATTTATCACAACCTTCTTAAGTGAAGTATGTCAGGAAAATAAATTATACAGACTCTTCACAAACATTAACCAGTGACACACGATATATCTTCAGGTGTTTATCAGCTAAACAAGAATATTTGCTGACGACAAGAAAAGTTTAAAAAAGCCAATAATTGTTTTATTTCAGTGACTGGTTTAACGGATTAAAAGTATTTATTGCACTCATTCAACTGACTGTATAAAACCCGATGCCTGTTTTCGAGTAAAGGGCACACAATGGAAAAGATACACTGTTTTCTTAATGATATATGTAGTTTTCCTATAGTTCATTACACAACTGTAAGTAGAAGAGACGGAAAGTTTGGTACTATTGTGATAATTGGGCGACCAGCACACGTGCTCCGCTTTTCTCTTGCTTTAGATATTAGGCTATTTAAAGTTGCACGAGCAACATTGACAAGGTTGGGATTAGGGATGTCACAAAAGGAGACCGGATGCAGTTCATTCTAGCCAAGACATTTCACACAATTACGTGAATGAGATGTTTATTTCAAACAATAATCACAATTGATAATGTATATTAACGTATGTGATTAACGTGTGGACTTTATGAACAGATATGACTGGTATTTGGATATATCATAACATATGACCGATATATCGAACGTATCAACATATATTATTGATATATGGACATATCTACATAAATGATGAATTTATACCTCCTCAAGAAATGATTAAAGTATGAATTTATAATCCACGTACTGCTTATCAACACTTATGATGACGTACTAAATTGTCTCTGACACATATAGCAATACTGAATTTTAGTTTAATGTATATGCTAGTTTATATCTCATGGCACCCCGTTGGTGAACACAATATTCAGACTTCATGGTTGAAGACAAATGATGGGTGGCCTCGCCTGGTCAGCTCCACCTAACCTTTCGATGGTTTATGGAGTACCAGGTCACACTGAGTTAACCAAAATCGTTCTTCAAACCAACGTCACAGTAACTGTATTACACAGAACCCACATAGTTGGACGAATCAGGCAACAGTTGAATAAACAATGCCTGATCTGTTTAAGACACGATCATCAACATAATATAGTATGCATGTGTGCACATGAACTGACTCGTAATATGCATTTCTCCTCATGCAATATATAAAATATTTGATTAAATTCAGCTTGTCTGTTTATCTATCAAATGTCAAACGGCCATATTTCATGGCATTATGTGATATAGGTCTTGCTTGCTAGTAAATGTTGCATGAATTCAGAAACATTCAAGATATTGAATAATGCCATCGTATATAAAAGAATTAAGAGAGTATATACAGTTTTCAAGATTACATCCCTCTGCAGTTGAAGATTGTTACCTTGAAGTGGGCAGGTTCCTAACAAGACACAACATAATTTTGACGATACAAAGATGATTTTGGCTATACGTACTATCATCGTGCTAACATGAAGGGCCAGAGACCTCAATATAAAACGGATTCCACGCTGCCGGCGCATGAGCCAGTAAACGATAATCAGTATGCTAAATCGCCAAGGTTAATAATAGTACACCACAAAGTGACGTTGTACGCGGAAAACGAGACCATTTTACATGTTCAATTATACATAATGCATCATCATTTTTATACTGACAATTCCATTACAATGAATGCCGCTGAATCCAAATCCAGAAATTAGTTTTGCTCTTGTGTACATTATTTTTAAAATATTTTACATTGTTTATCTCAGGAGGGCCATACACATCTTTGTTTATCCAATTCACCCATGAATGCAGTTTTAATTAAGACCAAGTGATAAGTCATAAGAAACGCAATGCTAAAATGTTTACATGCAAAGGAAAGCAATTGCTAAAACCACCTGGAATGCATTTCATGGAAAATCAAAATGATTTTCAAAAATTTTCTAAGTTAACTTCTAAATTAACGTTTCTCTTTATCTCTCCATGCTTCCAAGAATTTGTTTTCACTTGCACGTGTGTCAGAGCTAGTACCCAGGTATGAACCTAGAAATCATTTCATAATTATTATTGTTGTTAACTATCTTGACCGAACTCGTACACCACATTATTATCGAATATTTCAAGGGCTTCTTCTGCAGCCGGGAGTTTTATATCGTAACCTTTGAATTAGACCAAATGTTATCTTATTCCCTCAATGATCGCTTCTTGTGACTGGATTTTCTCTCTCAATGGAAATATCACGTACTCGGATTTTCCATCATATTATTGTCATACGACACTGAAGCCGTAGAATGTGCCATTACCAATAGCCTGTCTACCAAAGTTCGCTCTGCCAAATACATTAGGCGTCATTGGATGCTTTTAGAAGATTCAGGACTTCTTTCCATATATATTTAAAGTTTTGTGAAAACCGCAAAACACATTACATCTATGTACACAATAAGAGAGGGATGGTCCTTTGTTTAATATTTGAAACATATAATAATACATAAGTAAAATGACAAATCTCACGGGATCTTCTTTGTTGTCTTTATGCGTTTACTACAGCCGGTGTGTATTACGGCGCTTCTTTCAGAATGACAGGAAATTAAAAACAACGTAAGATTTACAGCTATTTACACGCTTGAAATTAAGCGATCTGTACTGTGAAGTGCTGTCAAAAAAAACGATGAAAGTGACTCATTCTGTTAAAAGTCTTGCGCTTTCATCTGGATACCTCTTGACCTCTACGGGAAAATATATTCGTCAACGTTTTGGCAAACAAGAATATTTACGACGATGTGTGTGTAGCTTGTGACTTAACTCTCACTGAAACGATGTACGTGAATGGAAAAGTTTGGGCTTCGAGGCTTGGACAAAAGAAGTGACAGACTATGCCAAAGACTTGTGATCATAAATTTAAACGTCCATTGAAAAAGTAACTTGTAAGTCTTTGTTAACTGCAGCGCCAGAAGAATTACCCATCACCATGGAAAACCACTCCCTTCAAGAGAAGACTGTTATTGACATCCCCAAATGACCATCCTGGAAGACCCTTGTGCGACTGTGACAAGTGTGGAGACTCTAATAACATTACAACACTCTCCCTAGGACACCACATCTTCGTTAAAACAAATGTTGTTCAGTGACTTGATTATATTGCATTTTGATCGTTTAGATGTGTATTTTTCGATGCACTTAACCATTTTTTTATATGTATTTTGGTCCTTCATGTTGTTCCACTTTAACGTGCAATAAACGTGTCCTGAAAAATGTATGAAACTCTTGTCTTGTCTGTGTTTGTGTCAACAGTGACATTCCCTCCACTACTATGGTTAATTCTACTGTCTCTGCTCCATCTTCCTCCACATTCAGAGTAATCGACATAAATTTAGATCGTGATAGCGGGGAGGCCTTGTATTTTCGTCTACGGATCGTGTGGTGTAACAAAGAGTGGCAATCGGCGGAAAGTCTCCTGCGTGAAAGTTAAGGCGATTCCTTCGTGTTTGTGGAAGGCATTCCTGGAAGAAACAACGGCATCGTGTCTCACTCGGGTCAAACCCATCTGGTCATCTTCAAAAAGATGTTAGGAGAAGACGAAGAAGAAATTAAACTGTGGTTTACGCGCAAAAGCGCATCGTCGTAATGTCAGTATGATTTAAATCACCCAAAATTTGTTTCAACGAAATAAAGCCCATCGCACTATCAGTCTCAATGCTTATTAGCTGGTGTTGTTTAAAGGCCCTAGAGATAAATCGCAAGTGCAAGTGTTTTCCAAACAGTTAGGAACACCTCGGCTGACACATGCATACGACGATGCCACACAAACCCCACACGCCTTTATACTCGTGAATTTGAATTAACTTTCTGGTTATATTGGCGCTCATGTTCTTAGTTTTCTTATTTTGTCTTCTCTGGGCAACGATGGATTGCCAGACTGGTGGAACTTACGCATTTATATGGAACGAATACTGAATATAGGTCGGTACGAGGACTTGAAAATAATGACAAAGATCAATTGAGAGAAATGTGAAGAGCATGTCCTTACAAATGTGTTTTCAATGAATAACAAAAAAGACAACACACTTCGTTTTTCAAGATTCAACATGTTTAATAATAATAAGAAACTTATGTGACATAAGTAGAAATAAACAAACAATGTTAAACACGAATATATTTACAAGGCTGACAACGTATTGTAGTCAAAGTTGAATTCCAATGATCTAATGTACTGTCAATTTGCTATCTTTCTTCTTCTAGTCTCTGCAAAATTACGTGTATTTTATTTATACGGGAATGTCCTTTCTTCCTCACTCTTTTCTGTTCTCACCTCGATTATATTATCTCATTTCTCTAATCTCCTAGGCTTGTAACATTTCTTCCATTTTATCGGTTTTTTCTGTTATCACTGTTTGTAACTTTGACGTTAATTGCATGTTCACGTCCTGCACGGGTTCTCTATTCTTGGATTAGTGACACAATGTGTTTGACAAAGTTGGTTACTTCTTGCATCCAAACATAGAAGCCTAGAAATTTGTAGTCGTAAATTTGTGAGTGTAACCAGCTAGTAACATACAATTCTTAGCAAGTATCGAGCGTGATAACGTTCAACATGTTTTCATCACTCTTCTCACCACTTGTAACAGAATTTATCTCTCGTGCAGAGGAAATATCTTTGTAGAATTGGTGTATGTGCTGTTCACAAAGGACCAACACGATTTTGCTGGGAAATAAAATCTGATAAACGTAGATACTAACACGCACACAACATTTCGTCTAAATTTCAATGGAATCGTATTAGGTGGAGAGAGTTATTGTAATATGGATTGGTAATTCTCTAATTTGAAAAGTGACCTTAAAAGAACCAGCAAAAATAATCCTCCTTAACGTAAGATTTTGTTTCCGAATACTGACTTA
The DNA here is from genome assembly GCA_028554795.2 of Sinohyriopsis cumingii. NCBI lineage: Eukaryota > Metazoa > Mollusca > Bivalvia > Unionida > Unionidae > Sinohyriopsis > Sinohyriopsis cumingii. The sequence continues at coordinate 50,102,189 of CM068833.1, forward strand.
AGGACAGTAAGTAGCAGATAGAAAGTTGAATTTTTTAAAATTATTGACTGTTTAATTTTTAAGTTGTTTAACGTCTTTCATGTTTATATTTGCCCTTTCCAAAGGGACATGTAGATCCCGAAAATGCATGGGTTAGTTCAACAACAGTTCTGCACTGCCTGTTTGTCGCTTTGTTTAAAGTGGATAATCATGTTATGGCAAACGGGATATATGGACATCCAGTACATTACACTAAAAACCCTCGCTCGGTTCATACAAATAGAAGCATAGTAACAGACTGGTAGGTTTTAAATTGTTCAATCTGTTAAAGTAAATTGCATTGTGATTTCTTCTGAAATAGTTTGTAGTAATCACCTTCAGCACTAAGTTGGATTATGCAAAATCAGATAGGCGGTTTTACACTGTTTAGAAAGTAACACAGTCTAAAGGGCAGTTGTTTTATTATGTGAAGCAACCACTGGTGGGCAAACATTTTCGACCAAAATAATGTTCCATCCCAAGAAAGTAATGCATGTTCCAGAAATATGTACGCAATTAGACGGTATTCCAAAAAAAATATGGAAATCAGAAATACAAAACGCTTAGATCAGTACATAAGTTTTTGTTTCATCATGGTTTGAAGGAGCGTTACTTTCAATACAATACAAAACATAAATTCATTACATTCGTATTTTGGCCTACTCTTTACCATTTTATTAGATCCCCTCTAAAGAACATGTCTCTGTTTTGGGTATTGTTTGTTTTGGGAATGACATAGATGAAACAATTCACTATAGATTAATTCTGTTAGGATTTGTTCGTTTATGCATGGGCTATGCCTTTGTGTAAATATTAATGATTGATCAATATTTGATAAATATCTTAAGGTGAATATATCATTTGCGGTTCCCAGCAGAATTTCTAGAGTCAAAATAAGTTTAAGGCCCCTCGTCATCTTGGTGTTTGTATGCATGTCATAAGGACTCTTGAAAATATCTAGAAAAAGACAATAATTAAAAAGTCGCCTTTGTTTGTATTTAAAACAAAGAGAGGAAACAGCCATGACGAAAAAAAGAAGGAAAACACACATCGAAAGTGTGCTTTTCTAAACATCCTATGCAGATATTTGATACTTTCTGATGTCTAACCTGTTGAGTTATGTTAATAAAGAGAAACAATCCCATGAAACATCAAAATTAATTTATTCGTAACACTGATAACAATTATGGACTGATAATTAAGCCGATGTAAAGAAAGGCCTAGACACGGTGTGCCGCAAGTGAATTTGTTCCGTTTCATTTTCGGAAATAGAGACAACACAAATGAACGAAATTCATCGACCAGATATAGTTTACTAATAATTTTGAAGGTGACAGCTTTTATTCACAAGACCTTAGCAATTATGTTAAACCAATGATGAACATCCAATTTATATATGTATAAAGCAAGGCTCTGACTGGTGCTCTATACAATTACAAAAGTGATATGCTTCAAACTTTCTCTCCTAATTCTATTTCGAGATATGTTCGGCCGAGCATTTTGTTTTGTAATCTTATAGCAAATATCATAGACTAATGTTTTAGAACGATTTCAATCAATATATGGTTATTAATTCTTGATTAAACGTAAATACGTGTTGCCATCCTAATGGTCTTCAAAGAATTCTTTCTTAAGCTTCTAGACAAATCTAAAATTGTAATTCAGTAATGTGATTACATAATTTTAAAAGTTTTCATTATTGGTCAATTTTTCAACTGTTAATGCGATCAAGGGATCTTCGCCATTAATTTGCTAGCTCTCTTTTAGGAATCGGTTTAAACAGTCACTAAATAATTATTTAAGTATTTGCATTCGTCACACATGCAAAATATATCTTGTTTAAACATATTCAGAATACATAATTTCTTGAAAACTGCATTTTCTAAGCAAAACAATATTTTTGATCTAGCAATCTTGTTTTTAGTGTGTTTTCGAAATAGTTGAAATAATACTTTGAACATCAAAATACATCCAGATTGTCCGTCGTGGCTTTTACAGTTTGACTTGTGCTGTCTTGGAATAATTCATCTAGGCTTATTGGCAAACAAGAGAATTTACAAAATTGCCGCTTGTTCAATGGACATGGAAGAATCACAATGTGAGAACATACAGTTTAGTTTAGTATGTTTGGTTTTGCCGTAGCCCATTACACAGTTCTAAGAAGAACATATTAGAAGTTCAACACGATAAACACTGAGATCAGCCGATAGTAATACTTGGGCAGCAAGTACACGTGTGTTGCCTTCCCCTTCTGTTCGTTATAGATGAACTATTTACAACAGCACATGCAACACTGGTCATTTTGTCGGTTTTGTTGACAATACGATATGCATGTGCGGAGAAAATTACATTTGAAATCATCTTATCCGACCTGCTAACACGTCTGTCAATGATTGGGGATATCACAAAACCAAATCGAGGTTGGGGGTTAGGGATAGGGGTGGGCGTTCGATCTAATAATGGTAGGTTACTGCATTTGTATGAGAAAATATGAACAAATTTTTCAAACGGAATACTGCACGACCTTGGGAGTGCAGTATATCCATCAGAAAGAACGAGTACATATTTTCCCATACAAATGAAGTAACATATTTATTATATGCTCATTTAACTTATTCTACCTAAGGCTAGATTATATAAACAAAATATACTACAAGAAACAAAGTAATTGACTGTATGCTGTATTCCAAACTAAAAACACAAGCGCAGAATCATCATTACACAACAACATTATTAATGCGCACATAACTCCGCCCAGATAAGTTTGAACTTAGTCGCGGGCTAGACATAACATTTGGAAGAAAATGGTGTTTTGGTCTACTTAAAATTTAAATTTAGGTTCATATTGTGAATGAAAGCGCATTGCAACAACGTTTCCATTTGATATAGAATGAATATATTTTGGTATTTTTGTCTATTCTACGAGATTTCGTGATAATGGACTCGATTCATCTGTACAAATTCTAGATGAAATACATCGGATGGAAATGGGGTTGGGAAGCGTGTTGACTTCTGCTATTGTGTTTCTGTTTTGTCATTAACTATTTGAAATTATAATATGGGAAAAATATGAAGACTTTCCGTTGCAATTATCAAAATGACACTATGGAATTTAATATTTATTTAGTTTTGACTGCAGTAGGGAGGATGTAATTGCACTTGGAATATAGTCAAAATATAGTCAAAATTACAGTAAAATTTTGAAATGTGTTATCAGTACCATATTTTTTGAGATGACGGCCTCGCAATGTTATTTCTGTGAAAGCGATAAGTGTACAAATTTAAATAGCCGGGTATGTACGAACTATTTGCTATTGACAGTTAGTCAGATCCGAAAATCGCAGTGCTTTTTGAAATGTTTAAGTCAAAAATGCCAGTCTGTATTCTACAATGATATAACTCAGAAATGCCAGGGTCATTCCTCAGTCTTGACGGTCCAAGATGATTGCCGTGATGAAGAGGGAAGCATGTACTATACAAAATGCACAGGTTAGATATATTTCGAATATGTATGTATGTATGTATGTATGTATGTATGTATGTATGTATGTATGTATGTTCCCACGTACATATTTATTCATGTACGTATGACGATTTGTACAGGCAATTGCGAGTTTATATATGATAGAGTATTTTAAAAAATCAAATGTTCAAACTCTATTTTACATTTATCATTCTACTACTTACGATAGAGGCGAATTTTTCTATATGCCGATCAGGCACCTTGTGTGAGATGTGATATAGATTCCTCACTGTCATGGAGACAAGGATGAGGTCACCTAACAATAATGGCATGGAGGGATTACTATAATTATGCCAAATGTTAACGTATTCTAAAATGTGATGAGATGTATGGAACAAAAACAACAAAATAAGTTGTCTTTTTGTTATGAAATTAATAGTCAAAGTTTATAATCAACTGATTATCAGTACAACAGTTTAATGAAGTACATCATAAACGATATTGACCATATGATATATCATACATGTGTTACATACAGTAATTTAGTTCTTATTCAGTATATTGCTATAGGCAGTATGACATATTAAATGTGATTGATAATATTCATCAAATTCATGAGATCACATTTGAATCGTACCAGATATAATTAGGTTACATCTGGACGGATTTTATCAGATAGTGGAATAGGATATATTTTATTGTATGCGAAAATTTGAATACAATATTATTCAAGAGCTTGTTTGTGGAATCGATGTTACTTTGCGATATATATATATACCCAATGAGATAAATGATGTGAAGCAAAAGTGTCAAGAGAGGAACTAAATACTTGATACTATCAAATCTGTGTACCGGACGATACTAATAATAAGATTTGGAATTTAAACAACCTTACGTAAAATAACTATATGCATTTGTTTTCAACAAATTATTACCAGGTAACTGTTTTTCGAACGATACTCACTCCTAATGATGATCTTCTGTTCATATGCGCAACATACTATCATAGAATGGTGGTATCATTGTTTGATGGATGATATTGTTTTCGTTTGAGATTTTTTTAGTCTCCATAATCATTAATGAAACTGAAACGATCGTGCTTGCGTATTTTCATCACCATACACACTGTTGTATCACACAATTCGTCAATTTTGAGAGAGAAAATATTTTGTTCATACTCACGATATAAATAGAAACTATTGTTCCAAAATTATTGTGAGGAAAAGGTTTTCCCATTATGAGAAATTCATGATTTTGGCTAGCAATAATATATCCCGATGTACACTTTAAACATACTGTCCATTACCTCGTTAACTGGTTTGGTTTTTGTGAACACACGAGTTAGTAGTCAGGTCAATTTGAGCTGAGGACGTGATGCAGTTCGGAGTTTTACGCTGTTCTCACAAGAGCACTGTCGCTGCAGTTATCATTAGATACTTTGTGGCTGGCCGATACTGATTTAGGTTGAACAATCTTGCTCAACATCTTCCCAAGACTCGTTGTCAATGTTGATTATCCAACGATGACTTAAGGGAGTTTTTGAAGCGTTTCTTTTGACATTCACTTTGCTGTTCAAGATCTTCTTTAGAAGTTATTTGCCTAACATTCTGGTGACCTGGCCTATCAATATGAGCTCGGTTTTCTTTAGCGGAGCGAGTATGTATGTCTGGATTGTCCGCGTGAGAACATCGGTGCTCGTCCTGGCATCGTACTCTGACCAGTTACATCAGGTAACCATTGTGAGAAAAAAGAACTTCATCCTGTGTATGACTTATGTCAATCTGACAAAACCCTTTGACACAGTCGTTGATTGAGACCTATGGAAGATCATCACAAGCTGATGCTGCCAGGACACATTCATCGTATTGGTTCAGCAAGTTTATGACCCTACTGACGACCATGAAATATCTGAACCATTCTCTGCTACGACTTAAGAAAGGTAATGCTAGCAATTGGCCACAACTCTCTTCATTATGTTGCTAACCGTCACGCTTACATATGTCTTCCGTGACAATGACACTTTGATGAACGACATATATCAGACTGATGGCAAGCTATTCAATCTAAGAAGTGTAATGGCGAAAACAAAGTTACTGCCAGGGATTTTCGTAACCTCATATTTCATGAGGACTGTTCCCTGAATGCCTAACCCGTCTGACACGGAACAGAGTATGATGTGTTCTCTTCAGCTTGTTACAGTTTTGGTCTCAAAATCACAATGTTATAAAGATGATATATTTGATGCATGAACTTACACTAGGAAAACCGTCAAAGCATAAAAAGCATATTTCTCCATGCAGTGAATACGTTTACCTAGGATCACAATGGTTTTAATCCCTCACGAAGACATTCACATTATATAATTTATGACATATATGTCGGCAGTGTCAGCAACTTTGTTGTGCAAGGCAGCCCGGTTGACAGGTACAGGCTGGTTCAAAGATAGTTCTTATTTTCATCACTTTGATAATTCTGTAAGAAAAATATAATCAGTCTGTATGACCGATCACTTAAGAGACATCGTTGACTGTAGAAGAGTTGGTTGCCTGAAGGTGACAAGCACAATTTTACAAACGGCTATAGAAGATGCATATAACAAGTCATGCCAAGTAGTTCGTGTAAGGTCGTTAAATTAACTGCTACTTAATGTCATTCACTCATTGATTCATATAAATTACCCTTTATGGTTTAGGTTTTTTTCTGTCTTACAAAATAGCTAAATGTCACGACTGTTGCTTAATGAGCTAATATATACGTGGGAAATAGAACACATAATTTTTCGTTTTATACTTTAAGTGATGAAGAGTTAAATTTTACTTTGCGGTTGAACATCATTGTCCACAGCGAATGGTGGCTTCAGGTTCGATTCCTTGCGTTTATTTAGCCGATAAATAAGAGTATAATGTATGGTACCTGTTTAAATATATTCCGTTAATATTTTGGATGAAAGAATACAAGACTATTTATGTTCATCTGCAGATTTCAGTCAATGTTTGCAGCATAATTAAACGTATACGCACAATGTCTCAAGTTTAACAGAAGAATAAGAGATACATACAAACAGATGGTTAATGGCAATAACTTTTTGTAGAGAGGGTACTGGTTTAATTTGCGGAATACTTTAATCAGTTGAAAATGGATATGGGTTATCAGTGATTAAAAATATAAATAAATGCAGACTGGTCTTTAAAATAAACATTATTTGAATCGTATATTTTCAGTATGATGTTAGGATTATTCATAACCATCCAAGTTACCGTCTTTCATTCAAACGGAAACTACAGCGGTGAAGGTGACTAACTTTGATTTACATTTATGTCATTATGAAAAGTGGATGAGATTGATTTCGTTTCAAAAGAAGGATCTTGATCCTGTTGCTACGGTGCTTATATGAAAACAATTTTAAACATTTTGTTGTTGATGAATTGAAATTGCAATATTAGTGTTAGATACACCAACACCCTATTTATCATCCACCTTGAATCATTAATAACTGTTTTGACAGGCAGGCGGCCACAGAACTGTAAAGAAATTCTATGTTCAGGACAAAATACTACAGGAATTTACACGATATATCCCAGTGATGATTCAAATGGCGTGAGTGTCAGATGTGATATGGACACAGACGGAGGGGGTTGGACAGTATTCCAACGCAGAGTGGACGGGTCAGTTGATTTCTTTCGTCCATGGGCTGATTACAAATCTGGCTTTGGGAATGCAGACACAGAGTATTGGCTTGGTCTTGATAATATACATAAACTGACTTCCCAAGGAAACGTGAAACTTCGTGTTGACCTCATTACTCCACAACCTCCAGAACGATCCGCGTATGCCGTGTACTCTTCTTTCCAAGTAGGTGACGAAAATAGTAGCTATATTCTCTCCGTTACTGGATACTCTGGAAATGCTGGAGACTCCATGAATTATCAAAATTGCATGAAGTTTACAACCAAAGACAGGGATAATGATCTTAAAGAATTTAATTGTGCTATTGCACACTTTGGTGGCTGGTGGTATTACAACTGTCATGCGTGTAACTTAAATGGCTTGTATGGGTCAGTTAAATATAGGGTAGGACTTAATTGGGCTTTACTTTCTGGACTTTATGTTTCCATGCCGTTCGTGGAAATGAAGCTAAAGTAGATTTAAATGTGCACAAATAACATCTATTAGATCCTACCGTTTTATATATACGTTAAATGTAAATAAACTTGTCAAGTTTCATTTTTATTCCATGAAGGTACCTGATTGATATTCAACTGCAACGCACTGAATTGAATACTGCCTTCACTGTTGTATGTCAGTATTTCATTCAGCGCGCAGCACCAGCAAATCACTTACGGGTACAATCATGCCCTCATAATATACTAGGGAGAGGAAATTTTCTTTAATTTCCTCGGCACAGTGTTATCAATAATATATTGCAAGTGCTGTTAAAACAATTTAACCTAAACAATTTCTCTTAGTGTAAGATTTTGATTTTGTACAATGTACAATACAATAGTATCTTTTCAATTTTTTATTAATTTATTGTGTTCATCGTTGTGTGTTATTTTATGTATATCATAGGTATTTTCACGAAGTGCACGATAGAGCTAAGAGTAGTTCACCACTCGTTCTGCACTGCTTTCTGATAAAAGTGAACTATAGAGATCCTGTACATCAACGATTAATACTCACCCGTTTCATTAGTACATCTAAAGAGAAATATTATTATGAAGAATATGGAGCAAATCGCAGCATAGTAGAAAAATTATCACACAAATAAATGCATGGCAGAAGAATATAGGTATAAATGGTTGAAACTGTTGAAATAAGGTTAATTCGATACATTTCAAAAACGATATAAATATCCACCTACAATACTACTATGTAATTAGATAGGTAACACGGACGTATATACATTTTTAAATGAATAGCAAGGTCACACAATACAACTGATCAACGTACTGATTATATTATGGCCTTGACTATTCAGTGCCGCAAAGCTTATGCAGACTATTTCCGTGCTAGTTATAATTGACCAAAACGTTTGATTCAGCCTAATAATGAGTTATGGTGTTAAGATCATAATGTGGGATAACGCCATGAAAGGCAATATATGGTATGCGATATTCTGCAAGAAACATAATGTAACTACATGTATGCAAATTGTTTTTTATGGCGTGTGACATCATTGCGGTAATAAGATTATTTTAAAAAAACTTTTTTAAAAATTCAATTGACAATGATTTTTTTTAAAGAGCCTTTATGTTCAAATCTTTTCACTGATCAGAACGGTTACAACTCTTATAACATTAATACCCCCTCTCTTATATTTTTAAAAACGTTACTTACAATTTATAAGTCAATCTTGGTCCAGTATTTGTATTCTAGACTAGTTTCTGGACCCATTTATGTTTATAACAATAATGTAACTGAGAATGATAAGAAGAAAACCGTTTGTTTTTTATGGAAATGTATGATAGCAAATGATGGAGAGAAACCAATGTGCAGTAATGTTGGGAAATGTATGTGCAATATGTGCACTCTTTCAATTATGGAGACTTAATTTCTAGAATTGCCTCGCACAAGTAACACTTGGTGATCACAAAGTTTAAGTATATATACAAAATGCTACTTTTTATTGCATTATATAGCTTTTTATTATTAATGTTCCTTAAAGTAAACTCCATACACAAGCTAGCATAAGACATAACTCAATGTATACAATCGTAATGAATTCGCAGAAATCATAATGGATGGCTGGCATCTATCATATATGGCGCCAAGGAAATATGACTAAATTGTGGTCAGGATTCGAACTAAAACAATATATGCAAATCAACTATATGTTCACAACAAACATAGTAATGATTGAGTCTCTTACGTAAGTGAGTTATGAAGAAATACGAATTCATGCCGATAAATGAATAAAGCTTCACAATATGGCTAGGATACAAGACCTGGAACAGCCTGGGGTGTACCCAAGAAATGGAGCTATACAAGTATGGTCATGGAGTCTGTAGTAGAATATAAACCGAGTGGGTATTTGGATTAAATGAACGTGAGAAAGATGTGAAATTTACGAAATGAATTAATAAAGAAAGAAAAAAATATGTGATGTAAAAAAAATAATGATTCTCTCATGCTCTCAAGATACGATTGACTCAAATCACTATACACAACATTCACATATTGAAAATAAACCAAACTATTAAATCAATATGATGTACATATCTAAGAAACCTCATGGACTGCAGATACGCTTCAAACAGTATTTTACACTACAAGAGAGATTCACATAATCTCGAATATGAACTCTATTAAGATTCAAAATAATCTTATGAACACAACTAAGATTCAAAATAATCTTATGAATACAACGAAGATTCAAAATAATCTTATGAACACAACGAAGATTCAAAATAATCTTATGAACACAAAAACGCAATTTGAATAACAATTGAACCAAACGTATGCTTCTACACCTCTTGTCCAGTCGCACGATTCCTTGGGTTGGCCCACACTCTTATCGGCCGCTCGCACCCTTTATTGATCCACCACATGAACAGTCATACGTATACACACGTACATACTGCATACATCACCCTTTTTAATTTGCTACGTCTAGGTCCGTGGCACAGACATACGTACATACACACATACGTATCGATAGCACGCAGCCTTAAATACTCTGGAAACTCCAGACAGCTCTAAACAACTTTAGACAGATTCAGACAGATTCAGACAGCTCTAGTTATAATCACAGTCACAATCACAGTGACAGTCACAATCACAGCGACATTCACAATCAGAATCATGGCCACAATCAGCTACAGTAAAACCAAGTCGGTCATAATAATAGTTTCTGTATAATCTCTACATATATGATAATAATTTAACCTCTAATAGTGACTTGTAATTCAAAGTTCAAATCTGCGTTGTAATAAATGCATTATTACGCGATAAGACATTACAAACCGAATAAGCTTCGCATATCAAAAGAAATGTAAATTTAACACTTACCCCTATGGCTGGAAAGCAATGGAGAGCGTACACTCCTTGACATGATCCAAAACGACCACTGTCGGTTTTAGAAATTGATCTTACTTAAATCCATAGGAGAGTGAGCAACAGTCAGGGTAAAATGCCAAGAACCTATCTCTGCTATTGACAGATGGAACTTTTATTTTCAATAATGTTATGCCCCTGTCCCAGAACATGAAATTGTTGTTCCCTAATGTAACCTCGGTATACCGTGGTACGTTTCGCGGTGTTCACAAATACCGTGGTTAAAATATTTTCATTGTACCCAGTTTCGTATCCCTATGTACACATTTTAAGTAAAACTGTATTTGTTGCAACAACTATGCACGTAATCGTTATCTGAAACCACCGTACGTGCGGACACTTAACCTGAATGTAAAAGAAAATATTGTACCTGTCGTCATCATCTGTTTGAGAAGTCACTTGCGTCATGAGGCTGGAATTTCCATTTCTTATCAGTTTCTTGTAAATAATTGTAAAAGCTTTTTGGGTTCGCTACAGTGTAAATTAGATTTTTTTCTGTTTGTCGAATACCAAATTTTTTCTGGTATACATCTATTAAACCTTGGTACATCAGACTATTTTTCTCAATTGAAAATGAAAAGATAGAACTGAGTCATAATAAACCACACTCTGCTAGTATCCAGTAAGTCAATAATTCTTCTAATTCCATGATCTGACCAATTCTTTTCGATAAAACAGATTAACCACCTACCCTAATATTGTAATTGTACCTCATTAGGAGTATCAGCTGAAAAAGTATCTTACAAACTGATCTATGCATAAAAACATCTCTCCAAAAAGCAGTAAGCCAGCTAAGTTATTTCATTAGATGGTCTACATCAAACAAGTGAAAATTCGTGCTATTTTGGTAAGAGGCCTCTAAAATGTATTTACAATTAATTAAAGACCTTTTCAATGTCCATTAACAGTAATATAAAATAATAATTGTGAATTGTTCATGCTCTTAGATGTAAATGCTGATACTTGTTTTATATTGAACAACTAGTAATGTGATTGTTCTCCAGTTTTTAAGATGCTGTTTTGGTTTTCGTCTTTCGGTATACAGGTAATTTTTTATTATTTCTGTTTCGATTCAAGTTTCCCTATATTTTAACCACAATTTATGGATTTCGCAAAAACTGTCATAAAAAGATTAAAAATATCTGAAAAGAACTCAATAGTATAACGTCATCCGAGCCTTGACTTTTATTGTCTGCCATCTGTGTCAAACATCTTAATGGTTTTCACATGATAAAAGACATTCTAATGATAGTTTCGGCATGTTACATAGGTTTGGAATTTTATCATTTATATTAATTAAGTATATTTAAAATGGTGAAATGTATCTTGCTGTATTTTTACAAAAGATCAAAATATTTCATAATTGCTTGTAAACTTTCCTTTTGAGTTACTGCGAGTGACCCGTTGTTCCTTATTGACACAGACATCATTTTGCTAACATAAGCTTTGTTTCTCAAAGGTGCATAAATGGGATGTAACCTTTACTCTTTTGTCAACCTATTTTTCTCTAATACGGATTATAACCTCTTTCTCTTTTGTCCTGTATTCCACAAACTCTTCCCTTTTCCTGCTCAGTTCTAACAAATTTTCTAAAGTTTCACAATCTTGAACAAATCCGTAATATCTTCTAATAACTGTTATATTTTAACGTTCACTTTATGTATTGTATGTGGAATAATAACTAGTTTTACCCTTTATTTCTATTAATAACATTCCAACACAAACTACTGGTCATTTCGAACAAATGGCATTTGACATTTATCGTGTGAAATATGAAGTAGGACTTTAAACATTTTGTTCTTAAACATTATGTACAGTTTTTTTTCAACTCATTCAATGAAATCTCTATATTTCAATAAAGACACATTAAACTTTATTAAACCTTTACCTTTGGAACGTTTCGGAATTCAAATTGTTATAATTGCCATGAAGTGATATGTTATGTTTCCAGTTTCAGTCAATGTTTCCTTGACATCCACTGCTAGATTTTCTGATTAAAAATTAAAATCTTACCTAGCTTGTTCAATAGGAGCACAATGCCTACTGTATCAACGTTTTGTAGAATTTACCTTACCTTCGTTTTATCTGTATGATTTGAAATATCGAAAGTATTTAAAACAAAGCTTGTGTTTCTTACATAAAATATATTTAGCTTTGACGCCTATTCTGCATTCGGAACACGGAATAGGAGAACCGTGCTATCATTACAATCTGCATTTAACCAACAATGGGGGAACCATAAGGACAATGGGACTGCCATGTTAAGAAAGGGTCCCAGCACTCTGGATACAAATGGGACTTTAACATGCATAGGCCTGTCTAGGGACAAAATGATTTGACATAGGGAATGTATTGCGGTAATGTATTGGGCCTCTCTAGGGACAATATGACTTGAATACGCTTGATGTCACTGTACTGGACACTTGGCAACCATGGTAACAATGTTGCAAGTGGCTGACCTATATCGGGCAGAACAGTGTGGCAACGGGTTGACCTGAATACGCGTTACCCTAGGGACAAATACAGACATATGCATAGAGACATAGTTACTAACAGGGTTAGAGACATATACATATTACACAAAAACATAAATCTATCACACAAGCCACTATACAACCGACAAATCTTTGGGGGTTTCTTCTTCGTTTTTTTCTTCTTCTTTTTCTTCTTCTTTCTTTTTCGTTGCCATGAGCACCTTATCTTTTCTAGTACATTTTGCTTCGTCTTCTTTTTCTTCCTATCATTTTAATTCTCATCTTCGTCCTTTACCTCTGTCTCTCATTTTAATATATTTTCATTTTGTTCTTCTTTTTCAATTTTACCATTGTAATATTTGATTTGCTCTTTTCCCTCTGGATCCTCATTTTCTTATATTTCCTTTATAATCAGTGCTTTTAGTCTTTCTTTGGCTCTTCTTAATTTGTTGATTTCCATCTTTACACGATGGAGGTTATACCACCCATACTCAACTCTCAGCAACATTTCCTCCATCGTTCCCAAATTGTCTAAGACCTTCTTCAACTTGTTAAGTTTCTCCAATATATTGCTGGCCATCTAAGTTATTCATACTTGAATGGCGCGAATGATCAACGCTACACTTTATATACTTCAAGCACGAAGGTGAATGAAAACATCCGGTCCATGTTAATTGTTACTAAAAACTAAGCGTATGACCTGAATACGCGCTAATAGTTAGTTTGGTAAAATGAATTTAATAGGGACAAATGGAGTTTTATAGGGACAAACAAAGACCAATACACACACACACACCATACACACTCCCCAAACGTTATGTTAGCTTACAATGTAAACGAAGATGAAATTTCACAAATTCGATGGTAACCTACACTATAAAACATATTATCCATCCCATTAATTTTACTATTTAACATACTCCTTAACCCACTATCCACCCACAAAATGTCATCTCAGAATAAAAATGTCATCTCAGAATATAAAAGAAGAAGAAGAAATCTCACCAAACAAATATTCTTTACACCACACAAATAGTATTCATCACACCAGTATGCTGTCCAGCATATCATACGCACTATCAAAAATGTTTTGTGTTTGCTTGCAATGTAAGAGAAGGAGATGAAATCTCACAAAATATCTATCCCTTATACCACACAAATAGTATCCATTATACCCACCATACCATCCTTGAATTCACACTCACTGTCCAAATGCCCTGTGCTTCATTAAAATGTAAGAGAAGGAGATAAATTATAACAAAATAGACTATCGTACACTATAATAAATACTATGTGGAAAAACTTGACAACTTGTAGGAAATTCATACGGAAAACCCCATTAATATTTATATTCTAAACTTGTGTGACGATCCTATTTAAAAACACTAGAATCTCTTTATAGCTATAAACTGTGGAAGTTCCTGTGGAACCAACCGTCTATATTAATAGCCTCAACATTTCTAGCTTCAGTGACGTAACTATACTGGACACTTGGCGGAAAATGGCAACAGTGTCACAAGTCACTGACCAGAATATGCGCTACTGTAGGTAGGTTGGTGAAATGAATTTGATAGAGACAAAGGGAGTTTTATACGGACGACTAACAAAGACCAACACACACACACCCACACACACACACACACACTCCAAACATCCAGTATTAACTTAGAATGCAAACGAATAAGGTGAAATTTCACACAATATACTATCTCTTAAAAACCAAATAGACTATCCATTCCATCCACAATCTCATCCATTATATCATACTAATTAGCCAAACACCCTCGTTTAGACGAACATGTAACAGAAGGAGATAAAAGCTCACACATTATGCTGTCTAATACATTATAATAACAAAATTCATCAAACCATCTGTATCATCCTTCACGCCACACATGAGTGGAACTGTTCGCTCAAATCTATGTCAGTGATTTTGAAGACGACATGAGTGAGCCTGTATCAATGTCCTCCACTTCTGTCAAAAAGCCATGAGAACCCTGATTCAGCTCCAAATAAATTCGCTCGTCCCCTTAAAATTATTGTCACATTTGAGAGGAGTAAAAATGCAATTATAGAAAACTGAAAACGAAGTTTTACACCTACAGTGTCAAATGTAAAGAGTTCAAATAGTGTGTAAAACTAAGTCAAATTTACTTTTATAATCAAGATGAAACAGTAACACCTTTTGAAGGAGAAAACAGACACCAAGCGACAATAGCGATCAGTATCACACAATACTCTACACATATGTTAGTATAAGTTTGTGCTAGCGATCTTGAAGAGGATATGGTTATCTCCTATTCAGCACCATCTACATCCAATACAGAGAGAGACTGAGAGATTGACAGAGACAAAAGGTAGTAAGACTTATAGGATGCCAGATCTAACAATACCAGTGGAGAAATAAATTCGTTTCGTCCCTCTTCAATATTATGTTTTACAACCTAGTAGCAAAAGGCTGACTTGCAAAAGAATTGAGAACGATGATATGCACCTACATGGAAAAATTAAACGGTTTAAGTCAATGGTTACTATGTCGTTGTATGTAATGTTCAGATACAATTTGTGTACCAATGGAAGCTAACACATACATACATACATACCTACATACATACATACATACACAAATCCAAATCACACACGTGTCTGACCAAGTGCTCGAATTAAATTTCAGTTCCTCGATTTGTAACTTACTAAACATTGAAAGTCCTTAGGTTGTTAGAGCAGTGGTTTTTAGTTCACTGAATTATAGTCTAATAATAGTAATGACGAAAACAAACGGGACGAGGACAGAGATTCGACCAAGCATGTTTTTAGTTCAATGAGGTTTCAGTCTTGGAATGTTGTTTTGTATACAACACTGTTACTTATTTCTAACGATCTCGGATATAACCACTGAAAGTTACTACAAAACGATATGTCATTGCACTTCTAGTCAGTCAACTGTTCATTAGCAATTTATGTTGTTGGGACGAGTGTATTTTTATTATGTTCCTATTTACAAACTCCAAGGATTCTTACAGAAATGGCTTCAAATATTGGATCAGATAATAATTTGACAGAGTTCTGGATGAATTATTTCACCATTAAAATCGCCAGTGAGGCAGATATCATGTCATCATCAGATCACTAACTCGAGCTGACAAAAAGATCTAGGGTAAACTAGATGTATTCAGATCAGATATATATATATATATATATATATATATATATATATATATATATATATATATATATATACAGACTCTGCTTGTGATATCTCTGGTTTGATCTGTGGACATACTGATAGATAAGGAAATTTATGAAGCGGATATTTCATGTAACCATTTTAGTTTCTTTATTACAGAATAAAAATTAAATTAGCATCTTTGATTCCTTAAATTATCTTTCTTCACCCTTCGTTGATGTTTCAAAATAGCAAAATATGCAGCAATGTCATCAAATATTTTTAAATATAAAGACGTATTGACGATAAACATTTCATACAAGTTTAATGAAAACATGTTTTACTCCTATGTTGGCTTTTGGAAAAATATAACATTAATATATCTCGTATACAGAACGACCTACTTTTTGCTTCGTCTAACACTATTTGTGTGAATTGATGAAATGGTTCAATTATAGAAATTAAAATATTTACTGTTAATTTACAATTGTAGGTAAGAAACGTTTAATTATAGAGCTATTCTAAATAACGATCCATCCGTCTGAATCTATTTCAGTTATAATATATGTCCCTATTCTCCATAAGCATTTTGTTATCGTCTCTTTCGTTATCGAATTTGTGTTTCTGTCCTCACGCAAAATAGTCATCATCTCAAATCCTGCGTTTATTAAGTATGTGACAGGCTGCTATTCCGTCTCAGTAGACAATTTTTATCATCGCTAGTCTTGTATGTCCTAGTTCTAACCAGTCATGATTCACCAAAACTAAACATGATCATCATTCCGTATAAACATATAACACAAACATATCTACAAACAAAATCTAATTTCTATGACGATAACAATATGGCCAACTTGTTTGGGTAAACTGCCTTCCCAGCGTAATTGGCGGCATCGATAGTTTTGTGAGAATGTAAAAACGATTTTAAAATTTTGCGTATTGTCAACAGCTCTGATTTCATAGATGTTAATGTTTGTTTTCACCCTTTATCAAAGGTATGTAACACGTCATTGCTTATATCATTGAGAGCTGATCGTTAGATCATTATATGTGGTGCTAACTATCATTTGTGTATGTTTCATCCTATCAATCTATTGATCTATCTGTTCTTTCCAATATCCGATTCTGCATTCTATCTAATCATGTCAAAGGATCAATATAAAAATATCGATCCGAACAATATAGACGCAGTGAAAGATGATTTCGAGAACTATCGCACGCATTTTAACGAAAACCCAAAGCCGAGGCATCACATCTTCTAAAGTTCATAACTTCTGTTAAAATAATGTTCGAATCACAAGATTGTCAGATTGCATTAGTTTATAACAAAAATATGGTTCACTCCAAACATCAAAATTGATTTTGAGCATGTCTACAAAACTGCTCCAGAAATACCAGGCTAAAAATTGTATTTCTAAATTACCTAATCTTATAGATTAGTGTCAGTAGAGTTTGCAATTAATTCATAATACTAGCGTGGGTACGTGGGAAAGCCTGCCAGTAGCTTCTCGTGGGTCGGTGTTTCTTTCCTGGGTTTTCCAGGGTTCTTCCTCCACCAGTTATACTGGCCGCCATATATGGCCTATCTTGTGCTGAAAAATGGCGTTAAACCCTAGAACAACATAATACTAAATATTTTTAATACTACTACTACGGCTGCTACTACTAATGCTACTACTTCTCCTACTACTAATAATAATAATAAGTTCGTTATCATCAAATTCGTCAAAAAGTAAACATAGTTTTGGCTGACTAAGTACCAACAAAACGTGATACCATCCTTGATCTGATACATACTCGTTGAACCGTTATCAGTCACAAATCTTGTACAAATTTATATCTCGTACATAATATTGCATAATACAATCAATAATAAATCTTGTGCAAATTGACAGGTCGTATATATAATTGTATAAATAAGGCAATAATAAATCATATGCCAATTTACATGTCGCACATGAAATTGTATACTCGAGGTAATAATACATCCAGTACGAATTTATATGTCATACATAAAATTGAAAAATAGAGGAAATATTAAATGTTGCAGAAATGTCATATAAAATATTGTAGTATCGAGGTCATAATACATCTTATACAAGTCATACATAAAATTGTATAATCGAGGGAAAATGTAATTTCGGATTCGTAAGTTTAATGTATCAAAGGTAAATATTTAGATCATTGCACAATATAATTTTTTAGCAACCAATTAGGCTTATAATTATTAACGTTTTGCAGAATAGTATATCTGTAAAGTTAGCACATTATGTAAAAAGGCCATAAAACAAGACACAAATATGAATAAATATCGATTACTTTAGACATAGTATTAATATATTTAAAAAAGTCATCTAAAAGAAAACTGATGACAAAATGTATTGGACAATATATATTGCAGAAAACAAATAAAACTTACCCACAATTGGTGAGCTAAGAATAAAGATAATAACACTAATGATCGATATAGCATGCATCGTTACCAAATACCGACAGAGAGATAGAGATATATACATATCGACGAGAGGAGTTCGAAGAAAATAACGACATAATGTAATCAGCATGATTGGTAAAACAACGATCAGTTGCAAATGATAAAGCAAAATGTTCAGAAAATGTATATGGCTTTTCTTATATATTTATAAAGAAACCTTTGAAAAATAATGATATCATATAAAGCACTATCCTAATTAACTGATTGTAACAATTTATTACGACTAATTCAGTATTCTCTAACATTTTTAATTTGTATTCATACTATGTCAGGCATCTGGAACAAATGTCATTTGACCATCTGACGCACTGCTAAATTGTATTATATCACTTATCTATACTTTTGCGGACACTGGGTCGCGGGTGTCCTAACAAAAACAGTCAAAACTTCTTCAAACTATTAATATCCCTTGTATCGTTTAAATAAGTTAGACGTACGAGTGTTTACTTTTCAGATTTTAGACTTAAACCCACATTGTCATTACAATGCTCTCGAAGTTCCAAATTAATTTTAACGATGTCAACAAAATGACGTGCTACGAATTTTGTTTTCAAACTCAAAACAAAATAAAAATAAAAATTTTAATAAAAAGAAAGCAACAATATTTTACAAACACAAATATGATTTGCCTTACCATACAATGTTAGAAAAACACAAGGTTGGTTGACCTTGACAAATTCGACAAATACATGGAATATAGACCTAACCAAACAAAATTAGACAAATACAAGGATGATTGACCTTATCAGACAATAAAAACAAACGCGAGGTTGATTGACCTTGATAATATTGGACAAATACACGAATGACTGATCTTACCAGAAAATATTTGACAAACACAAGGATGATTGACCTTACCAAACAATATAAGAAAACAAAAGTATGGTTGACCTAGACAATATTGGATTAACACATAAATGATTGACCTTACCAGACAATATTAGACAAACAAATCCTTACCCGACAATAGTAGAGAAATACATGAATGATTGACCTTACAAGACAAATTCGACAAAGACATGGACTATTGACCTTACCAAGCAATATTAGATGAATGCATGAACGATTGACCGTACCAGACAATATTAGACAAGCGCAGGGATTGTTGACCTTATCAGAGAATATTAGTCAAACACATGACCGATTGGCCTTGCCAGAGAATATTATTATAATATCTGAGTAGTATATGGGGCCGATTTACGGACAATGTGAAAATACATTAAAAACATCGGCGGCACTATACCGACCAGGTTTTTCAGTACACCCTGGGGTGATATACGGTCAAATCAATTGAACATGGGGAATCTTGGGCCTTTATACAGACAAGGGAAAGTGAATTTGTTGTATAGGAACAATATTAATGGAACATATGAGGTGACATCACGTTACTGGAGATTGGTAACAAAGTTACAAGTGCAGAACTCAGTCTGACCAAAGATCGGGGAAAAACCTAGAACACTTGGCAGGGTGGGACTGGCATGACATATACATATATAACGCATATAACACATATTTGGAAAAGAGAACTAATATGTTTCTCGAGGCATATGAATGTCCCTGAAAATGGCCTTTGGTTAGTAAATCTAAATTCTATTTGTCCCACCAAATTCTTATTTTCTGTCCTACATTTTTCATCTTTTTCTTCTCCTCTTTCTCCTTCTACTCCTCCTCTTTTTTATTCCTCTTCTCATTCACCTCTTTTTTTCTTCTATGACTTCTTTCCAGTCTCTAATTCTTATTCTATCACATTTTCCTCCTTCTCCTTACATTTCTTGTTTCATCGGCTTCCTTAGTCTTTCTTTCTTCGTTCTGAAATTATTGATTTTGATTTTCATTCTATGTTTAATACAAGAATAGTGATCATCATTTAATTTGAGGAGCATACCAAAATCGTATACTGCTTCATGCAGCGTTTTCGTTTTATCACTCGTGTAAGAAGCTATCTTTTTAGATTGTTCAATGTTGAATGGCGCTAATGACGAACGCTTGACTTTATATTTGTCAAGCACGGACGTGAATGAAAACATCCATTACACTCACTTCACGTAGTATATAATATCCACACAAATGTACGCGAATGCATACAAACTCCAAAATATATTATACACACAAGGGAAGAAGATAAAACTATTATTTACTATCCATACACCCCAAATATACGATCCACATACGGGACGAAGAAAACAAAACCTACAATATCTACTATCCATACAAAAGGGGAGGGAAGAAAGCACACACTCTACTATCGTTACAAACGTACACGAACACTTACAGACCCTCAAATATACTATCTACACACTGGAAGAAGAAAAATCCACAATATCTACTATCCATGCAAATGTACGCGAACTCATACAAACGTCAAAATCTACCACCCACACACGGGAAGAGGAAAAACCCACAATATATATTATCCACACAAACGTACGTGAACACATTCTGCCCCCAACATCTACAATGCACGCACGGGAGGAAGACAAAACAACAATATCTAATATCCACACAAGCTTACGCGAACGCATAAAAACACACACACATATACAAACACACACAAACACACACATAAACGTACACTCTACTATCCACACAAATGTACATGCGCCCATACAAACCCCAAATATACTATCCGCACAATAAACACAAACACACACACACATACACTCACATTAAGAAAGTAGTTTGTGTTTACAGTCACACTACTCCACACTTACGCGAATCGGCAACTTGAATAGTCTTTTTCTTAGATATCTTGGAAGCTCTGATAAGGTCTGTTTTTATAACTCCCAATAAACCTGGTTAATGGTTACATATCCCAGACCTGGCACCACATATATAACGGCGGCTTCAGTCAGTGTCCCAATCGACTGTAGCTGATTGGAGTGCAAAGGCAGTTTGAGTGGCTTATGATCCCATTATTCAGTTTGCGGGACCCAGAGACTCTCTCGGCTACAATTCTTCATCCTGCTTGTGTATGCTGTTGTGGTGTCATTACTTGTGAAGGAAGATGCTGTCTTTCCAACTCCTCCGTCCAAGTTTTCCTTCTGGGGGATCACGGCTCTTGATAGTGGTATTGATGGTGCTGTAGCTGACGTGATTATGGTGATGCTGATATTGCCTGTGGAGGCGTCCTCACCTCAGGCTTGATCTCACACAGAGGTCTCAGCATGAGGTGAGACATGATCCCTCGCTTCTTTTCCTTATCCTCTTCTTTCTTTATCTCCTCCTCGTTCTCTGTCATGTCACTTTCGGCTACGGCCTCCATAGCCAGCTCATCTAAAATACACATTGCATACTTCAGGTGCATTTGAAGTTAAGCAATTTTGCAGTCCTTTTATTCTGTCTTAGTATATCACGAATCAACGACGGGTAGCTTGACTGATGATGATGAGATTTTATTAGCGTCGCATGCGTACATAGTGCATGCGCGACGATTTAAATTCCGCAATAGAGTACTAACTATTTGCTCGAGGGGGACGGAAGAAGAGCCTCACTTCCCGCCCCCAACTCTTTAATGCACACTGAGTGTGTTACTTACTTGTGTCCGATTTCGGGATGATGTAATCGCACGGGACAAACAACGACCTGGAATAGAAGCACCAATGCGTATCGTTTGTAGTATGTATCAATTGCTTTTCTTTTTGGGGCATTACACCCCATTTATAGTGCTACAAAAGTATCGTGATGGCACGTTCATCGGGATAATATGTTTAATACGTGCTAGCATAGTATGATTGAATGTCCGGTTGAGACTAGGACAATGGATGCATTAATAGGAAGCGAACCGTTTGTGACATCCAGACTTAGATCCCAATTTCTAGAATAAATAGCGTATTGCTGAATTTTGAAAATTTGTATATATGCCGTTGTATATAGTGAAAAGAAGGTATATAATAATAATAATATATGAAAAGTTATTTGTTATTATTTATTTTTTAATTAGTTTTCTCCATTTTATTAAATTTTGGTATCAAGTTCTACTTTATTTTCATAGGGTTTTTATTTGCATCATTTGATTGTTTATGATTCTAGGTGGTGCGGCAGGATGATCATTAAGGGTAAATAGTTTCCTTGTTTGCCAATTTCTTTCACGAAAAGTGGGATATTATTATATGTCGAATTGATGTTAGGCGTACTGGACGACAGGAATTCCGGTTAGTTATTGAGTTTTCATCGTGCATAATATTTGTTGCGCTCATTAAATACATGGTGTAAATCTTCTGGGGTAGGACAAAGCGGCCAATTCACGCCTCTAACATTGTTAATATGAATTCATTTTCTGAAACTGCTGCACAATAATGTATTTTCGATTTTGATTATGTTTATAACTTTATGGCCAGAGTTAGCGCTTTTGTGGTTCTGGATACTTCCTTTTGTATGAAGTAGAATGTGCGATCTTTTGTATTATTGTCCCAATAGTAGTGAAGGGGGGCACCCTACGGACAATGGGAATTAGCATTAAAAACACCCCTGGGGCACTCTACGGACAATGGAAATTTAACATGGAGAAAAATCGTGGGGCACTTTACGGACAAGGGGATTTAACATGGCAATAAATCGTGGGTCACTCTACGGACAAGGGGAATTTAACATGGGAATAAATCGTGGGTCACTCTACGGACAAGGGGAATTTAACATGGGATTTTTTTTCTTTAAATTTTTTAAAAAAAGGGGTAGGCAATGGAAAGGCTATCTCTTTTCGAGAAATATGGCTGGCCCTGAAAAGGGCCTTTGGGTTTTCTTCTTCTAATTTCTTCTTTTCCTCCACCAACTTCTTATTTTATCTCCAACACTCTTTCTCTTCTTTTTTTTCTCCTTCTCTTCTTTCTTCTCTTCCTCCTCTTCTTCTTTCTTCCTCTTCTCATTTTCCTCTTCTTTTTCAATTTTTTCGTTCCATGTTCTTATTCTTATCTTTTCCTCTTCATCCTCCTTCTCCTCCTTGATCTCTTTCATGACACCACTAATCTTGTCCTTTGCTTTCCTTAAATTGTTAATTTCCATCTTTACACGATGGGGACTATAGGAATAATGGTCTTCAACGAGTCTTAATAGCATCTGTTCCATTATTCCTAAGTTGTCTAAAACGTCTTGCAAGGTTTGTAATTTGTCCATTTGGTTTGACGCCATCTTCTTTTTATTCTTTGCAGAATGGTTTTAACGACCAACACTGTGGGTTCTTATACGAAAAGCGCGAACGTGAAGGAAAACATCCCCCTAAAAACATAAAATGGATCTTACCTAAATCATGACCCAACAACGCGCGTACGTGAAGGAAAACATCCCCCTACTTTTTTCATATAATAAAACCCTAACTATACTCTTCACATACGCTAAGAAACCCATAATCTACTATTCACATAAACATACCTCAGCTCTTACTAACACAATCACACAAACACATACCCTCACATTTTTAAGAAAGAGTTAGTGTTTATATTCACACTACTCTACCTACACACATTGGCAAATTGATGGTTATTTCTTTTCTTGAGTATTGGGTAGCCCTGAAAAGGGCTGTTTTTTTTTAACTTCAGAGGCCTTGGTTAATGGTGGCACCTTCCGGGTCTGGCACCACAGACACAACGTCTACTCCAATCATTAGTCCAATTCACATGACTTGTTTGAAGAGCAGACGGTGGGTGAGTGGCTTCACTATCCCACTCCTCCGTTTGCGTAATAGTGAACACTTCTTCTTCTTCCCTCTGTCTTCTTTGTCTTCGTTGTGATTGTGGTTCAGCTACAGGCTGGCAAGATGTCCTTGCCTCAGGTATCACCTTGCACACAGGGTTCATCATAGGGTGACACCTGATCTCTCTCTTTCTTTCATTCTCTTCTTTCATTTTTCTCTCCTCCTCCTCCTGTTCTATTCTCACTTCTTCCACAAGGGCCTCCGCAGTCAGCTCGTTCAGTAGGTATCTGGCATACTCCAGATGCATCTGAAGTTCCATCAATTTAGTCAGTCTGTTGCTCATTTTTACTGTTGATCAATCAACAAGGGTAGCTAGACTGCCCAGCGAGTTTCAATTTATAGTGAAAGCGCGGACTTGAAGGAAAACATCCCCCTAATAACATGAAATTGATCTTACCTGGATCATGACCAAAATTAACAACAACGCGCGGACCTAAAAGAAACACTAGCTCACTTTTTTATGCTACCCATCACTATTTTAAAATTTTTTATTAATCACTTCAATAGACTATCCACATACGCAAGGCAATCCAATCTAACCCCAAATATACACCTCAAACAGCCCAAAAAAACCAAACATCATTTTAATCTACTATCCACACCAACCTATTTTATCACTTACAAACACTAACACACAAACTCATACCCTCACATTTTTTTAAGAAAGAGTTAGTGTTTATTTTCACACTACTCTACCTACACACATTGGCAAATCGATGGTTATTTCTTTTCTAGAGTATTGGGTAGCCCTGAAAAGGGCTGTTTTTTTTTTTGTTTTGCTATGGCATTCTTTTTTAGTTTCTAAGAATGCGATGTCCTCTGAGGATAGACTTTCTGGCGATAGGTCTGCTTCTTCGGAAAGAGAAGAAGAATTCTTTGGTGTCGATACGACAATCGACAAAGCCTCTGTCAGCTTCAGGTTGCTGCTGCTGCTGTTGCTGTTGTTGCTGCTGTTGCTGCTGTCTCTGAAGTCTGTACTTCTCTGTCCATTCTTCTTTCTCCCTGTTCATTTCTTCTCTGAAGAGCTCTTCTATCAGGTCTTCAGTGATTTTTAACATTCTCACATTCTCTATTTCTTCTGGCTTCGGTATCAGACTGTGTCTGACCCTATGCAGATTCACGTAGGCTTCGTTGAGCTTAGCTAGTTTGGAGCACATCTTCTTAGGAGGATGAGTCGACAATGGATGGCTAGACTGGGAACAACCCGGTTCTTAAAGTTAAAGCGCTGACGTGAAGGAAAACATCCCCCACACGGTTTTCGAGCCGCAACGTTCATGAGAGGGATAGTAAGAAATGAAAGAGCATCAATCCAACATTCTTATAGCTAAACAAACCACAAAGGCATTTTTTTCAAAACACAACATTTTTTATTCAAAAATCACTTAACACTAACTAACAACAACTCTAACAATAATCCAACATGATAACATCAAACAATTTTTTCAAATGACAAACATTTTTTTCTTCAATTACTAACTACTTTGAACAGGGCTGACAACGTTGTGAATGAAATTGTGATTTCCACTGTTGGAAATCATTAGGCCATTGATGGACACTACGTTTCCTAGCTTGAGACAAAAGATAAGCATAATGGTCACAAAACCATCGATCTACTTTCACATCGTTTCTAGCAGAAGAACGAGGATCGAAATGAGTCACTAAATGTTCTAAGGAATAGCCCAGGCTGCGATGATGCAGAAAATACACACAGTACTGTCCACACACCAAGGAATCTGTGCCTTGTAATTTCACATTATTGAATCGGGTGGTTTGAGCATTTCTTCTCATAAAGTCAATGATATCGTTTTCCAAAGGGGGCAATCCGTACGAATCGAAATATTCCACACATCCTTCTTGAGGAAAGTAGACGGCTACCCAGTGGGTTCCTGGGAGATGACTGTCGTCCGTGTTGATCACGTAAGCTTGATGGTCTTTAGGTTTGCGATGAGGGAGTTCATCTTTAGCACAGACGACAGGATTCCAAGAAGACGTATACGAACTGTGGTTCAAAAGGTAATAAAGTTCCCAGGTATCCATTGATTTGTGTTTTTTTCTTCTTCACAGGTAATAATAAGTCGTCAATTCGATCCTGACTTTTTGCTTGAAAATGTCTGACGAATAAACGGTTATTCGTTCTGTTTCCTCACTCTGATTCAGGAGAGCTTCGATACGATGGATCTCTTGAGTGGTTAATGGTGGACAAGAATGTTCACGCAAGTCTTTATACCACTGGTGCAACACGTCTTTGTTCGAGATGAGACTCCAAGCTTCGTCCAGATACTCGTCCAATTTTTCTTCTTGACTCAACATCAGGCATTTATCGTGTTGAATTTGACTGGGATGATCGTTTTGACATCCATAACAATTTTTCTTGATCAATTCCGTTATTTTGTCGACCAAGTGTTTGGCAAAACAGGAGACTAAATGGGCTTCTTGTTCTGGCCATCTCGACTTCATCATGATCACTTCTTCGTCTTTGTCTTGAGATTCTTCTCCTTCCACGGTCTCCTTACATTCCATCTCCAAAGTTTCTCCACTAGGTAAAGAGGGATAACAGTCTTCCATGGCTTTCTAATAATCTAGAATGACTTCTCTCAAACTGTTGATTTCTATGGTATTATCGAATTCGGCATACAGGATGACGTTCACTGTCTGTTTCAGTGTTTCTCTAAACTGAAGTTCCACACGAATCTGGCCAGATTTTATAGGGTGGAAATGTCCCTCGTCGCTGCCTTGGTCTGGAGTGAAATCAAACGCCCACAAAGTATAGCCTCCTGCATATTCGTTGTAATCAATGCCGTGACTGGTGTTGGTTCCTAACTGGCCGGTGGCTTCGTACAGGGACAAGTACGATCTCAAGTAATTCATCTTTGTGGGCTCAAAGTTAGGTTCGAAAGGTCGGGTACACAAGGTCTTGCCATCGCGACTGACTTCGATCTTGGACACGTTGAAGTGTTGAAAGTTGAAAGGATTTTCAGCGAAGGCTCCGTTGAAGGCTGCATTCGAGACCATACCAAGGATTAAACGTTTGGGTAACTGTCCTTGGAACAGATGATCTTCGGTTATGGATTGCAGTCCAGCAGAAATGGTGAACGTTTTCACTTCCACACGTCGTATGGGATACTTGGCGGTCGTTCTGCTCAACGTCTGACTGATGTCGTTTCCCACTTTAGGTAACACTTCCACGCGTCGTACGTAGAGTCTGGCCTGTTCGATTTCGCTTTTAGGATTGCCACCCTTAGTAGCAGTTTCATCAGCCAACAAATGGAAAGTGGCACTGCTGCGATTCAGTCTCAGGCGCACATTGACCCCGTTCAGCAAATATTTCTCTTGCAACCACATGTCCAAATGCAAACGATCCATCAGTTCTAAACTCTTTTTGCCTGTGATTCTGTCTCGTCTTGCCACAAAGCCGTCATTGTCACCTGCGTCAGCTATCTTAAACTTGCCCGCTTCGTCATCTACCCACAGCACACAGGCATTGAGATGACTTGTCTTGGCATCTGGTCCGTACGTCAAGAGATTTTCCAGGTAGGCACGGTAAGGGTAAGTATCCATGCTGCTGCTGACCAGTTTGTTGTTCAAGTACAAGTCCACTGAGCTGAACAAGGAATGCATGAAATTGTTGACGGGAGCTATAATCTCAGTGTCTTCTACTCCACCATCATCCTTATCTAGAACTTGGACTTTCAAGTACAAGTAACTGCTATTCAGATCGATGTAATCTTCGGGCTGTCCTTTGATTTCAAACTCGATGGGAGCTGAGGCTGTCAATGAGGAGACGGGATGAAATTCCACCCATTGGGATTCTTGCATCGTCATCGTGGTGGGGGGCATGGCAAACAGATCCAGTTCCGTCTTGGAACAGGCGCAAGACTCTCGGTGCATCATTTTTTGTTGTTGCTGTGTCTCAATAATCGAAAACGTCTAAGTCTCGAACGGTTCTTCTTTTCTTGGCCTTTCTCGCTTGAAGTCTGGTGAAAGGGTGTTTTCTTCTTCTTCGTCGTCTCTTTCTGCCTTGTCCTTGCTGAATGCTTGACTCGGTAGCGTGCAGGGCATTTATAGGTGTGTCTCGTCGGCCTAAAATGTCTTTGCCCGTTTGCAGCAAGACATTTTTGCCTGCCCTCATGAAGGCTTCTTTAGGGTTTTGTTTGTCGATGATGACATTTTTGAGAAATTCTTTGCCTTGTGTCAGTGCCGCATCTTTCAAGGCGTGCAATCCTCGTGTCACCATCGGTTTCAAGACTGGAGCCACCGAACGAAAGGCCGATTTTAACATGTCTCCTAAACCGTGTCCTCGCTGTCGAGCCACCCCTCGGTACACTGGATACATGACTTACTTACTTACGAGTCGTGAGAGAACCGTTTTCGAAAATGGAGTTTCACCGTGACTTTTCCTTTGGTGAATGGAATATTTTGTCCCAAATCTCCTTTTATAGTAATGTTGACCGTGTCCAAATACGACTTGCTGACCGGCAAATAGTGAGGATGGACAAATTCGCGGTGGACGTGGTAAGTGTTTCCACCTTCCTCGTCAGCGATTGTGGCAGAGTCCACTTTGAAAGGAATGACACGCAGTAACGGCACGGAGGTGTGTCCCACCACGTTGTATTCCACCACATCGGAATACACAAAGATCAAATTCAGTCCTTGGTTCAGTTCTACCGGGGCACGAAAATACTGGCCAAAAGACTCGTTGCTGTAAATGACGGTTTTTTGTTTTAGTGTTTGTTCTACTTTCTTCCTCATCTTTACGTCACCACCCAACATGTCAAACAATTCATCATTAAAATAGAAACCCATGATTTTTTCCTCAGGAAATTTCATCAGGAAGCGACGAACTGTTTTGTGGTATTCCAGGGTGACAGCTTTGGACTTGAAAGTCTTAAAAGCTTCCCCAAACACACCATTAAACTTGGAGGCTATGGCGCTGACCAAATGTTGACCACTAAAATAATAGCCTGAGGGAATGAACAACTCATAGTCGGTCCAATTTGGATTGACTTTGTTTTTTGTTTTATGGGGATATTTGTTATTCTCATTCATCCACTTTTGCAATGGTTCGTCATAAACTTCCACCGTAAATTTACTTTGATCGTCAATGACATTCAGGACTTGGGTCGGGTGAATCATTTCTACCAAAGCCACTTCCCAATGGGCTTCGTGATCTAAGGGGGTTTGTTATTTGTTATTCTCATTCATCCACTTTTGCAATGTGAGGTAATTTGGCCGTGTAACAGCACAACGTGTTGTTGGGAAACACCTCCATGGAACTGTCACTGGGTAAGGTTAAGTAAAATTGGTTTTGGTGACTCATAATTCCAGAGTTCTGTGGCTGTCCGAGGGGTTAGTGGATGTCAGAGGCGTGTCTCCGCCCAAAATGGGGTTTTGGTTGTGGATGTTGGAGTGGTGACTGGCACTGGCACTGGACACAACGTTCCCGTTCGAGGAGAATTTCAGGGAGGGGTTGGGAAGCAGGTAACCGATGCAACTGCTCAATAAAATGGTCCACAATTGTTTGTCTCCTTGTTGCAAACTCAAATTGGCGATGGCTGCCCCGATGACACAATACACCACGAAGATTTGGCAGAAAAAGACGATTTGCGTTTTAGGCACACGTTCTCCACACCACACCCACAAGGGTTGTTTTTGTAAATCTTGCACAGAAGAACTAGGGGAAGAAGGAGTGGTCGACGTAACTGCGTCTGCTGCTGTGTGAAAGGGCATGATGGTCACTTCTTCTTTTTATAGTCGATGACTTGCGAAGCGTCGATCCAAGAATCGAAACTGGGTGGATATCCTTTCCAACGTACTTTGACTTCTTTGACACGTCGTTTGCCCACTTTACGGGTTCTGCGTTCGAGAATGCTTTCGATGTCGTACACGTCGTCTTCTTTTTTGGTGACACGTTGTAACTCGGGCAAATAAAACGTTCCTTTGAGTACTTCTCCGTTCATGTCTTCCAATTTATAGACGGCAGGATGACGGCCATGCACTCGTCCAGTGACGCGAAACAATTCGGTCGTCCAGTTAGGTAAGTAACCTTTGTCGAAAGTGCGTTTGGTTTTGCCAATGCGCACCCAATCTCCTACGGTCAACTCTCCACTTTTCTTGGGGACAGCCCTCGTCGGGGACGTACCGAACAGGCGCTCGAACACCAGCACTTCGTTGTCGGGAGTCACGTCTTGCGGGGCACGTCCGATGCTTCGATGGTAAGATTGGTTGTACGCTTGCACCAGGTGCGGTAAGATGTCGATGTACTTCAGAGTGTGGTGATGCGTAAAATATTTCCACATGCGTTCTTTCAAAGTGCGTTGAAAACGTTCCACGATGCTGGCTTTGGTTTCGGGATTCTCGGTGGTAAAAAAATGAATGTCACGTTTCTTTAATTCTTTTTGGAAAGCTTGGTTCAGAAATTCGGTGCCTTTGTCCGTTTGCCATCGAAGAGGGCGACGGCCGCTTTGTTTCAACACCCGTTGCAGGGCTCGTACTAACTCGCTGCTCGATTTGGAAGTCAAGGGCACGACCCAGGCAAATTTGGAAAAGACGTCGATGACACAAAACAAATATTTGTAACCACGATTGTAGCTGGCCAAATGAGAGACATCGGCTAAATCGGCTTGCCATTGATGATCGATGCCTTCCACTCGAGTGCGACTTCTGGCAAACTTGCGTCGAATGGGTTTGTGTAAAGTGTAGGTAGCTTGTTCTTGTAACCATCGTTGCACTTGAGGTAAACGGAGACTTTTCAGTCGCGTTTTGGCAGCACGATACAATTTTTGAACTCCTGCGTAACCTGCAGGATGGGAGGGATCGTAGTAAATGCTGGCTAAGACTTTTTCCATTTTTTTGTGTTGATTGGTGTCTTAATAAGGCACCCACTCTTGGAAGAGACTACTCTTTTTTTTCTTGGGGTATTTTCTTGGATTGCAAGGCTTTGCGTGTGCGGCCAGCAATAGGTGTCGAAGAGGAGGAGGATGTCTGAGCAGGGGATATCGGTTCTTGTTTCACTTCTGTCTTCACTTCTGTCTTCACTTTCTTTTTCTCTTGTGAGGAAGAAGGGGTGGCCATCATCTTTTTAAACCATCCAATTCTGGAGGTAGGTGGTGTTGTTAACTTGCGTACTTTT
The DNA here is from genome assembly GCA_028554795.2 of Sinohyriopsis cumingii. Taxonomy (NCBI): domain Eukaryota; kingdom Metazoa; phylum Mollusca; class Bivalvia; order Unionida; family Unionidae; genus Sinohyriopsis; species Sinohyriopsis cumingii. Next base: position 50,133,672 of record CM068833.1, read on the forward strand.
TCTGGTGGAGTTTGAAACCCTTCTTCTTCTTCTTCTTTTCCTTTTTCTGTCTTGGTCACGGGTACTGGTGGTACTGGTACTGGTACTGGTGATGGTGCTGGACTTTTCATCAAGGTCTTAAAATCTTTCAGAGTGGGTAGAGCTGTTTCGTCTAAAGCTTTCTGGTGAAAGAGTTGCAGTCGTTGCAAGAGTTGACCGTACTTTTGCGATTTTTCTGTTTCGGACAAATCTTGGCGATCCATCAAGGATTGCAATTCGTGTTGTAACTGGGACATCTCGCTCAAATTGGGATTGGGAGGTAAATGCGGGGTGCGTTGTTCTTGCCACCGATGGTATTCCATCCATCGTTTGTAAGGCACTAAAGCTAGTTTTCGTCCTTCCATGGGGTTGTCAGGGGTGAATTCTGAGATCTTGGGACTTCCGAAGGCCTTTTTATCTTGCTCCCACCAGTCCTCCCAACATGGTTCCCAAGACTCCTTTCAGTATGGGGCCTAACAAGAGAGGTAAAATGCCTCCACGTTGGACCAACATCTTCTTTTTTTGACGAATGGGAATTTTCTTTTGAACCATTTTCCGAAGAACGTGACGATGTTTGCCTAAGCATTGTTTCTGGTGTTTGGACAAAGGGATCGTGCCTTTCAAAACGTTCAAACAACATTCGCACACGGTATCGATGACCTCTTTGGAGGCCGTTTGAATGAGTTTTTTTCGTAGGGGTGGAGAAGCTTTGGACAGGACAGATAACAGGTCCCCATGTTTGGCTAAACGTGGTGGTAGTCCTTTCCTTTTCTTTCCTTGGGGTTTTCTGGAGGGTGACATCTTTGAGTCTTTAGGAGCACCTAAAAACACTGATACCCTACTCGGTCACAGGCCTTTTTTTATACTGGAACGCGTCGCCACTGATTGTCTTTACGTTTTATCAGTTTGAGGACAGGCATGACACGTCGTGCAGGGGTACGTAACGGACTAAATCGAGCCAGTTCTTGTTTGGACAAATCCAGTAAACTTTGTAACATGCCCGATCTTTCTTGGACTTTGATTTTGGGAGAAGGTACTTTGTTAGCAGCAGCCACTGCCGCTAAATTGGAAGGTCCTGCCACTGGGGAAGTTCTTTTGGGGGTCATCAACGGAGAAGTTCTTGGTGTGATCAACGTCTCCAAGTACTCTTCAGTTCCTGGTGACATCAACGGAGAAGTGGACAAACGTGAGGCTGCCGGAGACGCTGTGGCAGGTCGTGGCTTGCGAGTGTAAGGTTGCGTCCTGGCCGAAGTGCCTCTCTTGCGACTAGTTTTCTTCTTCTGTGGACTTTTCTTTTTCTGGGGACTTTTTCTCTGTTTCTTTTTCTGGGGGCTTCTTTTCTTTTTCCGGGGTGATGGTGGTGGTGTCTGGTAAGAGGAGGGTCCTGCCACTGGAGAAGTTATTCTTCTTGGGGACCTGGTCTTTTTCTTTTTCTTCTTGGGGCTTCGTTGAACTTTTGTCTTGGGGATAACTTTGGGGGCATTAGGATCCCATCTTAAGAGTGAGCGAATGATGACCCCTCCTAGAGTACCGCTCCCTCCAGGTTTCAAAATGATTTGTTTTTTGGTTTGAGTGTCGATGCGGGGATCGGCCAGTTGGACCAAAGCGACTTTGTTTCGATCGAAAAAGCGTTGGGTTTGATGAGGAATCTGAATGATTCCTTGGAGTATTTGACGTGCCGTCACCGTGAACCATCGTAAGACTTCTTTGAGACTAGCTTCTAAGACACGGGCTCGTGTTTGTGGATCTTTTTCTCGACTGATGCCATACAAGGCACGAATCAATTTGACGGGAAGATGCGACTGAAGGGACGTCATGTTCACACTGTGTGAGACAGACGAAAAAGGGTCTGAGGTTTTTATAGATTTTTTTTCATGGGGAGTGAAATGAAGTCGAGGACGGAGACGTGTACAGGACAGGCCCTCCGTCTTGGCACCAGTGGTGAAACAAGTGGATACGAAATCGCAAATCCTCGGGGGTCGTAGGTTTCAAATCGACGAGTAAATAGGCGTGTGGCGTTTGAGTGGCATCGTCGTACGCCTGAGTCAGCCAAGGCGTTCCTAACTGTTTGGCTAAGACTTGCACTTGCGATTTATCTCGAGGGCTTTTAAACAAGACCACGTAATGCGCATTGAGACTGATGGTGCGATGGGCTTTACTTTGTTGAAACAAATTTTGGGTGATGTAAACGACACTGGCATTACGGTGATGCCCTTTGCGCGTGAACCACAGTTTAATTTCTTCTTCGTCTTCTCCTAACATGTCGTCGAAAATGACCAAATGGGTTAGACGGGAGTCAGAGACGATGCCGTCGTCTTCTTTAGGAATGCCTTCCACAAACACGATGGAATCGCCTTGACTTTCTCGCAAGAGGCTGTACGCCGATTGCCACTCTTTGTAACACCACACGATCCGTTGAGGGGGCCGATCGATCAAATGATGTTTATGTTCGATCAAACGTTTGACGAATTCGGTTTTGCCTGAACCGCTAGGTCCAGCAATGAGCATGTTAAAGGGATGGCGAAGATACAAAGCCTCCCAACTGGCACGATCTAAGTGTTCGTCGATGACTTTGACAGTAGAAGAAGAGGGAGCAGAGACAGCAGAGGTAGCCATGGTGTGAGAAATGTCACTTGTGACACGAAAAACAAACAAGACAAGAGTTTATATACTTTTTCAGAACACGTTTATTGAATGTTTCAAATATGAACACGAAAGACAAAAATACATACAACCCAAATAGTGATGTACAGGAATATAAAACACAGCAAAGCGATCAAAGTGGAATATAAACAAGTGTCTGTACAACATGTTTTGGTTAACCAAGATGTCCTAGGGACAGTGTGTAATGTTCTTACAGTCTCTACATGAGGTATTGTCACACAAGTGTCCTCCCGGAATGACCTTTCAGGAATGTCCATGACAGTCCTGTCCTGAAGCGAGTGGTTGTTCTCGGTGACGGGTTCTTCTGGCACCGTCACTAACACAGGTTGAAAAGTAACTTTTTTCCTTGAACAACTCTTGTGCATACTGGGCCACTTCTTGGGTCCAAGCCTCAAAACCCCCCTTTTTCCAGTCACGAACATCTGTCCAATGAGGGTGTAAGTCACAAGCTACACACACATCGTCATACACGTCTTGGGTAGCTAAAAGTTGACGAATCTTTTTTTCCTGTTGAGGTCGAGAAGTATCCAGATGAAAACGCAAGGCTTTGAGCAAAAGGAGTTTTTCGTGACCATTTAAGGCCATGGAGGTGGTAAGTACTGATCGTAAAGAGTCCACAAAGAATCGGCTGGTAAACGAAATCCCAGAAAACAAGTCACTAAGACACACACCACTTGTCGTCCCAAATTGAATGGATACAGTTCTTGTAATAATCGATGGTAATGATCCACGGTTTGAATATGGTCATTGAGTTCCTTCCACGGAATCTGTTGGATGACATACGACATAAGTCGTGGCATAGCAGCCTGTTTTTATAGTCTCTTTGTTTCGAAAAGAATACACGTACTTTCTAGCCAGTGATCTTCGTTCTCCAGTTGGGAATGTAAATCTTGCATACTGTAACCGAAACGTCAGAGTTCGATTAGAAGTTTCCTCTTCCGCTAAGTAGATTCCACGTAAAATATGTTGGTAATCCTTTACCTCGTCTTCCTCAATGGGTTGCTCTAGGTGAATCTCGAAGTAACCAAAATGATCAACACGTGAATCATCGGGGGCCTGGAAGTATTGAACAAGGTCTGACCACTGAAACAATTTCTGACGAATCAGTTCTCTTATACCCTTCAGGTACCAGTGGTTAAAGATCTGGTGACGTAACGGATGCAATTGTTCTTTACGTTTCACTTGTATTTTGACCAGTTCTCGATAAATGCGTTCTCTCAACTCCACAGGCAAAGCACGAATGTTCTCTTGTAAAGTATCCATGAATAGGTCATACTAAATCCCCTTTGGTCTGACACAAGAAATGTACTCTTTGCACAAACATGGTTTCACTTCAGTGTCGAATTTAAATCGTTGAGTCACTAATCTACACATTACAATTCGTTCAGAAGTTTCCTCTTTCACCAAGTTGACATTGTGTTCAAGATGTTGGTAATTCGTTAACTCTTCCTCTGGAATTCGATGCAGTACGTTTACAATGTAGTAGATAGAATCGTCAATACCAAACCATTCCTTTTTATAACCAGGAGGCCGTTGATCAATGTCTGTCCAATGGAACACTTTCAATTGAATCAGTCCTTGTATAGCCTTCAGGTACCAGTGGTTCAAACACCGGTGACGTATCGGATGCAATTGTTCTTTACGTTTCACTTGTATTTTGACCAGTTCTCGATAAATGCGTTCTCTCAACTCCACAGGCAAAGCACGAATGTTCTCTTGTAAAGTATCCATGAACAGATTATTATGGTAAAAAGTTACTTCAATGTCTCGGCCCCACTAAAGGTAAGTAATGACAATTCGGTGACCATCGAGCATGTTCAACGTAGGCCGAATCTTGCGGTTCCCAGTGGTGAAGTGACACACCGCAACTGAAGCACTTGACTTTATCTCCTTCGCCCAAGTAGAAAAATCCGGCTCTGGCTAATTCTTCGGGGGTCGGTCCTCCCAGATACTTTGGCCATTTTCCTTTGAACGATTGAAGACGATTTTCAAAGTCGCAGTATTCCGACAAACGCACAGGGAACGAATATTCGTTTTTCACAGGTTCGTTTCGATGAGGGTTGGGTGACAGGAACAGGAGTTTGCTCAGGGCTGGATGACATCCGTAGGGGGGTAGACGTGAAGGTGAACATTCCCCTTTAAACCCGGTAAAATGTCTAAGAGGACGAGCGGCATCGCTTTCGCATCCCTCAGGTTTGACACGCACAGCATCACTTTCCATGACAGGGGCAGTGAGAACAAAGTTCCCATGATGCTTTACGGCATCGCTCAGGTCACAACGTACAGCATCGGTCCCATCGCAAGGCTCACAATCGCACTCGTCTGCAAACTCCGTTACGCAATTACAATGGTAACCACATGGACAATCGCAGTTTCCTTCCGGACATTTTCCGTCGCAATGCATGGGTCTTATCCATCCAGTATTAGTCACACTAGAGGAAGATACAACTTTTTTACAATCCCCAAACTGAAACGATGTCTTTTTCAAAGTATTCATCTTGTTCGCTCGGTCTTGGTAGTCACAATGAACTATCGATCTTGACCATAGCCCCCTTTTTATACTAGTCTCAATGAAGTCTCCAGCTTGTACATCTTTCCTTTTTTACGTTTTTTACGTCTTGTTTCGGAAGGTACCGTCTCTAAGGTACCGTCAACATTGTACCGTAGTGTAATGAGTGGAAAGGCCATAGAAAGGTAAGGGCAGTGCGGAGACCATCGAGTATGTTCCAGAATAGCTGAATCTTTATAGATACATAGATCCATTCGTAACTTCAGTCCGCAAGCGAAACACTGTACCTCGTATCCCAATCCTGACTCAGGTCCCAAGTAGACAAATCCTGTTCTAGCTAAAACATGCGAAGAAGGTAATCCTTCCCTATCCGTAGGCCATTTCTGAAACGTGTCCAATCGACGGGCACAATCACAATAGTCAGGTAAGAAGACTGGAAAATGGTAGGGTTTGAACTTGGAGTTCTCATCGGGTTTCTCACTCGATTCTTGCTGTGGCGAAGTCATCTTTCTGGTGGGTGGCTATCCTCTTACAACCAATGTTTTATACCAACGTGTCCATACGGTAAGGTGAAATGATTGGGAAGTCGAACTCGCTTCTGGTACACGATTTGATAGACTTTTTCCAAGGGTCGACTGACGATGTGGTGAGTGGGTAAACGTACAATTTTGTTCGGTTGATAGGTGGTCACTTTAAAGTTTCCATCCTCTCCCGATTGCAAGGCTTCTTTCAATACCCCAAAGTTGACCACTCGACTGGTACGATAATTCAGAGTCAGTCCTTTCACTTTGCACGTCGTGTGCACTTCTCCTTGTTTGTCCCGGTATTCGTAACCGTAATTTTTGGGACCGCCACTGACGAAACTTAGAATCTTGTCGTCGGGATGCTCGTCTGTCCAGGCTCCTAAACGGTCTCCTTCGATGTTAGGGTGATGTTGAATCGGGTGATGGATGTAAATGCAACTGTCCGTGTCAAAGTACAGGACGCGTTCTTCTAACAGTTCTAAAGCTTCGTACAATTTTAAGCGAGCATGGGCTGTCACGTAAGCCGCAATGATGACATTTCCAAAAGGGTCGTCTTGTACAAAGTCCAGATCTTCTTGGTAATTGACCAAGATCAAATTCTCTCGAACGACGTCCACGTGTTTCATGTATTTGGTTTAGTCGTGTATCATCTGGAAGTAGCGGGAAGGTTCTGTCAAATATTCCGTCTTGGGTAAACACGGTCGTTGTGCCATTTTACCCCACAAGCAATTTAACATCACTTTGGCAAACGATCTCCTGCCTTCGTTTTTCTCGATGTGGTCTAAAGAGATGCCTTCTTGTTCGTAGTATTTCTCTTTGAATTGTATTTGGTCTTCGGGAGTGTGACACCAGGAAGGATAGCCGCTGGCTTCTTGCTTCAGTTTCAAAAAGGCATCCACGTAGTCGGCGAAAATGCCTTTCTGAGTAGGGTCACCCTTGCGGTATTGTTGTGTCTTGGGAAAGTGGCAAATTTCGTATACTTCTAACAGTTGGTATCCCATGTCCATAGCTTTGAACAATTCTACGCCGACCCAGGTTCCCGTCAAGGCACGTTCTTCCTGGCTGTGCTGACAAGGTTGGTCTTGGTTGCACGTTTCGGCACAAGTACGGCACAAGGGAAACATCAGTTTGCCTTGACAATGGTGAGGTAAGACGGGATGGTATAGGTTCGTGGGAGGCAAAACTTTGCACTTGATCAAGCCTTCGTATTGTCGAATGTTGACCAGGTCGATGTGTTCCGTCAGCAATTGCGGGTGCCCTACAGGAAAGCGACAATATTTGCAAACGTAAGGATACAGCGAACACACGTCCAAGTATTTGATTTCTTCTCCTTTCTCTTCGTCGGCTTGGTACAGCAAACAGGTGGCATTGGTCCTTCCTCCGTACAAACTATCCCTCGGGTTCAGCGGGTCCATGAACTGGTAACTTTCCACGAGGCGTTTAAACTCGGGATCGGTTTTCATACGGTGATCGTACTCGTGTTCCCACATTTCCACCACTTGGTATCCTTGCTTTTCTAACTTTAGGCGTCGCTGACAAGTGTCCTGGTACAAGTCTTCCATGGTTCGTTGCAAAAACTGATTTTTAGTGCCACGGTCAGGGTAACAGACGGGACATCCGTGAAATAAGCAACCGTTAAACTCGTACACGATCTTGGGGTTTTCTAAGTCCCAGCCATCGACCGAATACGTTCCGATGGTCTTTTCGCCCCCTCCGTTGCGAGCATGCTGAATCCACTTGTCTTCCTTGTCGCACAAGTAATGTAACCAACGTAGGGCTTTGACCGAGTATTGACGCTTGACAAAGTGGGTCGTTTGAGGACTGATGACAGCCACGGTGTTTTCAGGCATGAATCGTTGTCGATACACTAAGGAACACGCTTTGGCAATGGTGCAAGCTTCTTTCAAAGGATTGACCCCTCCGTGTTCCATGAACAGTTCTCGAAATTTTCCACAGCAACGTCGTAAAATGTCCACGTCGGAACGACAATACTTTAACATTTCTTCCTGAAAGTCGAAAGGGTCCGAGGCGTGAGCCTGGTACCAAGCGTAGAAAGCTTCTCGTTGTTCGGTACGCATGTTGTCGGGGTCGTAATAGTGAGCCTCGGGCAAATGGGGTAGAACGGCGTGTTGATTGGCTTCCGTATTGAAAAAGTGTGGAAAGTACCCTTTAGCCATTTCTGTCATTCCAAACGTTTTAGGCATTCGACTCAAAGGCATGGCCAAGTAACTCATCGAATCTTTAAACTGCACTTGTCCCACTTGCATGAAAATGATTTTGGCTCCGTTCAAAGTCACTTTAGGACGCTCGGTGCCTTGTTCCGTATAGTACCTCAAAAGAAACTGTCCATCGTATCCGGAGAAATTGTGAGCCATCACCGTGGCATGACGATGACAATCTCCGTAACGTTCGATGTCCTCTTGGCTCCACGTCTTGTCGACGGGGTCTAAGACCCATTGGGCAAAATCGGCTAACGTGTTTGGTCCCCGAAAGATTTTTTCACGCCCTCCGGGAATCTTGCTGCAGTGATGGCAATGACTGAAGATAGGTTCTTGAATGCACTTCTCGCACGCTCGATGAGCCACGCAGAAATTAGGAATGTGAATGCCGGTTTCTTGCATGCATTCGAAATCGAAAAAGATGAAATTGCCTTTCTTCTTGTGACCGTCCTCTTTCTCTGGTGGGGGCTGGTATTTTTGCACGTAACATTGGTGTTCCAAGTCCACGATGTGGTGACAAATGTGACATTTTTTCTTTCCTGAACATACGTGTGCCTTGGTATTATTGGTACGTATGACTTGTTCACACGTAGAGCACAATCTCAGCAGTTGACAAGCGCATTTCTTCTGTGAACCTTGCGTTTTCAGATGTTGTTGGTAACAGGTAGGGCTGACAAACGTGCGCAGACAAGTGGAACAAGGCACTGGTTCTTCGCTCAGACAGGGTGAAGAGGCCAAACATCCTGTACATTTCGATCCACAATGCTTGTGTTGCTCTCGATTGTTATAACCATGGTCACATTTCTCACAGTAATAACTGTATTTCAGGAATCCGGTGATACTGGTAATGGTATCGAAATGTTCATCGTGATGATAAAGGTGAATGTATTTTCCGTCCTTAAAGTCTTGGCCTCGAAACAACAGAGGTCCGCGCACTTCTTGAGGGTGCACTTTCAAGGTGTAGCGTGGAGCTAGGGTATCTTGCAATTTTTGCATCTCAGGAATGCCACAGGGTGTGTCTTTGGACAGTCCGGCTTGTTGTAACAGGAGTTCTGCTTCGTTTCGTTGTTTGGCTCGGTCGGAACGTTGAATAGTGTCCCAGGTTCTTTTCCATTCTACCGTGTCGTTCTTGTTGGCATAGGTTCGTCCCACCACGATGGCACGGGCTAAACACATCTGGTCATGAGGGTTCTTAATTCGGACGAGACTTGTTTTGGTGTTACGAAGGTCGTCCACCAATAACATCTTTTTGCGTCCAGTCCCTTGAGGAGGAGAGACGTGGGTCATGTCCAGTGTGGCTTTACCATCGGTGATGTCAAACTGATCATTAGATTGTTGTACGTGCTGAATCTTGTCCATGACTTTGGAAGCAGTCAATTCTGCAGGGGTGCTAAACTCGATCCAAACAGGGGATTTCAAACCGTCGTGTTGTATGGAAAGTCTCAAGCGATCGTCTTCTTTGGGTTGACATTGTCGCTTGAGTGCAGTGAGCAAAGAATCCCACACCTCAGTGATGAACACTTCTGCTTTCTCTAACGGCACTTCAGCCTTGAAATCTTTAAACTTCACCGTGTATTTGTAAGCCGTGGTTCTAAATTTTCTAGAGGAGCGCTTTTCCGTCTCTCGAATGGAATAGTAATTTTCAGGGTTAACTAAGGGTGATGAACTTGGTTTAGAGGGTTCGGATTCTGGTTCACTCATGTCCTCTTCAAAATCACTGGCATGAATTTGTGCCAAGATTTCAGCCCTGGTACGAGGCGATAGATCACGTTTCTGCCTCTTACTTTCTTCTTCTTTCTTCTCGAATGAATGGGATCGTTTCATCTTGAAAGCAAAAAGTCAAATGACTCAAGTTCAAACACCATAAACTACTTTATAGTCATAGCAGACCAGCGTATATAAAAGGGTGTGTGTCTTGTCCTTTCACTATTCATTTCACTCTCAAGCCGAGCACAACGATGGAAGAGACTGACCAGATGGAACGTTTCGTCAGAGCTTTGCGAGGGGTCATTAGAAAATTCTCTTCAGACCAGCCTACGGACTACTCTCCTTCCTTTCGAGATAAAAGTCAAGATACTTGCTATATCTGTCAGAAGAAAGGGCATTGGTCTTCAGAGTGTCCAGACCGTCAAAAAAGAAAAAAAACAGGGGATAAAAAAGACAAAAGTCAAGATACCTGTTATTATTGTAAAGAAAAAGGACATTGGTCTCCAGATTGCCCAAAAAAGAAACAAGAGGAGTCAGAAGAAAAGAGGAATTCTTCAGAAGAAGAGAGGGATTCTTCAGAGGAAGAGAGGAATTCTTCTGAGGAAGAAAGAAGACAGGTGAAGAAAAAGAAACAGGAGAAAAAAAGAAGAAGGGAAGAAAGCGAGGAGGAAGAAGAGGAAAAGAGTGTGACGGTGAAGAAATTCAAAAAACAGAGAGACTAAACAAGGAGAAAAGAAGAAATTAATGAACTTTTTATTAAAGTGTTGTGTTATAAATTGTGAATTGGATTGTAAAAAATGGAGAAAAGAATAAATGAATGATATAAGGTAAGTGTCTTTGAGTTGTGATTTTAAAATAAGAAGCTACACTCACGCACTCATACACAGACACGTACTAAAAGGGTAACATGGGTGAGTTTTTTTTGAGTTATTGGCAAATTGAAATTGTATTTCTTTTCGAGAAATGTGGGTGGCCCTGAAAAGGGCCTTTTTTCTTCATGGTGTAGGGGTGAGTTTAAGCAATCAATTTTAACTGCCTTAAGCCTTTGCCACGGCCAAGGCCTACTTCTGGACTGCGTAATGTTGATGATGATAATGATTGGGTTGAAATCACTAAGGGTGGTACGGTAGGCTTAGTCACAGGGTTGACATGTTTGGCTCGGGAAGGTCGTATTCTCTTCGGTCGTGATAAAGAAGTCTGATACATTTGTTTCAGACTTCTTAACTCCGCTAAAATGTCCAACAGTACCGTGACCGTTTGATTTTCACCCTCTTGTTTCTTTGCTGCTACTTCTTCTTGCTGTTGTTGCTGTTGTTTTTTTCTTACCTCTTCTTCTTGTTGCTGTTGCTGTAGGAGAAAAGCCTGTTCCGCTTCCTTTTGTCGTTGTATAAATTTCTCCAATTCTTCTTTCTGTCTCTGTCTAAAATTCTCCACTTGCGGTAATGAAGAAAGTAACGAAGGTTCCGGAACAAATTCTTGCGAGGAGAGAAAATCCACAAAATCCCAATTCACCTCTTCTGAAAGTAAGTCCGGGTTCCCTTGGGCAGTCTCCCCTGCTGGTGCACCCCACTGGATCGTTTTCTGAGTTTCCGTCATGTTGAATCACTGTCGCATAGATTGACTGCACACAAGCGCTAGCGAATCTATATTGACTACGTGACGTCACAGACTGCTCTCTTCGGATTGGATGCGAGCTGACTGAATTCTGTAACGCGTGTTCGGATTGGTAAATGAACTCAATCCGTTTCAATCCTTCCTCCGCCTATAAATAAGCGCCGTTCAATGCATTGATTCACCTGTTCTCGTCGCTTCAAGATGTGGACTACAGTTGAGTCATCCACCCTTGTGTCTTCCATGATGTTTCGGACAGACTTGCCCATGTATGTCCGATCGAAGTGGACCGTTGTCCACAGGACAAACACCAGCCTGTGGATACGTAGGATCTACGTCGAAAGACAAGGATGTCTGAAAAGAGTGCTGATGTACGGACCAACAGTAAGACGCAGCCTAAGGACAAGAAGAAGACCAATGCGGTGCCATTTATGTTAATGAATACATTAACATAAAACCCAAAGGCCCTTTTCAGGGCCAGCCATATTTCTCGAAAAGAGATAGCCTTTCCATTGCCTAAATTTAAATTTAAATTTAAAAAAATTTTAAAAAAAAAAAAAAAATCCCATGTTCCATTCCCCTTGTCCCTAAACAAGCCCAAACTCTATTCCCCATGTTAAATTCCCCTTGTCCGTAGAGTGACCCACGATTTATTCCCATGTTAAATCCCCTTGTCCGTAAAGTGCCCCACGATTTTTCTCCATGTTAAATTTCCATTGTCCGTAGAGTGCCCCAGGGGTGTTTTTAATGCTAATTCCCATTGTCCGTAGGGTGCCCCCCTTCACTACTCCCAATCCTGCTACCAGATTTTATTCCTGACTATACTATAGTATTAATTGCAGACGTACTGGAATATGATATGATTGCCTTCTTGAGGTTTAGTATTAGCCGCTTGGTAAGCGTTTCAGTTTCCTGTGATGTTGATATGGGACGGTACCCACATAAATTTGATTGTCCTATCATTGTTTTCCATTTGCCTCAGTAACCTGTTAGTCTCTTTTACGAAATTGTCATGGCAGGTGGAGATGCCGGATTTCGGTGACTTTAAGAAACTTATCGACCCATAATACTTAGAACTGTATGAATGTTTGTGGATTTAACCCAGTCAATAACTTATGTTATGGCCCATAATTCTGCTGTGTAAATATAATAGTTATCTGGGAGTCTAGCTCCAACCTCTAAGTCGTTTTCAAGTACTAATATAGGGGCTGGCTCGTCTGAGAGAATGGTTTTTTATATATATCAGTGTGAATTTTAACATAATCATGATATAATATTTCTATGTTAGAGAGTATTGCAGTTCTTATCTCTAGAGGTATGTCCCTTTTTGGGTCCAAGCTCTTAAATTGATATGCACTGTGTTGCATATCCATAGTATGGGATCCGGGTATGAGGTTTCTTCATATTTGGAATTTCAAGACATTTGGTTAATTCATGAACAGTCTTTTGTCCTGGTCACTCCGTGAATAAATTACATCTGAAGGGGATTTTGCACTTTGCTACACAGATCTTGGAGTCTTCATGGATCGATAATCTGGATGCATATCATAGTAACAGTTATTCTCTTCTTAAACGAAGTGGGGTTTCCTGTTAAGATTTATATTTATTCTCTTGTGGTATTATTATGCACACATGTAGATATGCGAAGGGATTTTGCTTGCATATTGTCTAGCTCCTTTAATAGGTACGACTTCGACGAGGCATACACCTGGCACCCAACATCCAATTTATATTTCATTAATGATCTGTATACGACCCAACACACACTCATGGTAAAATAAGTTGGATTTCAGTCAGCTGTCGACTGTTCCAGGTGTCGATCCATGCAGTATGTGACGCCCGTTACGATTGGTGTCTACAATTACGTCACATGGGGACAGCTGGTTTTGACGGGTGGAAATGGTTCCAGATTTCCTTCAAATGTACACGAGGTAAGGAAGGAAATGTACCAGGCAGCAGATGCCAATGTACATAGCCCTGTCAATCGAGCCCGTACTTATTCAAATTGAGTCCAGTTGTTTTAATGGACAATACAAATACCAATTATATGGTAAGCCACTTGTGCAATTGTTCAAATCATCGAAGTCAATGAATGTTAAACATAATTGATTTTTGAAGTTGGAATTTGGTGTACAAAATATACATTCGATAAACTAACTAAATACCTATCAGTAAAGTCGGAATGTCTCATGAATAATTTGTATCACGCATAATACAAATTGGCGAGTAAAGACACTGATGGAGGTAACAAACGGATCAAATTAGGATATTGAAAATATAGATATTAGCCAAACGTTTTCTCAAGCCAAAACTTAAACCGTATACATTCAACCAGGCAATATGATTGTTGCTCGATCTTTTAAAATCAGGATTAGGAACGTCGTCCAATCAATTCAGGAAATGGTCTACACTGCTACACCGGTTGGCGGGTTCGTCGTCCGTAGGCAACAACAAACGTGCACTTCCTTCAGATGAAGTCCGCCATTTCCTTCTCGCATTCATGTGTGCATTTCGGTATCAGCGTTGATACTGATCAATTGATAACTGGTCACTGATAAATCCGAGCTTAAGTCTTCTGGCTCGATGGCTAGGTAGTTGGGTCTCTGGGATCCAACGCGTGTATATGGCCGTGCTTCCTTTTCTTCTATTTTATTGCATGCATGCTTTTTCTGCTCCCTTCTCCTTCCATGTCGATTTAGTCACCAGCGCTTCGAAGTATTTTCTCTGTGACGTTCTTTGTCTTCTAGTGAGGTTTTTTTGCAATACTCATTGCTGTCTAATAACAAAGATACTTGTAGGTCTGGTGGCTCATTTTCGCCCTTCACGTGGACGCTCGATTGTAGTGGTCTGTGATGTTCACAGGACTATATCCCATCCGTCAGATTGGGCATGTGCGACCAGCTTATTTCCCATTTGGGAATTATTGATATCTTCGAGGTGGAAGGAATGGTACCACTTCACCCAACGCATTAATGCACATAACAGGTGCTATTTGATTGGTTCGGTTACGAGACATTTATGTCCCACGGGACTTGTGGTGAGTGCGAATGGTCCACACGCACTCACCTAGTGGTACATATCCGGAGGCGACAAAGGAGGATCGGGCTCAGTTGAAGGGATGCACCCTATATCCTGTATCAATTTTGTCCCCAAATTCCGAATAGTATATGGCGACGTTTGCCGTATTTATAATTTTGGGAAATCATTTGTTCCGTTTGTAGAGAAAACAAATATATATATATATATATATATATATATATATATATATATATATATATATATATATATATATATATATATATAGCAAGATTAATCTCCTAATCAATTTTAGGTAGACAATCAAGTAATCGAATCATATGTGGTATTTCTTCCCTAAATACTATTTGTTCCACCTTTTGCTGTGTGCCTGGGTTTTTAGTCGCCTTATAGATCAATATTTTAAGGGCATAATTCCTACTTATATAATGTGTTGCCACCTTTTGTGGCTGGTCCTGATGTCTTTGGGTTTTTAACCCCTTTATATATTTAATGTTCGGTTGTTACTCTAACTTTCAAGTTAGTTTATGGTTAATGTGTTGCGCATTGTGCAGCGGGTCATGATGGCTGGGATTTAAGCCACCTTATAAATTTTAATTGTGTTGGCCAGTCATAATTAGTGATATTTTTATGTCAATTCATTATGCTCTAAATAATGATAGAAGATAGATGTTAACATGTATTTGGTTGCCCTAATTACTTGTTACTTGTTACATTGCCTGATATACTATATATTTGGGCAGCTCATGGCGCCGAAGTTGGTGATATGTGCATTGTAGCACCAGTCCACACTCTTGGAGGTTCTCGCCCCTATTCGGGCCGTAAACCGTATACTACTACATCCGCCCTACTCTCTCACATAGCAGCACTAAGAGGGATGTCCGCTAGTGTACAGTCTAATGAGATATGGGTGTTTCTTAATTTTTCCTATTTCTAAAGGTATACCTTATAATATATTGCTTATGAAATCACCCTCGGTGTCAGGTCGGTCTGGGTGTGGATTTGGCTGGATTATAGTTTAGTGATTTTGTAAATTTCCTTGAGGAAAATCAACATAGCATCAATTGTTTGCATGGGGTTAGGGTTAGTTTGGTAAAGAAGTTCAGGGTAGGTGTATGACGAATGAATTCTCCTATGGGTATTTACCATTTCTTTTCTTCTTTTGTTTATCATGTTTCGGATATATATTGAAAACATGCAAGAGATATTCATCATCAACGCAATTGGGGCACTTTACTCCAAATCCACGATTAGCCAGGGCATATTTCACCATACTGTTTGCAAGTAAGGTTTTTTCCTGTATTGATTCGGCTAATGATCCGTTGATGATGCTTGATATTGGTTTTCGGCGCCTTGGTATTGCGAATCATTGTTTTTTAATCGAGTACAACCTACGTCCCTTCAGGCATGTATCCCATTGTGTTTGCCATTTAGAGACAATTTTGGTGGTTATCATGCTGCTTAATTCTGGGACGATGTAATCGATATAGATTGGTTCAAGTTTGCTTAGTGCGTTCTTTGCTGCTTGATCGGCCTTCTCGTTGTTCCATGGCGTTAATTAGCAGGTAGGTGAATTTGAGGTGGGTTTCACGTCTTTTTGCCTGTTTCCAGCGTTTTAAGTACACTAAGTGAATCGCTTGCTATTAATATTGTCTCATTTTCTGCTGGTAAGCTCTTTACCGTTTTGTATATAGCCCATAATTCTGCTGTTATATTGAGCATTTGTCTGGAAGCCGGCTTCCTATTTCGTTGTTCAGTTCCAGTATAGTGAGGGCTGAATCTGGGTTATTTGATATTGACCCATCTGTATATATTTTGAGAAAGTCTTTGTAGGAATTGTCTAATATAGTGAGGATCTTTGATCTTGTTTCCAAAGGATGTTCTTGTTTGGATCCGAAGGTTATTGCTAGTGTGTTGATAGTTATGTTTTTTTTTCCTTGAATATGGGGTAGGGTCTGGATATTATATTGATTATGCACGAAGGCAGTTGTAGTTATTTACATAATGTGTGGATCATTTTCCCAGATGGCGAAAACGGGACGAGTCACCGGCTAAATCGGATGTTACGTTTGTTAATGATATTCCTTGTTGGGTGCTTTGGATATTGTATTGAGATTTTGACAGGATATCTTAATATCAATTATTCTCTCCTGAATGTTAAATACGTTTCGCCTGTCAGGATTTGTAGCTCTTCTTTAGAGGTATTTCGGAGTGTGCATGTGCATATACGTAAAGCTTTTGCTTGGATATGGCAAGGCGTTCGAGTATTGATGGCCTAGTAGACGCATAGATCTGGCACCCAAAATCCAATTTGGATTTAATTAGGATCGGGCTCAGGACACTTCATTGTGGGGTTCCGTTCTCTAGTAAATATTGTTCTGAATAGTACGTTCCTAATCTGGTTCTGATGTGTCTGTCTTTTAAAAAAGCTTTATTCCATTTAAGGCTGTTGCCATTTATTACATAATGGTTCAATTAGGCAATGACACCATCAGTCCAGAATAGATCGAATGCTTTCTCAAGGTTTAAGCAAATGGCTATGAGGTAGCTATCGAATTTTCTTTTAGCATTGAAAGCTAGTTTCATACAAGACTCGAGCCTTATTAGTTGAACTGAGTTGGGTCATTGTTTGCAGAAGCCACTTTGGTTTTATGTGAGGAGATTGTTACTTTCAAGGTGATATTTGAGTTTGTTGTTTAGCATTGAGACCATCACCTTGCATATGGTATCAGTAAGAGCGATCGGTCTTTATGAAGAACTTTCTTTTGGGTCTTTGCCAGTTTTCGAGATCGGGATGACTATAGCCTATTTTCACTTATGGGGAATTTGTCCTGTGTGCCATGATTGATTAAACAAATCGAGTATGATTTTTTTCTATATTAAGTGGTATTTTCTTATATATTTCGTATCTTATTGTATCTTGCCCCGGGAAGGTGGTTTTCTTATGTCTAAGTGTTGTTTTCCATTCGTCTAGCCTAAATGGTTCGTTAATGGACAAATCCTTTGATCTAAGTCAGTAAATATGAATGGGTATTTATACTGTGTTGTTTTTCTGTGTACTTGGAATTTAGCTGTATAATTGTCATTTTTGCTCATTCCAGCAAAGTGTATTGCTAATTGTTGTGCCTTATCCTTATCAGTAGTTGCATCCTTGATATTTCGAATACTGTTAATATTTGCATAGCTTTAGTTTATTCCAAACTTGTCTCGAATTGCATTGGTTAATTTCAAGGCTGGATAAATATTTTTGCCAAGATTTACTTTTTGCTCTTTCAATGATATTATTTGCTCGTTTTACTTTTACTTTATAATTTATGTGATCAGTTGAGGGAGCTGTATGGCGAAATTTATTGGGGGCTTTCTCTTTTTTCCTTGATCATATTTGTGCAGTCGTCATTCCACCACGTGATTGGTTGATTAGCATTAGCGGTATTTTTGGTTCTATTAGTGGCGATGCTTTGAATGGTGGCTGCATTGATCGTTTCGATGAATTTTTTGTTGTATTTGTTGATGTCGTCGTCCCGTGGCTATAGTCACACCAGTGAGCAACGAATTGAACGTGTGCCAGTTGGCTTTGTCCAGTCTCCATTTGGGGATTTTTCAGGAAGTAGCAGCAAGACTGGTAAATTTGATGGTATTGATAATGGGGAAATGGTCGCTTCCTAACATTGTATCTCTACCTATTTCCCAGTTAGATATAGATGCTGGGGCCCCGAGTGGCCGAGTGGTCTAAAGCGCTCGCCGTTACGGATCACTGCCATCTCACCTCTGTCTGCGTGAGTTCGAGTCTCAGCCTCGGCTAACGTTGGTACGTGAGAAAGCCTGCCAGTAGCTTCTCGTGGGTCGGTGGTTCTTCCCTGGGTTTTCCAGGGTTCTTCCTCCACCAGTTATACTGGCCGCCATGTATAGCCTATCTTGTGCTGAAAAATGGCGTTAAACCCTACAACAACAACAACAAAGATATAGATGCTAGCCTGGGTGTGCAAATTGTTACGTGTTTTAGCACCGTCATTACGCAAAACAAGGTTATTATTGGTGGTCTATTATTAAATTAGCTTGACTCTCTTGTTTTGATGCTTTCCTCTCTATCTTTTACTATGTGCGTTGATGGCACTGCATATCATATATTCCTTTGTTGTGCTGATGAGTTGGGCATATTTTAGAGAGGAGTAGGCACGAGGCTTGCCAGAATCATAAATGATAAAGATTTTTATTTTTTAAAAACTGCCCGCTATGGATCAGTATCAATTGATGCTCGAGGGATGTTTGGTTAATTGGTTCGTTTATGGCTACAGGTGTTGTTGAAATGATGTATTTGTGAGTGAATCACTGAGAATGATGTCTCAACCACCCCATCTTACCTCATTATCTCTCATTGTGAAGTTGCTGGCTGATTAACCCTGGATTTTTTGGTATAATTTTAGTTTTTTAGTGGATACGTGTTTATTGTATGACTATCAAATCAGGTTTAATTTTAGATTGTTGGAGTATAATCATTAGATAAGGTTTAATATTGCTTAATACCCGGCAATTCTATTGTCAGATAAGTATAATAGTAAACTACAGGGTCAAATCAGTATTAGGTTTGGAGAATATTTTTGTCTCCAAAGTCTAAGTAAATAGTCTGAAGAATGGGATACAAGGTATATGGTAATTTTGAGATATATTAGTGATCCCACTATGAGGTCATTTATGTAATGGATAATGGTGTCATGTGAGAATTCATCACGTGGGGACTTACTTGTGTTACCTGCATTGCTCGGTCGTGGTGGATCTACAATTTCAGTTCTTGCATTATTTCGAAATTCCTGTATTTGGATGGTTTGGTGATAATATTAATATCCTTAATTATTTGTTTGTTTTAGACTCCACCTGTTTTGTATTGGTGCTAGAGGACAAGAGGATGGCTCCTTTTGTCAGGTGGATTTTTGGATTAGGACGGGATTGGGTAGGGGCGGGTTTGGGGTTTTGTTAGGGGTTTGGCACGGTTATAGCCGGTGTTTGTGATTTTTGCTCCTTTTCCTGATCTGGGCGTTTTGATAGGTGAGTTTATTTGGCAATTGCATAGGGTAGCATTTGCTCTTTCATTGCTTGTATGATTTCCTCTTCTTTTCTAGTGTACTGACATTCGTTGGAGATAGGATAGTGGGGACCGTTGCAGTTGGCAAATTTTTGTCCTTGGTATGTACATTTGCTGCTGTGTTTTCCACCGCAGGTTTCGCATCTTTTTTTTTTTTTTTTTTTTTTGTTTTTGCAGCTGCTGGCTTGGTGTCCCCATGATTTGCAATGCAGAAACGATATTTATGTTGTATTCCAGTAGTGGGTATGAGTGACTATCTATGTAAACAAGAAGTTGTGTGACTGGATGGCAATCTAGTAGAACGATAATGGTCGGTTGTCCTCGGCTCGTCTTAAACCTGGAAGCACTTGATATATCAGCTCCCTGGTTTGTATGTTCCCATGCTATATCGTTATTACTTAGGTGACTAAATTTTGGATGAAGTTTTAATGACCTTTTTGTATGTTGTAGTTGTTTTGGGTCCAACAAGTCGTGTTTTTTGGGTGCTAGTCTTCTGAACAATATATAACGTTTCTACCTTTTCTTATTCATTGTTTGGTCCTGCTGTATTTTGTGCGAGGTATTTTTGGAGAGTACTTTATGCCTTAATATATACACTTTGGTTTGGCCTATTTGTTGGATCTCCACTTGATTTTGCACTTGTCTTGAGGTGCTACATTTGACTAGGATATATTTCGATCCTGGTCGAATGATTTAAAATGCTCCAGCATGGGTTTTAATTAGTATGGAAGTTAGACTGGCAGTGTTTATGTTGAATTATTTGGCACTGTTGCTGGCTATGAATCAAGTAAGATCGGTACTATGGTATTGATTTTGTCGTTGTTTGTTTCCCATTGTTTTTGTTGTTCATTCTTATTGGTTGTTTATTCCTTTCCTTGGTGTTACCTACTGTTGTTTCTGCGGTTGAGGTTATTTCTTTTGTTGATTTCATCGTGGGCTTGGTTGTTTTGATCATTGTCGTCTTTATAATTGTTTCGGCTATATGTAAGGCGTTGGATATTCCATTCATTTGGGGTTTACCCTTTTTAGAATTTAATATTTATTCTTGTGATCTTGCTCTTCTCTTCTCTGGTATATCATTTAGAAATACTCTTCTTCTGATGGTAACGAGTCTTACATATTTGGGTCAGGTAGGTCTGATATGGTTGTTTCCGTGGAAGGACTTGGGGTTTGGCTGGAGTGTAAGACCTCTTTTTTATTTTGGTAGTTCGGGGCTTTTGGTTTGTTTTAATTGGTCAATCCCTTTTTGTTTTTTTTACCTGTGGCAGTAGTATCATTTGAACAAATTAACCCGGTTTTGTGGTCTTACTCTTATCTCTACTGGGGTGGGTTTTAGAGCATCTGTCATCAGGTTGTCCTGTTGACGTTTGCGGTTAGGAGAATACAAGACTTAGGTGGGTAATTGATTGGAGATTTGATGGTAGGTGATGATAGCTGTGATAATTCTGACAAATCTCGATTGGTCTTTGAGTAGGGAGTAATTGTGAAAGGTTCAACTGCGTGGGAGGGGCGTTCTGGGGTCAGGTGTACTATGGGTAGAGCCAGCGGTAAATACGATAAATCCGGCAGCCCCGACAAATCCGAAAGCGCCTCGCCCGGACTTGTTTTGTTTGGCGATCCTGTCACGATTGCCATGGTACTGTAATCAAATCAAATCTTAATTGGATTTTTCTTGTTTGGATCGCTAAATGGACTGTAACAAAACAGCTGCTTTGTACCTTCCACCGTTTAATTATCTTGATCCAATGTTAGGTTAGCGTTAGAACCCATGCATGTCATAGCTGGGGTCCCTCCAACAAAGAGCATGCAAGTGATATGGTATAAATGTGTGTCTTCTTTAGCTGGTAATAAGAATGTATACCTTGATGTTGTACTGTAATTTGGACTATATTTCCAAATTAAACCATAATTTCCTTATTGCACTCAAAACGAAATGAATGTGATATTCCAAAGCATCGTTTTGATAATTTCAATTAAAAGCCTCTTTCGCACCTTATGATTCCAAACAATCAATGGCATAATCGAAACAGAGATGCGGTTGATGCAATGCACGTCTCAGCTATATAACAAAATACAGTCCATCACAACGCGAAAAACAAATTGAATTAGACTAACAGAGAAACGAATCCAACCATTATGGGCAAACTAAAAAAAAGTTGTTTCAATGCGTATTCATTCAAAATATACCTCTAACTTTCAATTTTTAGTTGAACAAAACAAGATTTTTTAAAACTAACATTGAGCGAGCGACGAAGTTCAAAGGTCACTGAGCGGTGTTATGTGCGCATTAATATTGTTACTGTGCATTGATGAATCTACGGTTCAGTATTTTTATTAAATCAGCATCCATTCGATTCCTTTTTTAACCGCATTTTTTATCATTAAGTCTTCGGTAGAAAACAAAATAAGTATATAATAAAAGGTTACTGCATTTACATGGGAATGTATGAAATTGTTTTATTCGACTAATACTGCACCCCCAAGTTCGAGCTGTATTACTCAGAAAATCGCGTTCATATTTTCCCTTACGACTTTAGTAACCTACAATTATTTGAATGTGGTAAAAAAAAACAATTCGTTTATTTTGTTTGCAAGAAAGCTTTGGTGCACAACGAAATGCTAGACGTTTTCAGAGGGTGACAGGGATTTCCAAAATGACCCAGTTTTGCGTTCGGTCAATAGTGATTTATGTTTATCATATTCAGAACACGTAAATTCATATTAGGTTCTTGTGGTTACTCGTGAAAAATTTAGTTCATGCACACTGCACATGTTGTATGCATTCATGGGCGCCCGCATGAATTTTTGCAGGTGGGAGGAGCAGTCAGTGACGGCCGGGAGAGTTAATTGCATAGTTCCGTGTGTAAACGCAGGAAATTGTATTTAGGCTGGGGGATGGGCATGCAACCCTCTTGACCTATGATTCGGTCGCCCATATGTGAATTATGTATTGTTCTTCTAACAAGGCAGAATACCGAAATATAATTTGATGCTTAACTGCGACCTGTGCCATTAAAACAGACGTCCGATCCTGAAAACCTTTAGATCACTCCGCGTACTGTGGCAGCCAAACAATTTACGATGTTACCTTTTGTAATTTGCATGATCTTGACGTTTCCATTATCGCAAATTGCACATGTATAAATTACTTACCGTTACATCTAGTTCATGCTTTGATATGTGCGTAGGCCTGTTCTGTTCTAGATATCACCAAGTGTATCTCCTTTTCTGTGGCCAAAAGTAAGTTACACAACATTGTTGAATGTATAAAAATATATCGCGATTTTTTGTTTACTAATTCATTTTTGTATATCATTGTCACAATGGAATTTATACAAAAACTTTCATCAGCATGTTTTTAATCCTCGCTTTCCATATATTGCTTTCCGGGTCTTCATTCGGAACGATTATAGATAGATCATAACATGTGAAGCACTACGAATTGTTTGGTATGGATATAAAATTCGATTTGGGGTCATCTCTTGTTCCTATAGAAATGGTTTTGAAGCTTCACAATCAAATGCAAATTAACCGAACCTACATTGTTCAGTTACTTCTCGCACACTTGGAGCCACATAAAGGTCAGGTCCATACAACTCGGATGATCTCGAATTATATCGCTAAATTCGTCGCAAATATCAAATACATTTTATGTATAATTTTTCACGATAATTTCGCTCTCAATATCCCTAGTGCACGGCTTATTCTGAATTGTATCTTACAACATTACGATATTATATTGCATGACACATGTTTCAGGTAACGTACGACACATGAGCTATGTATTTTAAATATCAATCGGGATAAAATTTGTCGATATGTCAGAATTATCTTTTTAATATGAATAGTATTTTTCGCAACACGGATTTTTGTCATGGACATTATC
The DNA here is from genome assembly GCA_028554795.2 of Sinohyriopsis cumingii. NCBI lineage: Eukaryota > Metazoa > Mollusca > Bivalvia > Unionida > Unionidae > Sinohyriopsis > Sinohyriopsis cumingii. The sequence continues at coordinate 50,156,926 of CM068833.1, forward strand.
CTTAAAATATGAAATATATAAGTAGCTGAAGTAGTTTACATCATTTTATATTGTTGAAATGAAATTGGCTTCTTATTTTCATAGTCTCAAAAATTAATATTTATCTTGTCATTCTAAGAGTACTAATTTTTCAGATAAAATTAACTAATAATTAATAAATTATGGGCGCATGCTTATACAAAAGTTTTGATATAATACACCCAATTCATTTGTATGTCATTGACTCAAGACATTATTTTGTGGAAAAATTGACTTCTTCTTTACTTAGATAAAATAATAATATTTGTACAGTCCCTGCCTAGAACGCACATGTTAAAACTTCGGAGGTCAAAGGTTGATATGACTGTTTTAAAAGTTTCACACTCTTACTGAGTATTTCTCAAAGGTAAAATTTCAGAATTAACTCTGGTTGTGGGTACCCGTTTTAGAGACTTCTTGAGTTAGGCCGACTAAACCACACGCAAATAAAACAAAAATCATTAGCAGGTTAGAGTTCATGTGTCTATGAAATAACTTAGTTTATATTTATTTACTTATGTATAATTCTCTGTTTTAGTTCTTACTATTAGTATTATTACTAGTAGCAATGGTTTTGTTATTATCATTGTTGTTATTGTTACACTCGTTGTTGTTATTGTAATAAAGAGACAATGTAATATCCGTGACATAATCTTCGGCTATCTCATTTTGTATTAAAAAATAGTTTGTAGCTTTTCCCCTCCTTTAACAGACCATTAAATGTACATGCAGACTATGCAATTATATGTCCCGGAAGTTTATTATTGCAGGCGAGAAACTAACGTGGTAAGTGACACTTTAAAAGATGACAAAAATAAGAACATGTGACGCTTTGAGGATAAAGGGCATTTTTTGACGGAAATAAATCTCTCCTTGTTATAATTGGATCCAGTACTGTATATTTTACCACGCGTTACAGGTGCGTCCATTTTATAATTACTTAGCATTATTTTCTAAAGGAATAAGAACGATACGGAGGAAAATAAGCAACTTTAAAATAAAATTGTTCTCATATATTCAGGGATACGTCTAGCGACACAATTCACTAAGTTAAGATTGTATGTAAATATAGACATTTCAAATATTTGAAAGTCTCACTCGTATATTATTATTTGTAAGATAAAAAAAAGATACATTATTAGGTATGAGGGTAATCGTTCTGAAGAATGAAGTTTGTCATATCATATGGGTTTGGTATCTCAGGAAATTTAAATGTGCACTGTATGTATGTAATATACCTGATTTTTCGTGTGATCCTATCTGTTGTACCTGTAAGATCAACTGAGAAATAAAATAAAGTGAAGATGCGTCGAAGTTTTATTTTACAAGTCCTTAACGCTTTGCTAATTCGTACACTCTTTTCGTTTGTCTTGTCTATCTCTCTACCATGATAAAAGAAGAATTAGACATAAAAAAGATAAATTCAAAAAACCATCCTGTTTGTTCCTCTCATAATAAAAATAATGTGCTTTTAAATTTAATCACATTCTTTTAATAATTTGATATCTTGGAAGGATAGCTAAGCAACTCATACAAACCGGCCTTCACCTTTACCGTATTAACATTGTTCCAATACATACTGAAATTTATTTTTTGTTCATATTTGTATGATCTTCTGTTGAATAGTTTATGCGGTAACATCACCTGTAAAATACGAAAATTCATTGTCTTTCTCTTCTTTATATATAAGTATGATCTAAGTAAAATTAAAATCATATCAATATAATTTGATACGCCACTATATTACCTTAACAAAATCTGAAAATGAATTAAACTTAAGATAAATGTATTATAAGTCATTAGAAACTTCTTTAAGGGAAACGATTATCAATCTTTAAAAACTGTCAAATTTTATAAAATATCTAAATTGTTATCTAATATGAACACGCTCGAGTCTATCCTCCACTGACAGCAAAAACGCTTCATACAATAATGCAGCATACGTCATTGCACATGCATGTACTTAACGGCATGATGTCATGAGGCCATCACACACCATCATGTCTTCCATTACGGCAACTCTCTGCTGAGATGACGTATTCTTGGCCGAAATATTCCATGTTTATTTTCCAAACACGAACCCTTTTGAAATGTACACATACTGGACGTGTGCAAATAATTCCATAAAGGCATACTAATGCTTTTTAAGGGTTCGTTTTTGCCTAGCATACTTTACAGTTTGACAAAATGCCCTGCAATTTTCCTCCGATTTCCCATCTTACACAGTATCACTCCTTTGAAGAAATTATGTGATGGAATTTTGTAGAAAATCGCCAATAGCGTTCGGATTGAGCCTTCCAACACAAATACTGGCTTGTGTTATGACATCTCTCATATCCAGGTTTTATGATATACAGTGATAAGTATAAATGCCTAATCTAAATTTATTCAAAGATAAGAAACGTATTGTGAAATGGTTAAACGCTAAAGTGTGTGCATACAATGAAACGTCAGCTTCTCATGTTCTTAAACAGTTTTCTGAAATGGGCAGAAGAGTCCAAATTTTTAAAACTTGAAAACGTATGTGTAGATTACACAAAATGCACGATAACCCAAAGCTCAATTATGACGGGTACCTGATCTATTAAATGTACGAGACCCAACGTTTTGGGCTTATTTTGGACGGAAAACAATTTTGTTTCCAAATGTTAGATAGTGCAGACAAAAATGTCAAAAATCACTGGATTTGGTACCTCTCATGGTAAACAGAGATTTTAGAGGAGACCGGAAGTTATTTATCCCTTTGTGCAGGTGTTTACTAATATCTAATCATGGATGTATATCAAATCTTACAGATCAAGTCGTACAGATCAACTCAACTCTTACAGATCAACTATCACAGATTAACTCAATTCTTACAGATCAACTCTTACAGATCAAGTATGTCAGATCAACTCAACACTTACAGATCAACTCTTACAGATCAACTCAACTCTTACATATCAAGTATTACAGACCAACTCAACTCTTACAGATCAATTTTTATAGATCAACTCAACTATTATATATCAGGTCTTACAGATCAACTCAGCTATTATATATCAACTCTTGCAGATCAACTTGTAATCGATCCTGCAGATGTGTTATATGATGCGTAGTTAGGGACTAATAGGTTGAGAAAAATCACTTTCTCTTGGCGATAATTATTGTCCTTTAATCTTTACTTTTAACAAATTTGTATCGTATCTGTTGTCGTGTATGACTTCACTTTTCTTGGGGATTTGGAAATGTTTATCCTCAGTATTTGTTGTGTAGTTCTTGATATTTTCGTTTGTATAACCTTTATAATAAATTGCACAATAGGCCATTATTGGACTAACCTGCCGTTAAACCCCAATAAATACACAAAATAAATACATGTAACGTCTATATGATACAATTTACATACAAAAAAGCCACATCATAACAGATTTTTTTTTTTTCTTCATCATTATATTATTTAAGAACAATGGTAAAATGTGGGAGGTCAGGTACTTGATCATAGTCGATAGACGCTTATGCCACAGCTACTTGCTCATGCGTATTTATGGTTTATGGTGAATGTAACGATAACATATACATCGGAGTCAGTTGACTTGAAATGGAGACTGCATCCCATAGTTATGCACGGAAGGCTAGACATTTTATTATTATTATGACACCATTAAGGTGCCCTTTTGAACCCCGCCGTGTGAACCAACCCACAACAATCACCATTTCATTCCTAATGCTGGAATAAAATATGTGAACATGCAGTGAATGACATTTAATGCTCATAATGAACTCATAACGGTTGAGAGCTGAATTTCATTTACAATTGCAGATTGCGTTTAGGCAATCCATCACGGTTTTGACATTTTTTAAGACTTTTGTCAAGAAGATGGTGAGAGATCCTCGCTATTTCAATGAATTGTATTGATCATCATTAATCTTTACTAATTTGGCATATTAATAACTATTTCTGCTAATATAAAGCAATATTAACCTTAACATTGTCCCTATCTAACTTGCATCCTATCACTACATGAAAAATAGCCTCAATAAAATACATACACTGTATAGACTTACAGGTTATAGCACTATATTGTTAAATTACATTTGCACGTAAAACTCTAATGTGGGACATGAAACTAACGACCATGGGACAAGAGCCTATGCCCTGCTACTGTTAAGACTATAGTATGTAATTATACATTTAAACATTCCTCTTGCATTTGTTTTCTTTCCAATTAATGATGTCATTTGTCTTGTGTATATTCCTAAATATCAATTTATAAACTACACATTTACAGATTATAATTATTAGTTATATCCAAGCAGAAGAATTTGTTTATAAATAACGATATTAATAACACGAGTTCTACTTTGTTATATAATCCATATCTACAATGTAGTAATTATAATTTGTAAACGAACTCAGTTCATGAAATATCAAAACCATGTGAAATATATCTTCTGTTTCCAGCTGGAAAACTGGATAAGAATTGTGATCCAGTTTACAGTAGAATTCCAGTCTCTTTTGCAAATATGTTTTTGTACATTACTCTTTAATCCAAATCTACAAAAAGTATCGTGCATTTCAAACTGAGCTAATTGAAATTGTATTGATGCAACATCTCTTAGATATGTGCGAGTTTATCGTCAGGACACGTCGAATATTTTTTTGGACATCTAATATAAATACATACTTTATGCTGAGTCAACAAAATTTTGCTTTGACAACTGTCTTTAAGATGTGAGTCTTTATCATTTTATGTCCAAATCATCGTAATCATACTCTTCGCGTATAAAATGGTGTCATCGTTACTTATACACCAACGATTAACTACCTAAAGTAGGAAAATATATTATTTATAATTAACTACAGGACAGTTAAAAATGAACTAAAAGATAGAAACGGAATACCTTTAAGAACATTGCAGTGCATAATTTGTTTTAAAGCTTTGAAAATATTTGCAACTTTGTTCCATTTGATCACTTTCTAGAAAATGTTTTAGCGAAGCGTTTGAAACTTTATTCTGAACTACAACATTTTGCATAGACTTAAATGTGAATTAAATGAAACAAACACAATGCTCTTGAAAAATAGTACACATTCAAGAAAAAATATTTCACATAGCATTTTGACAACATGGATAGCCATGATCTTCCTGAGTACGACTGTGCAGAAGTCAGTAATGTTGATACCCTCTAATAATTTGTTATTGATACTTTTAATATTTCCAATGGTCTAGTTCTGCTTTGATAATCATATGCATACTTATGATATAAATGTCATAAACGCGTAATGAGGTTACTTGTAGCACAATAACAGCTTCGATCAGCTACGTCAGACGCTTATCATGTATTTTACACCATTTTAGCTGAGAGAAACGTAAAGTTCAAAATCAGATATTTAAGTCGAAATTAGTGTATAGAGGTCACTATTATTTCAAATTTTTGGGGATGGTGGTGGGGATTTTCTTTTTTTTTTTTTTTTTTTGTCATTAACAACAACATCAACAAGATCAACAACAACAACAATAATAATAATTCATTTTATATCATCATCATTATTATCATCGTCATCACCATTATTATTACTTGTCAGACAGGCCTGTAATGGATAGTGAATCGGAGACACAAAGCCGGCTAATACATATTTATGACCAGAATATGTGTCAGATAACAATCGCTACAGGTGTCTCTGATCAAGTGACGTGACCCCCTTGGAATGAGTTCATCAAGCTCACCAGAAAATGTCTTCAATCCATATCTAATCCCCAGTGGAAGCTTATCCAGCCTTGATGCTCCCTTTTTGACATGGTTATTTATAAGCACTAATACGATTAATGAATAATTAATACAATTTTATTACACCTGGGAAAAAAGACGTAGAGAAAAATAAACATTGAAAAGACATTTGCTAAAAAAATCATGCCTACAATTATTGTAATGGTTTGGCATTTTATTGGCACTTTGGATCTATGTATTTATGCATGATTGGATGGCTTCAGATAACCAGACACTGCAGACACACACACACACACAGTTCACTAGCTCTGTAATACACAGTTCACTAGCTCTATGATACAGTTTACTCTTTCCATAATACACAAAAATTCGTTCTAGCGTGATATCGCTTTATCAATGCAGTATGGCCAACAATAATGTAATTAATTTATTTTCTGCACGGCTCCACACAGCTTTGCAATCCAAATAAAATTAAATGAATATATTCATTATTCGTTTCACTTTCAAAAGAGTGATTACATATCACAGTATGTCCATTAAATATCAAAGTATGTTCATTAAATATCACAGTATGTCCGTTTACTATCTACTAAATGCTTGCTGTCCCAAACGTTGCTATTGGTATCAATTCCGAATATTTACGATAGCCTCTACTGTATAACTGGCTGATTTTGATGCATAAACATATTTGACAGGGAATGCTGATTTTGATTCAGCTTTTTTACATGGAAGGATGAAAAGATAAGATTTTATCCGCCAATATCTCTCTCTCTCTCTCACACACACACACACACACACACACACACCTAAAGTGGGAAACCGGTTTTTAATTAGTAGACGGGTTACTAATCGTTACTATATATCTAGATAACATAAAACGCCCTAGACCACGGGATGATAAATTAGATGTTACTAGCTGCCTGGTTAGCTTAGTCGGTCGAGCACGGGACTCTTAATCCCGGGTTCGTGGGTTCGAGCCCCACATCGGGCGCTTATATTTTACTTACTTAAAGTAACGATCAGAGTGGTAAATTAGTACAACTGTAAAAATGTATATTGCTATGGAACATAGTACTTCAAGTGAACCACATATTACTTGTAAATACTACAGAGTAACTGTAAATAATTTGTCCCCTTTTTATCTTCACTACACTAGAATCTGTCTGCTCGTATTGCAGGTAGTAATATCTCTGGTTTAATCACGTATTTACTAAGACAATATTTAACAACATATTATTTAAATTATTACTTTTAACATCCTCTACCCTCTATTTCATTATATACGTTTACTCATTCTTTAATTTCAATTACATCATTTTACATGCAACTTGATAAATGAAGCCAATACAGATATATTGATGGTTTTAGAATAAGAAGCAAATTTATCGGGCTTTCAGATATTGCGCATTCGTATTAGTCCGGTAAATACTAAATACTCAACAATTAATTTCCTTGATCAACATCTATCATGAGATAAAATGAAACAGCAGCTTCGAAGAAAAGAGCAAAATGACTTTTGTGTATATCGTGCTTTGTTTTCATTAACATGGAACAATATGGCGCCGGAAGTAGACAAATCCACAATCGGAACAATTTCGGCCTTTGCTGTCGTACAAAGCGAATTGCACCCCACAATAAGCGAATCACCAAGCACATGAAATTGATGTGTATTCGTATAACAACTTCCAAACTTGGTTCACGACTTCATGGAAATGGTTGAGTGATGTTCCGATCGGCTGGCATATTACAGTTCGCACCGATACAAGGATGTCAAAATTTAATTCCGTGATCAGGAGATAAAATGAAACAGTAGCTACGACGAAAAGAGCAAACGGAAATCTGTATAATTCGTCTGGTTCTTTTGGGATATTTTGCACTACTTTGAAGCTACTGACATTGGTATAATAAATAATTATATTTGTCTTTACTGTCTTAATCGCAAACATTTAAGTTGGATAAACGTTATTTCAAAATGAAATTAATTTTATCTTTACTTATGTATCCAACTATATTTTCAAACATTTTTCCCTTTTGACATTACAATAGAGCACTAAAACTACGACGTAATTATAAAATCTTTTCCTTGACAATTAGAGTCAATGTAGTTGCGTTTACGAAGACATTTATTTATCTGGAAGTTTATTTTGCATCCTAAACGCTGTTCACAATAAATGAAGTCATCTACGACTATTCGGAATCAAAATCTGACCTAACTATGTTGTATTTTCCACGACTAAATTTTAATTACGAATATAATGACACAAACAGGCGCGTAAGCAAATGCACATAACACAAATACATAAGTAAAGACAGGTAGCCAAGAAAGGGTTCTCAATCTTCATGATAAAATAAAAATGACGTATTCCAAATGATCATAGCGAACATTGAAGAAGAAATGCTGGAAATAAATATACTGTCTGCCTTTAACTTGCCTGTCAATCAATATAAATCTTTGGACCTCTTTTCTGAATTAGTTCACTAATGTTTTATTATGAAGTAGAAGTACAATGTAACTTGACGAGAATAGGTAATAACTATTATCAATATCAGCCCGGTTAGCTCAATCGGTAGAGCACCGGCCTCTTAATCCCGGGGTCGTGGGTTCGAGCGAGTAAATTTTAAGTTTTAACAGTATATGCCATTTTAGATACACATTTCACATAACTCATATAATAAGTATAACAATAATGAAAATGTATTTTTTGTCCTTTATCTTATTGATTAACTATTCATTATTGTGGATTAACTGTTTTGTTGAATCTTTTTGCAAGGCAGGTAAACATTCACTGACTTTTGATTTTAACGTCGTCACTCAAATATGATGTTTCAGTATCTAATCATTTAAAATTTGTATTTCCAATTAAGATTAAGAAATCTGCAAGCTTTTTTTTTAAAAGAGAATGTTGCTGGCGACTTATTTGGCTTTCACTTGTTTCAAACAAGTTTTAGTTAAATTTAACTGTAATGAAGCTACTTATAAATGAGATATCGTTCTGCTTTTGGCAGTGTGTTTTAAGTTAAGACAACGTGTTATAACTTTCCTTTACCGTTGTTCCGAAGAGCTTGCTTACAAAAATTCTGACAAAGGATCAATTTTGTGTTTTTATGCACAACAACAAACTCAGATCTAAAAGACAATAGTCAAAGTAGAGTTTTATGAATAACATATACAATCACATTATATTGACACGATGACATCGGATATTGAAGAAAATACTTCCGTTTGGCTCTTGATATGTCAGACTAATTTTGCTCGGAGAAGGACCAGCTAGTAATAGCGACGTACGGTTTTAACATCGCGTTGCAATTTATATCATGTCATGAAATAAACATTGCGCTGTAATTACTCAATAATGAGACCATTATTTTGAAGAAAAATTCTTTAACATGTAAACATATCGCGACGGAAGCAGACAAATTCACAATCGGAACAATTTCGGATTTTGCTGTCCTAACAAACATAACAGGCGAATCGCCAAGCACATCAAATTGATGTGTATTTGTCGTGTAGCCACTTCCAAACTTACGTCACGACTGGATGTAAATGGTCGAGCGATGTTCTGGTCGGCTGGCCTATTACAGTTCAGACTGGTACAAAGATGCCAACATTTGATTTCATTGATCAACATCTCTCAGAGGATACAATGATAAAGCAGCATCGAAGCATATAGTAAAAGGAATTCTGCATAACTGGTCTAGTTGTTTTGTTATAGTCTGGACTACTTTCCAAGCTACTGACATACGGTTAATAAATACTTATGTTGTATTTATTATCTTAATCGTAATAATTTAAATTAAATAAACGTTATATCAGAACAAAATTCATTTTAACTTACGCTTACGTATCCGATTTTATTCTCAAAATCGTTTCGCGGTGACAATCATTTAGAGCATTAAAACTACGACGTAATTGTAAAATGTTTTCCTTAACAATTAGCGTAAATGCAAATGTGTTCACGAATAAATCGATTTATCTGGGCGTTTCATTTTGTAAACGCATGTTTACAATAAGATAAGACATCCAAGAATATTCGGAAATCAACATCTGACCTATCTATGTTGTACTTTCCACGACTAAATTTTAATTACGAACATAACGTTGAAACATCTGATTTATGTTGGAGTATCCACGACTAATTTTTAATTACGAACATAATGACACAGATAGGTACGTAAGCAAATACATATAACACAGGCACCCAAGTAACGACATATAACTAAGGAAAGCTTCTCAGTCTTACTGATAAAACTAATAACGATATATTTCAATTATTTGTGAAACAAACATAGCGGACGGTGATAAAAGTGCTGGAAATAAATATAGTTTGTCTTTTGCTTTCCTGTGGAAATGATATAACTCGTTTGATTTCTTTTCTGAATTGGTTCATTGATGCGCGATAAATATATGATGTAACTGGAGGAGAAAAAGCAATAACTTATGTCGACATCAGCCTGGTTAGTTCAGTCGGTAGAACACGGGACTCTTAATTCCGGGATCGTGGATTCGAACCCCACATCAGGTAAACATTTTTTTTCAATAGCTAGTAAACGCAACGTTTAGATGCACATTTCTCATGTTCATTTATATCAGAAAGCACATACACAACACAATACTTTATATTAGAGATCACATACACAATACAATACTTTATATTAGAGATCACATACACAATACAAAACTTAAAAATAATTTTGCACTTTATCTTAAACGTTCACAGCGCATCATAATGGATTAACATATTTTGTTGAATGTATTAGGCAAGCATTTGAATTCATCGCTTTTTGAGTAGTGACATAGGCATAATACAAAATTAGGTTGTCTTTATCGCAAACATTTAAGTTAAATACGCGTTATATCCAAAGGAAAATTCAGGTTAACTTAATCTTATGTATCCGACTCTATTCTCAAATCCGCGTCTCGGTGACAATCATTTACACCCTTAAAACTGCTACGTATTTATACAAATGTTGTCCTTAACAATTAGCGTGAATGTAGTTGTGTTCACGAAGAAATTGATTTATCTTGACGTTTTATTTTGCATGCTGATTGCATGTTTACGGTAAGTTAAGTCATCTAGGACTATTTGGAAATCAACATCTGACCTGTCTATGTCATACTTTCTACGACTTAATTTTAATTACGAACATAATGACAGAAATAGATACGTAAGCAAATACATATAACACAGGCACCTAAGTGACGACATATAACTAAGGAAAGCTGCTCAGTCTTGCTGATACAAATAAAAATGATGTATTTCAATTATTTGTGAAATAATCATAGCGGACGGTGAAAATAATGCTTGAAATAAATAAATATAGTTTGTGTTTTGCATGCCTGTGGAAATATTATAAATCGTTGGATCTCTTTTCCGAATTGGTTCAATGATGCGCGATAAATATATATGATGTAACTCGATGAGAAAAAGCAATAGCATGTATCGATATCAGCCCGATTAGCTCAGTCGGTAGAGCACGGGATTCTTAATCACTTCTGGCGAATAATATTTGTTTTAAATAACTAGCATCTTGCATATTAAACGCAAATTTTAGATGCACATGTCTCATGTCTGTTTATATTAGAGAGCACATACACAATACGATACTTTATTTTAGAGAGCACATACACAATAGAACTATAGTGGAGCGATAGGGCGACAATGGGAAAATCCCCCCCGCCGGGCCTGTACATCGACAAGATTTATAGCGACAATAGGGATTAGCATTACCAGACCCCCTTGGGTCTGTATAGTGACAAGACTTTGATGTACCTTGAAAGTGCACCATTATAGCGACAAGGGAAACGATCGAATCAATTTGAGAAGAAGAAGAAAATAAGAGACAGAAACGTGATTTATCGCCTCGTGTAATAGCTGAAGTCTTGGCACAAATTCATGCCAGTGATTTTGATGATGACATGATCGAACCAGAATCAAGGCCCGGCGATTCTACACCCAAACAAAATTCACCACCCTTAGTAAACCCTCAAAATTACTATCACGTTCGAGAGACGGAAAAGCGCTCCTCTATACAATTTAGAACAACGACTTACACTTACAGGGTGAAGTTTAAACATTTCAAGACCGACGTACCGCTTGAGAAAGCAGAGGGTTTCATCAACGAAGTGTGAGATTCTTTGTTAAACACACTGAAACACCAATGTCAAGCCAAAGAAGACGATCGCTTGAGACTTTCCATTCATCACGACGGTTTGAAATCCCCTTTTCGGATCGAGTTTAGTAGCCCAGCAGAATTGACCCCTTCCAAAGTCATGGACAAGATACAACACGTGCAACAATCCAATGACCAATTTCACATCACCGATGGAAAAGCGACACTGTTCATGACCCACGTGTCTCTCCCCAAGGAGACCTGACAACGCCGAAATGTTATTCGCAGCATTAAGCGTAGCTTCGTCCAAATTAACAACCCTCGAGACCAGATGTGTTTTGCCCGTGCCATCCTGGTGGGACGAACGTATACCAACAAGAACGACACGGCAGAATGGAAAGAGCCTGGAAAACTAGTCAAAAGTCGGACCGAGCCAAACAACGAAGTGAAGCAGAACTCCTGTTACAACAAGCCGGCCCGTCCGAGGACACACCCTGTGGCATTCCTGAAATGCAAAAATTGCAAGATGTCCTAGCTCCACGCTACACCTTCAAAGTGCATCCTGAAGAAGTGCGCGGGCCTCTGTTGTTTCGAGGCAAATATTTTAAAGGTGGAAATACATTCATGTCTCTCATCACGATGCACATTTCGATACCATTACCAGTATCACCGCATTCCTGGGATACAGTTATTACTTTGAGAAATGTGACTATGCTAAAACAGTCGAGAGCAGCACAAACAAAATGGTTCAAAATGCTCAGAATGTTTGGTCTCTCAGCCCTGTCTGGACGAAGGACAAGAACGAGTGCATTGCCCTGCTTGTCAGCGCACTTTTGTCAGCCTTGCCTGTTACCAAAAACATTTGAAGACACAAGGTTCACAACATAAATGTGCTTGTCAACTGCTGAGATTGTGTCTTACCTGTGGACGTGGCATATGTACAAATAATGCCAAGTCACTCGTATGTCAAGGAAAGAAAACAATGTCACATTTGTCACCAAATCGTGGACATGGAACATCAATGCTACATTCAAAATGCTAACCACAAGAGGAGGAGAAAGATGATCAGAAGAAGGGCAATGTCATCTTTTTCGATTTCGAAGGCATGCAAGAGACCGGCATTCACATTCCTAACTTATGCGTGGCTCATCGAGCGTGTGAGAAGTGCATCCAAGAACCTATCTTTAGTCATTGTCCTTACAGCAGCAACATTCCTGGAGGACGTGAAAAAATATTTCGGGGACCGAAGACGCTGGCCGAATTCGCTCAATGGAACTTAGACCCCATCGACTAGACGTGGAGCCAAGAGGACATCGAACGTTACAGAGATTGTCATCGATATGTCACGGTGATGGCTCAGTTTCTTGGGATACGATGGACAGTTTCTTTTGAGATACTATACGGAGCAAGGCACCAAACGTTCTAAAGTGACTTTGAACGGAGCCTAAATCATTTTCATGCAAGTGGACAAGTACAGTTTAAAGATTCAATGAGCTACTTGGCCATGCCTTAGAGTCGAATGCCTAAAACGTTTGGAATGACAGAAATGGCCAAAGGTTACTTTCCACATTTTTTCAATACTCAAGCCAATCAACATGCCGTTCTACCCCATTTGCCTAGGCTCACCACTACAACCCCGACAACATGCGCACCGAACAACGAGAAGCTTTATACGCTTGGTACCAGGCTCACGCTTCGAATCCTTTCGACTTTCAGGAAGAAATGTTAAAGTATTATCGTTCCGACGTGGATATTGTACGGCGTTGCTGTGGAGAATTTCGAGAACTGTTAATGGAACACGGAGGGATCGATCCTTTGAAAGAAGCCTGCACCCTTGCCAAAGCGTTTTCCTTAGTGTACCAGCAACGTCTCATGCCTGCAAACACCCTGGCTGTCATCAGTCCTCAAACGACAACCGTTATAAAACGTCAATACTCGGTCAAAGCCCTAAGTTGGTTATATCACTTGTGCGACAAGGAAGACAAATGGATTCAACATGCCCGCAAAGGAGGAGGCGAAAAGACCATTGGAATGTATTCGGTAGGTGGCCGGGACTTAGAAAACCCCACGATCGTGTACGAGTTTAACTGATGCTTATTTCAGGGATGTCCCGTCTGCTACCCTGAACGTAACACTAAATATCAGTTTGTACAACGAACCATGGAAGACTTGTACCAGGCCACTTTCCAACGTCGCTTGAAGTTAAAACAGCACGGATACCAAGTGGTGGAAATGTGGTAAAACGTGTATGATCACCGTTTGAAAACCGATCCCGAGTTTAAACGCATCGTAGAAAGTTACAAGTTGATGGACCCACTGAACCCGAGGGACAGTTTGTACGGGGGAAGGACAATTGCCACCCGTTTGTTGTACCAAGCCGACGAAGAGAAGAAAGAAGAAATCAGATACTTGGACGTGTGCTCGCTGTATCCTTACGTTTGCAAATATTGTCGCTTTTCTGCAGGGCATCCGCAATTGTTCAAGGAACACATCGACCTGGACCACATTCGACAATACGAAGGCTTGATCAAGTGCAAAGTTTTGCCACCCATCGACTTGTACCATCCCGTGTTGCCTTACCATTGCCAAGTCAAACTGATGATTCCCTTGTGCCGTACTTGTGCCGAAACGTGTAACCAATACCAGCCTTGTCAGCACACCCAGAAAGAACGCGCATCGACGGGAACGTGGGTCAGCGTGGAATTGTTTAAAGCTCTGGACATGGGATACCAACTGTTAAAAGTATACGGAATTTACCACTTTCTCAAGACACAACAGTACCACAAGGGTAACCCGACTCAGAAACGCATTTTCGCAGACTACGTGGATGCCTTTTTCAAACTGAAACGAGAAGCCAACGGCTATCCTTCTTGGTGAAACACTCCCGAAGATCAACAAATTTTCAACGAAAAATAATGGGAGCAGGCAGGTATCACTTTAGCCACATCGAGAAAAACGAAGGCAGTCGTTCGATTGCCAAAGTGATGTTTAATTGCTTGTGGGGAAAAATGGCACAACGACCATGTTTACCCAAGACGGAGTATTTGCAGAACCTTCCCACTACTTCCAGATGATTCACGACAAAACCAAATACATGAAACACGTGGACGTCGTTCGTGAGGATTTGATCTTAGTCAATTATGAAGAAGATCTGGACTTTGTACAAGCCGACGAATTTGGAAATGTCATCATTGCAGCCTACGTGAAGCTCATGCTCGCTTAAAATTGTACGAAGCTTTAGAAGTGTTAGGGGATCGCATCCTGTACTTTGACACGGACAGTTGCATCTACATCGATCGCCCGGGTCAGCATCACCCTGACATCGAAGGAGACCGTTTAGGAGCCTGGACAGAGGAAGATCCCGACGAGACGATTTTAAGTTTCCCTAGTTGTGTTCCTAAAACTTACGGCTACGAATACCGGGACAAACAAGGAGAAGTGCATACGGAGTGTAAAGTGAAAGGATTGACTGATGTATCGCACCAGTCGAGTGGTAAACTAGGGGAATTGAAAGAAGCCTTGCAGTCTGGAGAGGATGGAAACTTTAAAGTGACCACCTACAAACAGAACACGATTGTACGTTTACCCACTCACCAAATAGTCAGTCGACATACATACATCCATACATCATTACATACCATACATATCAGACATACCAAACAATCCATTCAATTGGAAACTCGTTTTCTTTTGGTGTGACCCCCACGTCCCACCCCAAATCTCACCTCAACCAATTCAATGCTTAGTTTCGTTTTGTGTGTGACCTTAATACACCGTCAAAGTCATTTTTATCACAAACCATGTCAAAAAGCAAACATTGAATCAAAGAAAAATGAATTATTAGCCTAACCAAACATGATCTTTCTCTGTTTCCATTGTGTTGCTTACACAGGTAATATATCCTTACCTAACTCATGTATATGAATGACAAAATAACGAATAAGGGCAGACAGATACTCGAACAGAATGACAGCTAGCAATTTGTAAAGAATATTGAAAAGTATAAATTTAATTTTGCTGGTCTCCTTTCATATGATTTAAGTATACTTTCGATTTTGAAAGCGACAAAACTCTTATATAAAGAGAGAAAGAAAGAGCGAGAGAGAAAGAGAGAGAGAGGGAGGGAGATTGAGTATTGACATGTGATGGTTACAATTTTTAACTTTCAAATTAGGTGAAAATTTCACAGCAATATTATTTGTGGGAAAGGTATCTCTCTGTATCTCCGATAGCACGATCAACGAAAATTTCGACGGTATTCAAACATGTTTTGTTACTGGTACGTTTTCTTGGTTTCAAAGGCATTTTTAACACATTATTAGCGATATTTTGCCAATGGGAGACTAGTATATTTCTCAGTGACACACCGTTTGAGCCGACCCGTCTAAAATGCGCAGATATCGAACCCGTGACCCTTGCATTAAGCGTCTGCCACTCAACTAACTCTTTCGCAACATCAAATAATATTAAAGTTCATCCAATAATATGATTATGGAAATCTATATCAGTTTGCATACAAATAAGCCAATAATAATCAGAAATGAAACACCATTTTGTATGTAATGAAAGACATGTCACGCACACAGCCTATTAGTGTATGCTCAGGCCATACATATTCGTTTACATGAATACGGGAAGATCGTCCTGCAACTAAAGTCGATATTAGCAAGGATATAAAGTAAAATCCGGTCTAGTCACGATGAAGTTACAAACAAATAAAATGAGAAGCACCTATTCGTTTTTCTTAGGTATTCCCATAATTTACAACCCCAAAACAAAGACGATCGCGTTGCAAGAATTAAAAGAATGCATGTAATATAATATATTAAGCATTCCACTGAAGACCTTTTCGGAACTGAATATCAATCAGCTTCAAGAAGCAAATGTAAACATGTTAAGCATCTGTATCACATATCGAAATGTCTTACGATAAAGAAAAGAATCGAACACTAGCCGTGATGTGTTCACTGTACTTTTATGCAAAGGACGTAATCTCTGACCGTAAAGCTCACATTGATCAGCACTACAAACCTACAGGTCACGAGCTCATCCTCAAAAGGATTGGAGGTAGGAGAGTGAATGAATGGGGTGATATCTTGTCGCGTACGTTGGATGCCTATCTGGTACAAATACTCACATATAAATTTGTAAAATGTTCCCATCTTAGACATACCTATCTGACTACATGCATGAGAATGCGCCTTGACTAAACAACAGAGCACTCGCATTAATTATGCAATTTGCTCTTGTACTCATTCAATGCAATGCGTCCAGTCAAACGCTTTATTGGGCTAATTCCCCAAAACAGCCACGCACAACCCCAGATGCAACAGTAGCAATATAAACTCTTTTAGAGACTTGTAAACAAGAATCTCGTACACAAACGTCGATAAGAAAACATGCCTCGAACAGATTTAATACAAACTAAAAATCAAAAGGTGCAACTTGTTTAGACTACTGTCCCTTTGTCAATGTTTTTTTCATTCTAAGACCCTCACCTTGGATTCTATGTATTTGTCATGTGGTACATAAATAAATTTGTGAGACAATAAAAGTATTAAAGATGAAAAAGACTACAGGTTATGGTGGTTATTTTTGAGAGGAAGATATTAAATAATCTTTGAAAAGTTCTTTAAATCACTAATGAAAACTTAAATTTCGGCAAAATCAGATACTAATACCTGAAATAAATGAAACTGGTACACAAAATATATGATGTCCATTTATCTTTGAAGATGAGTTTTTAAATTTTGCAACTTGCAGAGTAATTTCTTTTGGAGTAAGTTGGTATTTTAAACATGTAATGTATATATATTTTTTAAAACAATTTGAAAATATTATTTGTGTTCAAGAAAAGTTATATATCATGCTAGGTATGGAGATTTATCATAGTATTACCATGTCAGGACTGAAAATTAAATTTATGTAGTTACAATTTAGGTTTGAAAATTACGCTATTCTGCATCCTATATCAACTTTTTATCTGATGAAAGTAAACATACCTGTGCACGTTTCAACCGTAAGCAGTGTCACGTAAGAGTTTAAAGAACTGTTGAATCTTTGTAACTCTGACGACTCGAATGTCAGGGCCACTCTGAATACTTACCCAAAGTGTCTTCAACCAATATGTTTTATTTACTGGTACTGACGGATACTACGTCGTCTGTTTCTTTTATATAAAATTACTTATCATGGTATCGGTATTAAAGACTGAAGAATTTAAAGTTTTTTCCAGGAGTTATCTTTTCTCAAATATTGGTCGAAATCGAATTGGACTTGTCACATAATTGGCGATAACACATGCTTCTCTTCATGGAATTTTTTGTCACATAATTGGCGATAACACATGCTTCTCTTCATGGAATTAAGCAGATACATCTGCCAAATCAGCAGTCAGATAAATATAGAAATAGAAGTAGTAGACAAAGTACAGAAAATCAGCGTCTGCCCAGAGATAAATGGATGTCAGTCAGCAAATTACGGCGATGTTGTGTAAATATCCGGATGCATTTGCGGACAGACGAGTCCATATTGTGTTTATAAAAGATGAGGTAAACTTTAATACATCAGAGCTAATATGAATTAAAAGATATCCAACAGCCTCTATAGCACGGGAGACCATCTATGAAGCGTTAGGTAAAATGGTAGAATGGGGGTAGTGGTGAATGAACGCTCCAGCTGCCTGTGTTATTTCCCCTTGTTATAGGTCAGAAAGGAAGACGGAATAAACCGCTTTTATAAAAACTTCCGTCTACTAAATAAAATCATATTTTATGCGGAACCGATACAAGGTTTGGACTTTCTTTCAGAATTGGTGACTCACCAATACAGTTCAAAGTTTAATTTTCACCAATGGTTATTCGCAGGTGCCTATCGCTATTAATATCCACGCATTCGGGACCCTTTACGGTCCCGTAAATAGTAACAAGATAACCGGGTGGGATATTTCGGATTAACAACAGAACACGTTTTGACGACACCGATATATATGATTTAATGTGGCGATTTATATGAATAGTGGATTATGAAGATGTGTGCGTATTTATAATCCAAATATTGGATCTATTTAACATAAAAACGCACAGTTTCAAAGATGGAAAAAATATACAAATAAATTAGTTCAGTAACCCTAAAACACAGGATAAATGATTTCACAAATGATTCAATAATGGAAAGATGAATATAGTGTTCACTCAAATAGTAAACGATGTAAGTCTTTACACATAGTAAAAACAATGTATTCGCTCAGGTAGCGAAATTATGTCACTAAACACAAGGACGGATATACAATCTATCCTTCCAGTCCTGAATAATACACTGGGTCTTACTAACCCAAAATTAGCATACGCTAATAAAATACATGTGGAGATGCACTCCGTCACCCGTGCACCATATCCGCTCCACAGCTCCTCCGAATCAATTTCACAACTGATATAGACTCCGGACCCTCGGAATACTATGATCACTTGAACATTGGACCCTCCGGACACTTGAAATATTAGACCCTTCGGAACCCCTGGTCCTTTGACGGCTCTACAGCTGGGTCACCTTAGTCACTCTGGACACTCCGGACGCTAGACATTAGACGCTCCGGACACACGGACGTTTCTACACTCTGACAACACCGGACACCCCGGATATTCCTACTCTCAAACAACACCGGACACCCCGGATATTCCTACCATCAAAACACAGCTGAAAATATACCCGATACAGTGTACTAAACTTGATACAGACATAACGTAAGGACGTTATACATGGTAAGTTATAAAGATTATATTATTATGGCAATTACAAAACAGGTTCAATAGTAACCTAACCCTGCTCGATAAGACAATAGTAAATAATTCTTTATAAAAATAATGTAGCTTTATATTACCAACATAAATCCTGTACTACGTTGCAACAAGAATAAAAAGAAATGCACGCATTATGCTGTATAAAGGAAACTATATAACAAACATGCAAAGGTAAATATGGTAATACACTAATTATCACTTAAGACAGAAAAATTACCTACCCCTACAGCTGGAGTTGTGCGAATCCTTTAAGCAGGCCGCTTGCTGACAAAACCCTTAGTATTGTAAAGGTCCTTTACATGCAGTAACGTATTTATACCTTTAGAATTTTCGTTTTGCTGTATCGAAAGCACCTTGCACGTGTGGTATAGGACGAATCATACTCACGATTTCGAAATACATAGACCATATTATAATCACCCTCGGGTATCGTTGTACAGAGAAAAGAAACGAAACCCGAGTACATGTATTTAATTAACATTTACACCATTCCGTGACATAGTTTAATGTGATATATTTGGGTGTGTCAACTCTGGTGCGTATTGCGTTCATAGTATGAGCAAAGTGTTGAAAGGAATGGAAAACGTAAGCAGTTTCGTTGACGGTCGTATTGTTTACACGCAATGTTGGAAAGAGCTTATTATATTATTAATCGATCTGTTCGACAAACTCCGCAAGTTCAATGTCACAGCTACACCAACAATTTTACTATAGCATATTCTAACTTTGAATGCTGTGAGCATCTAGTATGCGGGTCGAGACAGTTAACACTGCACCCTACCCTGACATAATTGGCACAAGCAGAGCTGCTCCTAGACCAGAGACCAAGACAAACATTCGATTTTTTGTTTGGTTGAATGGGAGTTTATGCGAAATTACGCTGATATAGCTTGTCCATTCACAGATATAAGGAGGAAATGGCGACCCGATAAAGAGATTTGGAATTCATGATAAGAAAGAACATTTAACACTCTTAAGTGGAAATTGATCAGTACACCAATCCCAAAGTTGCCAGAACTGGACAAATCGAGTGTGATGAAAACTAATGGGTTAGACACAAGATGAGGATCAGTTTTGTTGCAGGAGCAAGAGGAGGTACAGTTAGCCATTGTATATGCAGTTAAAAATTGCTGCCTGGGGAACAAAAGTATGCTGTGATCGAAAGGAGCTTTTAGCACAAGTGTAGTGAATATAAACATTTCACAATTACCTTTTCGGAAGGTTGTCCTTCAAACGAACCATCATCCTCTAGTGTATTTGAATAAAGCGAAAATCATCAATTCAAGATTGATCATTGGTCATTGATTTTACAGCCATATCGGTTCCGGATCGAGGCAAATCGAAGGTCGTAAAATATAGGAACCCGTGTATGGAGAAGACTGATTGGAAGATCATGTTGTTCCAAAGCTGCACGTGCAAGATACTTACAGTGAGAAAACCGATTACCTTGAGCTCTCTGGCGACGAATTGCACCACAACCAGGGTACTTATAAAGTCAAATAAGACAGTATGATCATAACACAGTACTAAGTTTCAGGAAGATGTCCACAATCCGGAAGAAATTGATTATTAGACATGGACTTTACAGCCATACAGTTTCCGGATCGAGATCAAAGCAATTCGAGAGTCGTACAATGTAGGGGCCGATTTATGGAGAAGAGTGTGATTGAAATATGATTTTAAAATTTAAATGTAGTATTGTAAATAGTAAGCTTCAGTACATAATTTTATTCACATTCTGTGATTTCGAAGTGTTATAACCTATTTTAAGGGGGAAGGTATTGTTACGGAATTATGTGTACTTAACGGTTATGCGTTACACCTGAAGTAAAATATGCTCGTGTTTCTTTTCCACTATTACGTGTTGAGGCTCTTTCATACAGCAACAAGAAAATACTGAAGCCAACAATCTTTGTAAAATTTAACATATATCATTTCCGTTGTAAAACAAGGTAAAAATGAAAAAACGAAATTAATGTTTTATTAATCAAAACCAAATATAATCCAAAACTGAGATATAGACGTCCTTGTAATAAAAATTCCTAAATGAAATTGAGTTTGAATCCCGATGAAATCCAATGGGAGGCTATGACGTTTGCAGTGCTCAGTGTTGTACTGATATGTCAACAGTTCTTTGTTAAATCACAGTAAATAATATTCAAGTTTGAATTCTGTATAAACTTCGATAACCGTCTTGTTTCAATAATTAATTTAGAGCACAGAGAAAAATAATGTCTTGGAATCCAAATAATAAAACCGATTACCTAAAGCAGTCTGGCCGTGAATTCCACTACAACCAGGCTACCTATAGAATCAAATCAGACAGTATGACACAACACAAACTTTCAGGAAGCTGTCCACTTTCCTGGAGCAATCGTCAGCTGTCTAGCTTATTTTGGATGTAGAGCTGATATCTTGGACGGAAAGTTGTAGGACGCAATGGACTATGGTATAACAGCTGGGCTATTGTAGGAGGTAAGGTTGATTCGGAGCAGGATAATAGTGTACTGGCGTTAATGGACAAAATGCATCTGGACTTATTTTGCACAAATTCCATATTTTGATCACCCTTAATTTTTGTTCTTAAGTAGTAAACATTGATCATCTATGATTACAGATCCATCCATCGATGATTACTCGTTTAAGTTAAATGTTCTAATTAGTTCCAGTTAGGAACGGTATCAGTTGTTTAACTGGATGCGCTTCATTCTGTTAAATCCATTCTTGGATTGTATGCGTACGAGTTTGGTGTTCACATTTCACTTGCCTTATAAATAAACATCTCCTTCATCCAGTTTTGAAGAAGATTACAAATGAGTTGCACGTGACAGACATAACTGTACAAAAATTGTGGACAATAAGGCTAAATTTTCAAGACACGTTTTCAACGACATGCCTGCATGTCAAACACGGATTTTAGGGACATATCATAATTATTCATCACTCTGGAATTACAGGGGAAGGAACACTAATTACATTTTTAGCTTTGAAAATAATAACGGATGACATGCATTTTTAGTATCAGGAAATACATAAACCTTTCTACATAATGTTGCATTTTTATTTGAAGGGACAATTTCCCACCTGTTAATTTAATTGTATCCTGTGTTAATTTGAATCAAACACATATTTCCGCATTAGACCTGCTAAACCCTATAATGACGGATTTTCCCAATTTACAGAAAATCGACAAGCGCGCAGAATACCAATGTTGAAAGCTACGACTTACCATGTGTGTAAATCATTTTCAAAACTGTAAGACCCACCTGACTGCTTTTGACAGGAAAACGAAAAATTAAGACATTAGACTAGCGATTGCATGTTCATAAACCTCATGTCCTGTGTATTAATAGTATGAAGGTTAGCTAATGTTGATTTTCCAATTGTTATATAAAATGAACTTAAATCTATGCGCGATATCGACAAATTAGGTTATGATTGAGCCTCATTTTGTGAAGCTCCACAATGACCGCGATTTCACGCTACACGTGAGGCCACCGCGGAGGTGGTATTATTTATCGCGTTATCCTGTTGCCAAAGAACTGCACCCAATGATTATAAATTAATTAATCCTAACTCAAAAGTATTGTTGAGAATGAACTACCATAATCATGTAGTTAAAATAAATGCTGTTTGATATTGCTCTTGTGCTAAAGAAATTAATGTACAAGAGCAAGATAATACTTACGCCCATTACAAGAAAAACTTTAGTTTGTCACATATGAACAAAATATAAATATATCAATATAAAGACACACACACACACACACACACACACACACACACACACACACATATATATATATATATATGTATATATATATATATATATATATATATATATATATATATATATATATATATATATGAAAGCTCAATGCAAGGCATACAATTATCAACTCCAACACAATAGCGATTTAATTTCGTACCAACACAATATATGTGATTTGTGATTTTGATTTTTTAGCGTAGCTTTAACAATTTTTCAGTCATATCGCTACGATGTCTGCAATGTGGCAGTTTATAGTGATGTCTAGCACTGGGGCATCATGCCGCAGACATGTAGTATGATGTCCCACCCAGCCACATTATCCTGACACCAGGCCGACCAGTCCTAACACTAACCTCTTAATGCTGAACGCCAAGAGAGGCAGCTGTTAGTACCACTTTTTAAGTCTCCGGTATGACTCGGCCGGGGATCGAACCCACGACCTCCCGCTTCCGAGGCGGACACTCTAACCACTAGGCCATCGGAGCGGTCCAACACTATATATATATATATATATATATATATATATATATATATATATATATATATATATATATATATATATATATATATATATATATAATCTTCTAAAAAAACCTAAATCAAATTAATTTCTGTTTCTCCTATTACCTTCTCTGACTAGGTCCTTGTTACGGATACATACTACTTGCAAGTTATATATGTATGCATTATCACGTGACCACTAATTGCGAATGCTACCTACAAGCCGACAGCCGAGTACATGATACACTGTGTTTTGATATTAACCAAGGCGGAATAAGGTAAGATATGGATGATATAGTCAAGCTATTTAATAAATAATGAGCAACAGATATGGTTGGTCAATCAAACAAGTATGGAAACACGTATTTATATTAACATTATTTTCAGGGCGGTGAACTTGATCATTGGTGTAAAGGAACAACGTAGTACAGTAAAATTGCAAATGACCGTCTCCAATGACTAATGTACGAACCACACACACACACATACATACACACATACACACATATACACATACACACACATATATATATATATATATATATATATATATATATATATATATATATATATATATATATATATATATATATATATATATATATATATATATATATATATATGAATGAGCTATTGTATAGTTTATTAGCAGTGTAAATACTCTACCCCAAAAAGTATTGATTTTCATTATGCATTGCTGATTAATCAGTCGGTTGGCAGTTTTCGTCGCTAGGCACGGAGTGTATATTAGATTTTAAACGTTTGGAGGATTCAATATATCCCGGTAGGTACCATGCAATTAGTAATATTTCAGTTACATTATCAAGTACTGTTTAGAGTTAGAGCAGAGAAACAACAGGTTTTATTTTGCCTGTTATATCGAGGTGATCACTTCCACTTCCTTGAAAAAGAACCCTGGGAATTACAACACAAGTTGGATGTTGAAAGTTTACATGATACAATATAGCTTTGGAAAAAAAAATTGAAATATCACCCCGACCACCTCCCTCCATGAATTTATTTAAATGTTTATTCGATAAGCTGTCCAACGTTTTATAACTACGAAATTCAGTTGGTTCGTTTACTGCATTACAACAACAAAGGTGGATGAAGCAGTGAGGAAAGAAAATCTTTGATTTATCATTTTACCTGTAAATTCGTCTCTCTCTCTCCCTCAGACAATAAATATAACCGCAATTCTACAAATAAGGAAAGATTACATAAAGTATCATTATTGTCTTCACTACTATATGTTGGAGACCTTGTTCCTGCGAACAATAACATTGTTTGGTTTACACTCACGCAACGTAATTTTTCATCGTCGATCTAGACCATTCGGAGCGTATCTCCCCAGGTTAAGTGCCAGCACCAATCGAACAAACTAATAGCACGTTTTCTTATCTTAAATGACCTCAAATTAAATACTTATTAATGAAAAAAAATTGACCAAACATCTCTTTTTCAATGTGTTAATATCACTAGGTAAACAGGAGTTAAACATTTCAAAAACCGCTAAAGGAAACCCATGGGTGTTCTAAAATAATTACATGTTCTCGGTCAATTATCTCTCATTCTCTTATCATTCATATAATGAAAAAGAAATGTTCTAATGTCAGTTGTATAGAAAGTGTTCAATCATGACAAAGTGTCGAAGGCATATACACTTGGGACTTGGGTGATATGCCCTCACTTTTCGTGGGTGCAGGAAGTATTGTTTAACAAGTGGTTATTACTGAATATGAATTAGAAAAGAACAAGATACAAGTGTATTTGATATGGGGTGGGTAGATGTTTCTATGACATTTCCCTTGAAAATGAACGATCGGCCCAATTTATACAAATTTACAAGACACACCTGATTTAAGTTGAAAAATGACATGACTAGATTAGATTCCGTTTTATCAAACACTGTCCATCTTCTTAGTACAAAATTAATTCGTTTCCAAGTGGGTCATTGTTTTATCTGTGTACAAAGTAATGACCATGACTTGACCACATGCCGATTATTTAATTGCACTGACCATAAACTGTCAGGTTTCAAATGTATTGATAATGTTTCTAATATGATCAACGCTCAGATAATATAACGCAGTCACATGATTTACATTTTTCTGAATGATGGAATGACTAAACAATTTCTTCTTATGATATATAATATAAAATATTTCAACATTGTAGTTTATACAGCGCATAACGGTAATTAAACGAAAAATTATTAATAGCTAGTGATTAAAAAATGGCTAAGGCTAATGAATAAAAATCACATTTGTTACATCTGTAACTTGTTGGCTCAATATTATTGTTATAGAAATTGTCTTAAGGCTAATGACTGGAACAGGGTAACCAATGGATGTTGTACATGTACAGTTACTTCCCCTTACTACTCTTACACGTATTGTCTTATGCCAACTGACTGAAATATAATAAGTATGGCTCTTATGTAAGTAACTTGTCGTAGGCAACTTATGGCTTCTTATAATCCTCCAACTCCCAATATATCGCATGCCTGTCTGTTCTTGCACTTTCTTATACGTTAGATAGCTCAGAAAATATAGATTCATTCCAAACAAAATTTGACATTTTTATACCGTAGGAGGAACCAATGATCCGATTAGGTTCTGATGATAGTCACCTCATTCTGATGGTGTTTTACACGTTTTGAACCTTATATATCACATTTTTTATATAATAGCCTTGTGATTACTATAAAACAAAACTTGCTGGATGTAGACAAATGAAATATGGCATGAACATTTGTAAGAATAAACCGATCGTTTGATGTTTAGACAATTATAACATTTATTCTTTATATTTCTTTTTACAGTTTTATACAACAATGCTTGAACTGAGACATTTTATAATACGTATATATGTTGGTGATGGCTTTTGCTTCGCTTTAACAAACCCACAATTATAATTAGCATCATTATCTCTTTGAACGAAGCTTATATGGCGATCCAATCTTGACAAAAAGAAACCTTTTTTAAGTCGAACATTACGGCATGAAAGTAGAAAACAGTGGTGTTTTTAATATTGATGAGTAATAGAGAATATACTAACAGCGGTTCAATGATTATCAGAGAACGGTTTGTTTCTTACAACGAAACCTGGATTCGTATTTACCAACGCAGTCTTCTTTGTTACAACGCAAGCAGTCTTCTTACTGTCTAATAACGCAATCAGTCTTATTACTTTGTTAAAACTCAACCAGTCTTATTACTTTGTTAAAACTCAACCAGTCTTCATACTTTCTTAAAACTCAAACAGTTTTCTTAGTGTGTAACAAAGTTCTTACTTGATAACAACGCAACCTGTATTCTTACTTTGAAACAATGCCATATGTAACCCTTGAAAGCTTTCTTGTAAAATTCGATTCCTCGCCATTCTGTTGAAACAAGACAAATTATCATCATGACATCGAGTGTCCGAGTTAACTCAATTGTACCGCATTCCTTCATAACCTGGTTGCTTGCCGGTGATTCAAAATTCAACTTTGATAACAGGTTAGAGTTGGCGTAATCTTCTTGCTCCTCTTTTTATCTCACCCAACCACTTTCGGATCATCAGTCATAATTCGGAAGTCACGCGCAGTAAATATTTTCACAAGGTCGTCAGAAAGTGCAATGTGCTCAGTTAATCAACGCTTTATTGGGTTAGCACTGCCAAAGGCAGCGCGCGATCTAAGACATTTTAAAGGCCTTGAAGTATTTTCAAGAGTGCACAGTTACCTACTTTCCAGACGTGTAAACATGCATTTCGTTCAGAAACTGCGATCAAAATATGCCTCTTACAGATACAGTGCAATCTGGCGAAAATGACAGCGTGCATCCGATATTATATTACGGCATTATTACTGAAAGGCAACATAACAACAGTTCGAATATGCTAACTAATACGTCCATCCATTTCAAAGTTACTCCCATAAATACAAGTTACATTCGCCAGTATAAAACAATGAAATTTGCAAATGTGGCAATCATAGTACCCTACATTTACTGTAAGCTATATTATAGGAATCGGATGAGGACAGTGTCCCAGCCACTGAGGTTCTCACTCCGGTAAGAATTTTAAGCATTCACACTCTGCTGGTGAAATCACAATGTATATTGGATTTAAAACGTTTGGAGAATTCCATACATCCCGGGAAAGTACAATGGAATTCGTAATATTTAAATTACATTAACAAGTATTGTTTAGATTTGGAACAGAGAAATGACAGGTTTTATTTTGCCTGTTAGATCGAAGTTATCGAATTCAACTTGCTTCATAAAGAACCCTGGGAATTACAGCACAAGTTGGATAATGAAGGTTTGCATGATAAAATATAGCTTTGGAAAATAATTTGAAATATCACCCCAGTCACCTCCCTCTGAGAAATTATTTAAACTTTTCTTGGATAAGCTGTCCAACGTAACATAAAAAATCGGCTTGTGTCACTGGATATGTTTATATCTCCAAGGTGTTGCTAAATGGTATGTGACACAAGCAAACCACCCTGAGGCACATACGATGTTGAAAGCCGGCATGCAGTTAGAAGTGAAGTTGATCACTATATGAAAACCATACCGAGAAGTTAATACAAATTGGCCTTTAACAATTGGATAACCAGAAGAAGAAAGTGTGTAGAGGTACATGGGAAGGTCACTGATATGATTCATTGACGTACTGTTTACTAATTAAGAGCTTTGTTTGACTGTTGAAACACCCATCGTCTCTTGCACACGATTCCCTGCAAGTTTGTGACATGTAGTGTCAATGCAGGTGTTTCAATTTGCTTGGACATATGATTTCTTTTTCATGCCGTCATGGTACAAAGAGATTTACAAAATGCTGTCTGATAACATTGGTGCGAAAAGGAGAATATTGAAATATTAATAGTTTGCATACGCTGCAGATTTATACATTTTAACTATACCCCGTGCTACACGTCGGAGTAAATAGAACAGTACGTAGTAATTTCCGATATTTCGATTGAATGTTTAACAAATGGGATGTTGCAATATTTATAGCCATAAGTATGGAAAGTGTTTGGAAACATTTTAAGATGAAAGAATATAGAGCATTGATTATATGAAACGAATGATTTCACATTATTGTTATTATTATTATTATTATTATTATTATTATTATTTCTATTATTTCTATTATTATTATTATTTTGCAGGTATCTAAATGCACGTAGAATATAATGGAAGGACTCATTCCCGTGTATTATAGCGATGTATCTCTTAGATTATTCCATGTCCTGGACAAAGTGGGACTGAGGGAGGATATACGTTGGAAGAGGATAAACATGATGTTTCAGGCAGATGAGATTGAATCTATGGTTATTGAAATTCCTTATCATATTTTTGGGAGTCAAGCTGAGGCTACCACCACCCAAGGACTACAGTCAGACCTTGATATGCTTGCTTGTCTTCCCCACTTCGTCGTGCTGCAGAGTATCCCGTCCTTGGAAACTTTTAAATTTACATACATCATAGTCAGTGATACGAGAATTCCACCAGGGTATGTGAAATTACAAAGATTGGACAGAAATTCATTATTGCCAGTGTTCAATGCGGAAGATGAAGATCACTTATTGGATTCAAACGGTCGTTCTGTTTTATGCAGTCGTAATTTCTTCTCTATTGGTGATATTAACGATATGGAGCGGCATGGTCCAGCACATAAGACACAGACCAAAAGCATTTCAGTGGATGCTGTCGTGGCATTGAGAGTCAGATCTTGGCCTGCTCAGGCCTCTCAGTGGGAAAACAGGATCAACAACTACCCGTCTCGAGCAAATATAGCTCTTATCAAGCAGACTGGTGCTCTACTGGTTCCAGTTGGTAATCCACTAAGTCCAGAGAAACATCTGGAGTGGAGAATATCTATTTCATATGGAGAAAAAATTCTTGTGTGGCAATTCAACTCAACTCAATACAAATGCTATGTTTTGCTGAAAATGATCAAGAACGATTTCGTGCAACCCATTTGTGGAGAAAAAGCGTTGAGCAGTTATCACTGCAAGACTTGTGTATTCTATGCTGTAGAAAGTACACCGTCTTCCCTGTGGCAACCCAAAAATCTGTTATTGTGTGTTGATCTATGTTTGAGAACACTGTGCCAATGGGTTAACAATGGTTACTGCCCAAATTACTTTATACCAGGAGAGAACATGTTCCATGGTAAAGTGTATGGCCATATTCAAGTTCAGTTGCTAGCTGTTCTACTTGACTTCGTGAGACAGGAGGGAAAATATCTCCTCAGGTTGTCATGTGATGATATAGGTCAGAGACTGACTCGTCTTTGTCAGACATCTATAATCGATTCAATGAATCGGGCGACAGATGGCGTGAAATCAATGGGGTTAGCAATTGCTGTTTTAAATACTCGCATACACCGTTTTAGGAAGATATTTGCTTCCCTAGATCTGGTTAAAAAAATTACTTTTGTGAAGAAAGTATGTTGCACACATACAACAATACGGACAGTACTTAAGATGTTATGTTCTTCTAGTCTTGGTTCAGATCTGGCCTCCCAGTGTTTAGCACATGATGTAATCGACCAGGAAAGTCATGATATCGCTCACGACCTTCTCGTGTTGGGCTGCTTGTCTGATGTGGCCTCTGGAAGACTGAAACTGGCTGCTTTTTTTTGATGCTGGATAATTTCATCATGGCAGAGAATGTTCTTCATCAGATTCAAGAGAATTATACATACCTGGTCACTGATTTCCCAACTGACCCGCCAGAACAAGCTCTTTGTAAAATATTGGAAGACAATCTCTCAACAGCCGATCTTGTGAGACAATATGTTGCCTTTTCAGTATCTTATTTTCCGTCAGAGATTCGTTGCGTGCCTAAAGTGTTAATTCTGCAGATGCTTCTGTCAAGAGGTTCACACATAGCTAACATCCGTACTTCCCAGTGCTCTTTTGTTGATCCAAAGTTTTTCTTGCACTACCTTGAGTACCAGTGTTACTTCCGACAGTGCAAAACTTCGCACAAGATGGCTGCCTTGGACAACATGCTGTGGGTGGTATTTTACAAACATCTAAGATACAGAGACTCCGCTCTAAACCTGCTGGCATATTGTTTAAAGCAGGAGGGGATGTATATGGACGCATGCAAAGTACTCTGCATATCAATGAGGTTAAACAATGAACACAATACTGCAATCTGGCAGATAGCTTTCCTAATTAATGATGCTTTTAGGTTGCTGCGGCAGAGACAATGAACGAAAGGGACGTTACAGTAGAAAGAAAACATTAAACAAGATACATTTCCGTGCTAAGTGTACCTAATTACATTTTATAACGTTTGTATCTTTCTAATTCCAATCATAGAACTATTACGACTATGTGGTCTTAAAATAAGTATACAAAAAAGTAAGAAGCAATAAGCTTTGTAAAATTAAAATAATTTTCCTTGGATGCAAAGGTCAAAATGGTAAAACTTTATTATTGCGAACTAAATCGCAAATAATCACAGAATTACAGTAACAAGACATAATTTTTAAAGTGTTGATTAAACTTCTAGTGGACATCCAAATTAAACCCAAGGCTGATAGACTGGATGTGCCTTTGGTGTTCCATGTAGTGGTGATGTGCCAAAAGTCTTTTGTTGGATCACACTAATACAATATCTGTACTTGAAATTTCAACATAAGTTGAAGTCCATTATTCCAAAAAAGTTTGTGTGGCGAGATCTTTTAATTTCCTCTAATAAATCATTTTTTATAAATCAAATTCCAGACAAAATTATTTAATGGACACAACATTAACACAATCCTGCTCAGATCTTAAAGCACGAATGACGTATTTTCAAATAAACAAGATTTACAGTTCAAACAATCGGAGCACCTGAGATTTGTTTCGCGCTTTCTAAATTCTGTAGTCGTAGGTGAATTGGTCCACTTACTGTTACATATCGTTAATAATTATGTTAATCAGAGCTAAGGCAGGGTACACTGTCCTGGAGAGTTCCATTTTCTAGCTCATGAACATCTGAAAGTTGGTTGCCACCTTAGTTTTCATTTCCCGACCATTTACGAAATGTGTGATCCATTTATGTATGCGACTTGCTTAAAACTGTAGTGGTTTAACTTTGGAATCAATCCTTGTAACATAAATGAAACGAGTGGAATTTGGACTATGTGCGTGTGTGTGTGTGTGATTTGGATTTTTGACGTAGTTTTAACAACTTTTCAGTCATATCGCTACGATGTCTGCAGTGTGGCACTGGGGCATCATGCCACACACATGTGGCATGATGTCCCACCCAGTCACATTATCCTAACACCGGGCCAACCAGTCCTAACACTAACCTCTTAATGCTGTCCGCCAAGCGAGGCAGCTGTTAGTACCATTTTTGTAAGTCTTTGGTATGACTCGGACCGGGATCGAACCAACGACCTCCCGCATCCGAGGCGGACGCTCTAACCACTAGGCCACCGGAGCGGTAGGAATTTGGACTAATGAATGACACAACCGCAATGTGTGTGAATGACAAGACTTGTGTTATGAACGATATTAATGATTGTACAAAAATAATAAATGAAACAATGTATTCAATACCTGACTTTCGCACACACCCTACACACATTCAAAAAATATCATGTTCCGAACCATGCCGTGTGCACTTAGGTTCAACATCCAACTTTGAATAAAAAGACCACACAATATTAGTTCCACTTTGGTACAACTTCCCAGATTCATACTGGCTCAACTTCACCCTCCACCAATTTCTGTCTGGGGCCTCATCACTTCCCACCAATTTCAGTTTGACGCAACAACGCCTCCTAACAGTTACAGTCTGGTTCACCTACACCTTCCCCTCCACCAGTTTCAGCTACAAATAAATGAAACTGGTAGCGTATAATACGAAATACCCTATCACACAAAATACTCAAATACCTGTATATGAAATGAATCAATATCCACTCAATGAAAAGGGGCCCCGAGTAGCCGAGTGGTCTAGAGCGCTCTATGATAACGGATCACTGCCATTTCACCTTTGCCTAGGTGGTTTCGAATGTCCGATTCTGCCAATGTGGGTATGTGAGAAAGCTTCCCAGTAGCTTCTCCTGGGTCAGTTGCTCTTTCCTGGATTTTCCCGGGTTCTTCCTCCACCATTAATACTGGCCGCCATGTATAGCCTATCGTGTCCTGAAAATTGGCGTTAAACCCTACAACAACAATAACAACAACTCAATGAAAAGCATAAATGTACATTGGAATCAAAATTATTTTAACACCTGTCCCTTACCCCTATTGTTGTAGTGGTGTGGTTCCAAAGTGACACACCGTGACAAGATCCATGTAATGACATACCGCTTGTAGTAAAACCTTACTATTTAAACTATGTGAAAAAACAAGACGTTCAAGAACCAAGGGTAAAATACCCCTGCATATCGAGAAACATGGGCATCTCGTTACTAGCGATCAGCAGCGAGATGTTCTCATTCAGTAACTATAATTCAAGGTAATAAAAACAAGCTATTCTAGTTACCGCTGTTCGCGTCGACAAAGTATACATTGTCATCGTTTAATGCAAAACCGAATTATTTTCTTTCCTTATTCCGTGATAGTCCTTTCGTCAAATTAGATCGGAGGGTTTTCATGATTGAGAAAACTGCGATTAGGTTCTGGTCATATCATATTTTCGTTTTGCATTGATAGCCAGTTTTATGCTTAATTACAAGCGTACACGTTAACCTTTAGGGGATCTTTTGTGGAGAAACTCATTTTGTTTCATGCTAGTAAGTATTTACATTCTTGGTCGGTGTTACGGTCCGCTATTCATTATTGTCTCCATAATGGTTCTGATGATTGGTCTCTACGAATTTCCATCTGCCGGATCATTTTAGGGTTTTTGGATAGAAATTACAATTGCTTGTTTCCATGTTGTGGAGATTAAAAAAAAATACATTTCATAGCCCAGCGTGTCCTCCCCTCAAGAGGTGTTTCTTTTATTTTCTTTTTCAGATGAGCTCCTCTACGAATAGCAAAAACAGTACACTAGTTTAGCAACGACCATAAGGACCATCAGAGAAAGTATTCTTTGCAAACTTGTCTAGACTAATGCTGAGCTAAGGTATGGTTTGGTTGTGTTAACTGTGAACAATCATCTAATCCTAGCATGCAAAACAAAATGCACAAAACCTAAGTTCCATTGCCAAAGTATAGCCATGTATCCACTCCCCCTTATGTTCCTTAGAAAGATTTAGCGTACAGTAAATTAATATAGTTATTGAGAAATTACTTGCAAATGTGTACTTATGAACTAATTCTTTCCAAATCAAACACTCACTTCCTGAGTCTATTTTATGCAATTTAAACCTACTTAAAATTCAAAAATTTTTGAAACAAATGACAAGAGATCATAAATGTTTGGCTATGAAGGGAAACGTATCATCTGTGATGCGTTGTAACTCAATAAACAACACACCTTACGGTCACTAATGGGTTTCGGTGTTTATCATGCCTTATAGCATGAATAGAACATCCCCCACTGGGTATAAGTGCTTAGTTAATACCTTTTATAATGGGAAGTACAGCAGCTGAATGTAGTAGGAAATGCATATATAACCCTCTGTCACAACTAAAAATAATTCAGTTTATCCAGAAAAGGTATCTTCTCATTTAAGACATATAGCTACAATACCATCTGAAATAATTAAAACTAGCAGCATACTAGTATATTGTGCATATTGTGCATCTCTACAATGACCGTGATATATACATGTTGTTGTTGTGGTTGTATGATTTAACGACATTTTCAGCGCAAGATATGATATAAATGGCGGACAGTATACCTGGTAGAGGACGAACCACCGACCCACGATAAACTACTGGCTAGATTTTTCACGTACCCACCTTAGCCAAGCCTGAGACTCAAACCCACGTAGACAGAGGTGAGATGTCACTGATCAGGATTGATTAGCGCGTTAGACCCTTCGGTCACTCTGAGCCCCGACATATAACAGAAAGTGCAGCCACCGCGTGGAAGGTGTGACTGATAGTGTTGCCAATCAATTGTGGATAACGATTAAAACATATAAATTATCATTCCTTGGAACTATTATCTGGAATATACCACTTTACTATTAAATTGAGAAAGTCAAAATGATTGGTATTTAATATTACTATCGTGTTAAAAAAATTAAATTTAAAGAGAATGATACTATTTACCGTAAGTACAACAAAAACATTATTATGACACATATAAACATGAAATCCATTATCCTCCAGTTTGTTGTTGTTTCTAGCTTCGTCGGTTTAGTTGTCAGTTTTGTTGTCATCAGCCACGACATACAGGGAGAGTGAGTGAGAGCTGGAGAGGGGTATCTGTATCCATGACTCTAAAACTAACAGATTCACCAACACACATACACACAAGATATATATATATATATATATATATATATATATATATATATATATATATATATATATATATATATATATATATAAATATATATATATATATATGTATATATATATAAATATATATATATATATATATATATATATATATATATATATATATATATATATATATATATATATATATATATGTGTGTGTGTGTGTGTGTGTGTGTGTGTTTAACTTTTGACAATGTTCGTATATTGTAAGGGTCACATTGTAAATATCATATTGCATTGCCAACGTTTCGTAAATAGTAGTTAGCTTTAATCCATAACGATAGACTATGTACGATGATGATTATTTGTAAACAACATGTGTCCTTGGATCTGAGTTAGAAACATTGGAAAAAGTAGAGTATACCTGATCTTTACTAGGTAGCTTATTAAATCTAAGTAAAGAGGCAAATTTGATGCGGCACGATATTATTTTATTTTGCACTACTTTTATCTCATTCATGAGGAATGCTCCTATACAACTTTAATACGTTTTATATTCGATTATAAGCAAGAGAACGTTCTACCGTATAATTTGTTATTTTTCTTAATGAAAGGAGGCGTTACGTTTATCTATTTTTGGGCATATGTGTTATCGGTTATTGTAGGTCGTAATGGTAATTTTGTAAGCAATATATTATATAGCTAACGTTTGTCCATGATTGTAGACCATACTTAAAGTTATAGATCATTTGTAAACAACATGTTTTTTGGGTCCGAGTTTAGAAAATTGGATGTTCCTTTCAATAAACTATGGCCAGCCTGATCTTTGTAAGCAATTTATTAAAATTTAAGTATACTGACCTGACTTGATTACTAATTTCATTGGACAATGACCCAAAGCCTGTGCCTCTTACTGTCTCAAGTTTGTATGGAAGGGCTTTACTCAAAGTAATTATTTTTACCATCTTCATATCAGCCGTTGTGGAATCAGTTTTCGTTGAGTTCGTCTATAGTTTGAGATATTGCATTTATAAAATAGTATTTGCAACCACAAAGCGGTTATTGACCTTTCGACTAAGCCATTTTTGGGAGAATTTTGAATTTCTTTAGTAACAATCATAATTATATCATTTTGATTCATTAAGGTTACTATATCATCAGCTACCTGCATATTAGAACATTCAATAGTGGAATTCATTTAGAAAACTGTACTTTTTGACTGGGATTGTTTGAGATTCCAGTCACAATACTGTAAGATCCTTTTTAAATTTCTAAATTGTGTTTAAAGAAAAAAAATATTTTCTGAGGTTTATTGAACTTTCTGATTTTTGCTTTATTTTGTTACTTTTTTTAAGACCAAATGTTCGTAACAATATAGCGTATACAGTTTAATGTTAAACACAGTATGTATGTATGCATGTATGTATGTATGTATGCATGTATGTATGCATGTATGTATGTATCATTGCATGCATGTATGTATGTACGTAAGTACGTACGTGTGTGTGTGTATTTGGGAAACTTTTTTCTTTGCATGAACATCTTTCCGAATAGCAAGCAAACATTTACCTGCTTTCTGGCAACCTGTCAGTGAAATTATGATACGAATAGCCTCTGATAAATATTAGAGTCAATTTGATAAGTAAGACTACTCTGGTGGATAAATATGTAAATAACGGAACTATGAAATCATTTAATTTTCTTTTAACTCGCCTGCTTTTGCTGTCTAAACATTGGGTTGCGCCAAGTCACAGCCGCAGACAACTTTTGCTCCAAAGAAAGAAACCTCAACAAAAACATTAGCGCATCTTGCATCTGCCCATGTTTAGAAAATATATCTTCCCTACGCACACTTCTGGTAAACAACGAACCATCCCTTGTATTAAGTATTCTCTTATTTCAAGGATATTATTATTTATACTCATTAAATGACGTCATTCCCATTTAATAATTGCCAGTTTTTCCCGAAACACAGACAAAAAAGTCTAACGTAAATTTATGTGTCCGTATTTTCCTTGTGGTGCAAAACTGATGATGTTATTGTTCCTGACATAAAGATTGTAAACTTTATGAATTTGGACTGACCGATTGGGAGTAGAACGTAAAGACCCCAGATTCGCAGGGGACAACACGTGTCATCTCCACAGTTAAGTTGTCAGAGTTACAAATTCGGTCCAGAACAGTATTATATATGTTCAATTTGATATTTGATTTATTTCGTATATTTGAATGAACACATTCCTAATAGCAATTAATATTTTTAACTATCCACATTAAATAAGCTGCATCCACCATTATAGCAACCTATGAGATCATAACTATTTATGTATATTTTAAAAAAGACAGTCTTTGAGCAGCCTGGTGAATAAATACTCAAATGATGTATTGTTTACTTTACTTTAATCACAGCATCATATAAAACTTGAAAACGCACTCTGTGCAAGCGCGAGAAAAATTCCACGTATTCTTTACTGCGTCAAAAAGACCAATCATCACATTGCTAGATGCTTTACAAATATTACAATGTTGGTGTTACGCAGTACAAAAGTTGTAAACAATAACATCCAAAACAAATTATATTCCCATCCAGTTTTTAATGTTCACCTACGCTAGGGATCAAGACAACGTCACTTTACAGAGAACAATTTTGTAGTTTTACGCCAGGGCAATAGTTGATCAAAACAACAGTGTTGACAAAATAAAGACTCCCACTCCTATTGGTCAGAATCGTTATCATTATCAGAAGTGAACTGGCATTTGTTTATAACATTACTGCATCGATCTGCTTAAAATCCTTTAAACTAAAAGTACCATATACACCCATGTCTCTTCTCTTAACGTTAATCAATATTCATGCAATAAATTGGAGGGAAATGTTAAGCAGTAATATGATGGCAACACCTTCCCCGCTATTAGAAAACTTTAGTTTTTTAACCAAATTATAAAGGATGGATAAACAAGATCAAGTGCTCACTATTTGGCTGTATACAATTCAGTGCAATTACCTTAATTCATCGAATTTAAAAGCTCTAGCATCTTCCTGGTAATTAGAGTTCGCCAAATAGCATATAGTGCAGGTAGTCAATGACTCGCTGAATATTTCCACATTCCGAATGCAACAGTTAACACAACACATCAAGCAAACATTTTGGATTCACGTAAAATCAAACTGATCTGCATTACAAAAGTACTTGATTATTACACAAGCTATCATACACATGATCACATGAGTCTTAGCTGAGATAAGTCAAAAAAAAATGAACACTAAAGCACATATTCTTAGACTCCAGTACGTGACAATCCATCAGCATTTGCATTCTCTGTTCTCCAATAGTGTTGTTGTTGTTGTTCTGGGTTTAACGCCATTTTACAGCACGCGATAGGCTATACATGGCGGCCAGTATTAATGGTGGAGGAAGAAACCGGGAAATCCCCGGAAAGAACCACCGACCCTCGAGAAGCTACTGGCAAGCTTTCTCACATATCCACATTGGCCGAATCCGAGACTCGAGCCCACGCAGACAGAGGTGAGATGGCAGTGATCCGTAACGGAGAGCGCTTTAGACCACTCGGCCACTCGGGGCCCCTCTCCAAAAGTGTCTGATCGTGAACTCGTATGGTTGCAGACACAGGAACCATCTCAGAAGCCGGTGTCTTTATTTTGTTTTAGCTTAGCCAGATTAGCGGGTTATGGACAGTTTCGAATCTGAATGGAGCACCACACAAGTAGTAGTGAAGAGATTTTATCGCCCATTCTATCCATGACATTCTTTCTCAATTGTAGAATAATGCTGCTCCCTGGCAATAGTTTGCGGCGAAGAAACGCTATAGGATGTTCGTCCTTATTTTCATTGTACTGACTCAAAACAGCTCCAATGCTCACATCACTTGCATCCGTTTGCAGTACAAATGTGCGTTCAAAAATAGGACTGATCAAGATAGGTGCCTTTTTAAGTGCATTGTTTAAGTCACTGCATGAATTAACAGCTCTCTCATCCGATGTTACACGATTTGGCTGTCTCATCCTTCTCCAAATACAAAGCGGAGCCAAGAGTTCAGCAAAAGTCTTGATGAGTTTTCTATAAAAGCTCACCATTCCTAGAAAGGATCGAACTTCGTTCTTTGTTGTCGGGAGTAGGAAGTCAACGATAGTTTTGACTTTGCCGTCGTCCGGTTTAATTTGCCCTCCACCAAAAATTTAACCAAAGCAAACAAGAATATCTTTTCCAATGTCACACTTGGAAGGTTTAACTGTCAGATTGTTTTCTCGTAATCTCTCCAAGACTGCTCGTAGATCCTGAAGGTGGCCACACCAGGTCTCACTATAAATGATGATGTCATCAAAGTAAAATGGAACATTACGTAATTTGGACATCAACAGGTCCATCAAGCGCGAAAATGGAGCAGGTAAAGTTTAAATCCCAAAAGGCAATAAAGTAAATTCATAAAGTCCACAGGGTGTCACAAAAGCAGATTTCTCCTGCGCTTCTTCAGACAGCGGTATTGGCCAGTAACCTTTGGTCATTTCGAGTTTGCTAATTTATGTTGCATATCCCAACTTTTCAAAAAGTTCATCTATCCTTGGTGTAGGATAGGCATCAAAGAGTTTGATGTTGTTCAATTTTCTGTAATCACCATAAAGTCGCAGACCTCCATTTGTCTTTTGAACAAGTACAATTGGTGAACACCATGTGCTTGTAGATGGACTTGTCAATTCTTGCTGTAACATTTCGTCTACTAAAGCCCTGACTTCAGCCCTTTTTGCATGGAAAATACGATAGTGTGTCTGCGTTATCGAAATGTCTGTTGTTGTTCGAATGTTGCGAGTGATCAAGTTGGTTTTGCCTGGTTTTAAAGTTAGCACGTCTTCAAACTCAGATAGTTTGCACACCTGATCTCACTGTTATATCGTCAGTCTGCCATTCAGACCGATTTTGTCCAAACTCTCCATGTCGACCAGTGGGAAGTCGTAAATTGTTATTTTCCTTTATTAAAGAAGGGGTTACTTATATCTATATTGTGTGTATCGATTGTCCGTTAATGGTAATTTTGTAAACAATATAATTCATAACTGACGTTTGTCCATGATTGTAGACCATACTTAAAGTTCTTGATCATTTGTAAACAACATGTTTACATCATTTTGATACATCAATGTTACTATGTCATCAGCTACTTGCATATTATAACATTCAATAGTGGAACTCATTCAGAAAACTATACTTTTGGACTGGTGATATAACTTTTAGAATTGCTTGGGATTCCAGTCGCTATACTGTAAGATCTTTTTTAAATTTGTAAATTGTGTAGTTAAGAAAAACAATTATTTGCTGAAGTTTATTGAACTTTCTGATTTTTCTTTTTTCTGTTACTTTGTTTAAGACCAAAGGTTTGTAACAATATAGCTTATTTATATTAAAGTTGAAAACACTATGTATATATGTATGTATGTATGTATGTATGTATGTATGTATGTATGTATGTATGTACGTACGTACTTACGTGTGTGTGTATTTGGGAAACTTTTTTGTTTGCATGAACATCTTTCCTAATAGCAAGCAATATTCGTAATTCTATAGATATCCAATAAAAAAAACATTTACCTGCTTTGTGGTAATCTGTCAGTGAAATTATGATACGAAGAGCCTCTGACAAATAATAGTTAATTTGAAAAGTAAGATACTATGGTGGATACATATGTAAATAAAAGAAAATGAAATGACTTTGCAGTTCCGTTAACTCGCGTGCTTTTGCTGCCTAAACATTGGGTTGCGATTGACGTCAAGTTGGTTACTTATTCCTTATTCCTTATTGAATAAGGAATAAGTAATCAGTTACTTATTCCCGATTCGACATACATTTGGTTACTGATTCCTTATTCACCTCCTGTTGTGTATTCATTATGTATTTATAGTTCCATAAATAATTGTTTATAACTTCTTGAAGATTAAAAGTTCTTCAGGGCATAAATTGGTGTTATTCTAACCCAGTTAGAGAAAAAAGTGTTCTTTGGTGCCAGCTATATATAGCTGACTAGGGACAAATCATGGACTATGTGGAGGAAGGGTTAGGATATTGGTGGGTATACATCATTAGTAATTTGAAATAGGATTAATTAGTTGTGTTAGATGTTTTGATTGCGTCCTGTTGTGCATGGCGCGAAATATTAGTATTTGTGTTCGAAAAGCTTACTAATGGCTCAAGTAAACATGAAACCATAAAATACCATACAAGTGTAAAATTGGAGATTTCACTTATAAGATAATATCTTACTTATACAGGTGGGTCAATAGTCTCCTCTTTAAAGAGTTTTGACATGGACTTTTCATTGACATTTTATCTCTAGGGGATAGTATCGAGCCACGAAAGAAGTCCTGATGAATCTCATCGAGAGGAATCAGCATAAAAAGGGGCAAGCTATGGGCACCGAGTATGAAAAAGACGCAGAATTTGGATCGATTGAATAGACTGTTATTATTGAAACCCTATCAATTTCAACGCCTCTCGGAGAACATCTAGGTAGGGATCTCTTCCAAATGTATGAAAAGTTTAAAGAAAATTCGTGGACCCGATATCTTGGAATCCGGAGATTAATATATGATAGTTGTAACAAAGTCCATTAGCAGATTACCTCTTCAGTCCATATATGGTTCCTACAGTTCACCACTAAAATGATACTGACATTTATTATTGTACGATATATTCTAAACAAATATACATTTGACTCCCAAAAGCATTTTTGACGGCCCTTGTCTAATGCAAGCGGAAAACATAAGAGGGTCTTTACGGATACCAGCATTATTTTAAACTTTATAATCTATGAACAGATTGCAGCCAAATATTGAGAAGCTTTAACCTTTACTCGGAGAATTTTCATTTCAACCCCTGTTTGACATTGGGTAAAGATTAAACAATCCTAAGAGTAGGAAACCTTGGAAGACAGTCGAGACGATTTCTACGAATTTGCGGTTAAATAAAAGAGGTCGAGCACAACACATGCGATCAGAATATTATACCTAACGTATATAGTTGGGCCTCTACGTATCCTCTTTAGAGAGTTCTGACAATGGACCTTCCTTGATGTTTTATCTCTGTGCGACAGAGTCCACCCACGAAGGAAGTCCTGACGAATATCGTCGATAGGAAACAAGGATGGGTACAGGGTATGAAAAACACTAAAATGTTCATAGACTGTATCAAACGTTTGCGCTAACTGAACCTCTACTAATATGATTTTTATTACAACGCCTCTTGGATATTATGTCAATAAATAAAAGGAAAAGTGAAGAAAACACACCGAGCCAATTTCCAGAAATTCTCGAGTAGATACAGTTAGTCGAGCACAAAACATGACGTAATACTTTATATTAATTTTTACATTTGAGCTAATACGTCTCCTCTTTATATAGTTTTTACACACACCCATCCTTGATAATGTAATAAATCTGAGTAACATCCATTTGCATACAGCTCTTCATTTTAAGGATTTCATAGATTTTAGTGATCACTTGGTTAGTTTTGGGAAGTCTGTGTCCTCAACCCGACTAATTAGCCAATTGCCAGGGCAAAACATCACATATTGCAGTGTGGATGAGATTCCAGGATGGATTGTTTAATTTTATAGTGAGTTCAGGTCAGAGTACCATAAGTGTACCTGTAGATGAGACGTCCCTGCTAAAACCTACCTTTATGTAACGATTATGTGAGTTTATTTGCAGTATTCGTGATTGGTGAATGGTAAATTGTGCAATAGAGTAATTTAGAAGGGACGGTTCCGTTCTCTGGAGACGTCTCTTGTTGTTGTTATAATGGTAGATATGGTGGAAGGTTATAGGAGAAATGAGGCTTAAAATAACAATTTGACTGGTCTGAGGTAGCACAGGCAAATTAGTTCCGTCCATAGGTGATTGAGTTGTATATTTTCACGGCGTGAAATACTAACGATACTATATGGAAATGGAATAATGAGAAACAGTGCAGCTGCCAAGTTAAGGCATAAACAGCGATATAAAGGGCG
The DNA here is from genome assembly GCA_028554795.2 of Sinohyriopsis cumingii. Lineage (NCBI taxonomy): Eukaryota > Metazoa > Mollusca > Bivalvia > Unionida > Unionidae > Sinohyriopsis > Sinohyriopsis cumingii. The sequence continues at coordinate 50,200,206 of CM068833.1, forward strand.
CCTTAGTGGGTACCGGGTATGAACAACACGCAAATGTTAATAAACGGTATCAATAGTGTGTACTCATGGAAATCTTACTTAGAGAATTTTGATTTCAACGCCTCTTATAATTTTTCGAAATAAGGCCCCATTCTAACAGCAGAAAAAGTTTAAAGAAAATTCGTCGAGCCGATTTCGAGAAACTTGCGACTAAATAAAGGAAGTCGAGCAGATCACATGCCTTAAAATTATATACATGTGGGCCATTATTCCCCTCTTGGTACAGTCTTGACACGAACCTTCCACGGATATTTTATCTCTAGGAGATACAATCCACCTTCGAAGCAAGTCCTGACGAATTTCGTGGAGACGAAACAGCGATATAAGGGGCGCTTTAGGGGGTACCGGTATGAAAAACATGCAAATGTTAATAAACGGTATCAATAGTTTGTACTCCTGAAAAAATTACTTAGATAATTTTGATTTCAACTCCTCTTATACTTTTTCGAGATAAGGCTCCATTCTAACAGCAGAAAAAGTTTACATTGAAATCTGGAACATAGCACTAGTCATTGTTTATTTAGTGTGTTCTTCACGCATATGTATTTAAATCTGGAACATAGCACATACAATTGTTTTCTTTAAGTGTACCCATATATACACTTAAATCTGAAAAATAGCACGTGTGATCGTTGTTTTAGTGTGTACACCTGTATGCATTGAAATCTGGAACATAACACTGTTATTGTGTTTTAGTGTTTACACCTGCATGCATTTATATCTGGAACATAGCACATGTCATTGTTTTTGTAACATGCATATCTGTATACATTTAAATTTGGAATATAACACGTGTCATTGTTTTTGTAGTGTGTATGCCTGTGTGCATTAAACAAGCATATTACAATTTGCCCCCAGAATCATTGAGCAATCATGCTTCACTACCCCTGGACAAAATATTATAAGTTGTATAGACCAAAGCCACCATTCCCAAATATCATTCACAGGTCAACTGTGCCTTTAAAAGTTATCAGTTTCTTGCCATTTGGTAATATACAAATGCACCTTACTGCACATCAACACAGCACATTCTTACTGTTGTTACACTTTCTTACAGTTGTCACACATTATTACAGTTGTTAATTTCTTACAGTCATCATACTTAATTACATTTGTCACACTATCTTTCAGTAGTCACACTTCTTACAGTTGTCACACTTTCTTACAGTTGTAAAACTTTAAATACGGTTAAAACTGTCTTACCGTTTGCACTCTTAATTACAGTTGTCACACTATCATGCAGTTGACACATGTCTTACTGTTGTCACATTTTATTAATGTTGCTGCATTCCTTGTTTACCATAAAAGTCAATAAGTTGCAATATGTGTGACATGCTAATATAAGGGTTTAACTAATATTGGCCATTTACAAATTTGTCCTGATAAGACCTGGTTACAATTAATATTTAATGGTTAGTTCCCATGAATGTAGTCTCAATCTATTATCACAGTATTTTCCCTCTCTTCTGTTGGTGACAATGTTTCGGTTCATTTGAGTTATTTTTATTATTCATATGAAAGATATTGTTTGTTCTTTAGGGCACTATGGTTTGCTTGCATGTGGGTATTTTTTACAACAGTGCAAGTTAATCTGACAATGAAGAATGCTCAAAAGTAAAATGTAGACCATATTGTTTTTCTTTCAGTTTAATCTCTCCTAAAGTTGTTTGTTAATCTGTGACAAGTACTTAACTCATTTACATACACACATGATTTATTAGGATTGAACAAACTGAAAAGATTACAATTGCCTAGCTAATGTACCGACTATATAGGGAAAATAGTTGTTGCCCGTGTCCAGCTGGGCATTTTAAATCAGCTGTAAATCATTCGGTCAATTCTGAGTTAAGATAGTTTTATATTAAAAGTAGTGTTAAAACAGGAATATAAATCCAGAAATGATTATTTTTTCATGACGTGTATTATACTTTTTGCATGAATATGTTTCAGTATTCACGTGAGATACAAAATATTGATGAAATTGAAAACTACGGAGTAGTCTTAAACCAAATCATAGGTGTTGCATTGCAGGTATAGTCTCCCAGTTTATTTTATGTTTTGTAAAGAACATGTAATTCAATTAAGTAGGTTGAATGGTTGTTAGTGAAAGCAATTGTAAAATATACACATCTTGTACACTTTATCTCATGGCCTGCATAACTTATCAGTTTATCAGGTGAACCAACATGAACACTCTATTCCCCTGTAATAATACTTTGTTGATAGCATAAGGGTTACATAAAAGGCGCAATTGCTCCTGAATAATGTACTTGCTCTGATTCCTGATCCAGCTGTTGCATGTCGAAAACCTGATAAACTAAACTTTGACCATAGCAAACTTGTTGACTTAGTAGCTTGTGGGGTACTTGTCAAAAGCAAGCATTTCTCATTTTCATATTTCTTTTTTTTAAAATTCACCTTATTCTTCAATACCAAGGTAGCTAATTTTTATATATGGAATAGTGATATATGGGTTTATCTTCAAACTTTATGGCTTCTAAGACGATATCATAGAATAGTAAAGTGTTGTCATTTTTCTCCGTGTTGTAACAAGAGACATGTATTCAACTGTTAGAAATATTCTTCTCTTTACCCTAGCCCTGTACAAAGAAGTTTTGGCTTAAATTTTGAAAATGTATCAGCTAAAATTATAACTTACTATTCTGTACTCCTCTGTGCTTTCAGTAGAATACATTGTGAAGTGTTATAAAACTTCAGGTAGAATATACAGTAAAATTGATTTATAAATAAATAAATAAATAAATAAAACCAGAGCAGGTCAGGATAACACATTGGTCTAATAAATTCATTTGAAATGCTGTTTTTTTTCTGTATTTGTATGTTTAAACCTTCTAAGATCAAACTACTCACCGATGTTTCCATCTTTCTAACTGTTCATCATTTGATTTTCAAAACCAAACTTCCAAAAGCATTTTATCACGTTTGTTGCATATAAACATATCCTAGTTGGACACCCGGTCGAGTGGGTAATGAGATCAAGGTTGATATCTGCAATAAACTGTGTACAACATGCATTGTCCTTTAACTCAATACTTCCCAGATAGGAAGAGTGGTATCAGTATTAATATACCATATACATTAACAATACTATTTAAATTCTGCATTTTACATTTTAATTGATCATATAATATTTTAACTGATCATATCTTTGTAATATACGTCACTTTTCAAAATTCCAAAACGAAATACAATCTAAAATTTTTGGAAATTAGATTTTATAGGTAATCAGCCCGTCTCGCTTATCTTTGTAGACCACTATCAAGATGACACTTAAGTTCGGTTGCTAACTGAAACTTCCTGGTTGTATAATTTAATCTGTAAATAGAAAAATTAATAATTATATCTGAGATTCAAAATAGGATATGTCATCATAATATATGCCAGCAGCTGACTGTTTCAGAAGATATAAACCGTATTGAAGACAGAAGTGTAGGAAGATCAAATATATGTATAGTATCATTTGTAGTAATATATTTTTCAAATGTTGTAAACTGATACAGGTGAACAAGATACAATTATACTTTAAAAATGATGCATATACGTTTAGTGTATGTATTTGGAAGTACGAAACCTGCTGGTGGTTTTTATGATCACAAATCACTGAAGTACTTCATCTCCCAGTGATAAATCTTTGCTGACAGCACAAGGTTAGATACGATTGTGCGATTCATTCCAAGGATATTTGTTTGAATTTAAACCTCCAAGTTATTGCTGGTTTGAACCAGATGGTGCAAACATGGAATAGCGAGGACTTGGTGACTGTACAGCACAAAGTAGGCAGATTTGATGGATAGTTTTTAAACTCAGTAATTTGGCATCCTCAGATTTATTAATCCAAACCTCAGCTTATACCTAAAAATGCAGAATAGCCCATATTTTTGTAATTGAAAGGGAGATATTGGCTTAAGTTCAAAATGTATTGCTTCAAAGAGGATAATATAGAATAATTATGTTTTTATAAAGCCTTAGGTTCAGGTACATTACAAATCACCATCTCCAGTTCAACCTTTGGTCGCATAAGCCACTAAGGTATTCTTTCTTCCTAGTCATATCAAAAAACGTGTTCAGTTGGATGAAGCAATTTTAGATTTGTACCCCTGCCCTGTATAAGGAAGTGCGATTCAAATATAACAAATGTGTCAGGCCAAAATTATGAATGGTGTTATTTATGATAAAATGTAAGGATCACAAGTTAGCTATTAAAAATATTAACTTACTTTAACGTCTGTTATTGGACTTTGAGCACGTCATAAAGTACTGGATGGTAGGTAATCATAAGTAAATTATAACAAGAGGTATGATTAGGTAGAGATATCGGTTCGTTAATCATATGTCTGGCCATCCCATACCAATATATCTTAACCCTGTCTTTTTGCATACATTATTGCCTATAAGGAAAAGCTAACTTAGTACTGAACAAACTTGGTACTTTTTAACTAACTTTACGTCCTTTATGTTTTTCTTACAAGTCAAATATCAAAATGGTCATGCACTATCAGTAGAGCTCATTATGAAGTGTTATAAAAACTGGTTTGCAAATGTAGTAAAAATAAACAAATTAATGAATAAATAAATGAAGATAGAGAATAACAACATTAGAGCTGGTCGCAAGAATACATTATTACAATAAACTTATTTCAAATACCAGAGTTCATTTTCAGCATTTATATCTGTTTTACCATTTATAATTGGCCAAGTGATTAGAGCAACCGCCTCGTATTCAAAACCCGGTTAAGACATACCAACAATGGTACTAGCAGCTGCTTGGCTTGGCGCTCAGCATTAAAAGGTTAGTGTTTGGACTGGTCGGCCTGGTGTCAGGATAATGTGACTGGGTTTGACATAATGCTACATGTCTGCGGTGGCATGATGCCCCAGTGCTAGACATCACTACAGACTGTCACATCGCTGACATCAAAGCACTCTGACTGAAAAATTGTTAAAGCTACATTAAAAATCTAAAACACGCGGACACCGTTTATAATTGATTCGTCACCCCCATCTTGTTCTCATTATAACTTTTCATTATGTATTCTTCAGACTTAAATTCCAGACACATCGTATCAGGCGTATCATGTTTAAAGTGCCCTGACCTGTCCCTCCGTATCATGAGTACACCGCAGCACACTTAATATGACATGTATCACCATTCCCTGGGGATAAAGGTGTTTGGTCAGCATTATTATATCCTATACATTAATAAGTAACACGTTAGTTCTGTATTTCACATTTTAATTGACCATATTTTTAAACAAAGAATATTGGTTATATATGTCGCTTTTCAAAACCCCTAAATCTATTATAATCAATAATTTTGGGAATTAGGCTTTATTGGTAGCCAAACTCCATCTCACCGATATCTGTATGCCACTACCAGTGTGACACGTAAGTTCGGTTACTAACCCTTCCTAGTCATGTCATTTAATATGTAAATAGAATACTTAGATAATGTATGTGAGGTGCAAAATAGGATAAGTCATTATGGCACACACCTGCACATAACTGTTTAGGAAGAGAAATACAATAAGAGAGAAAGAAGTAAAGGAAGACAAACACTTCAGTCACTTGTATTTCTATATTTTACACATGTTCCAATCTGATACATGTGAATAAAAGACAATTCTAATTTCACTGATATATATTTTCAGTTTTTATATTTGGAATGATGCAATCTATCAATGCCTTTTATGGGTTCAAAATAATGAAATATATTATTGCCCTGATAAACACATTATTTGCATTTCAATGGTTAGACGAGAGAGGGTAATTTATTTCAAGGATGTCAGTGTTTCAGTTCAAACTGCCTAGTTATTGCAGCATTTAATCTTTTGACACATGTATTTGTTTTTCCTTGTCATAACAAGTGACATGCCAATTTGGATACGATAATATTAGATTTTACCCCTTAACTTTACCAGGAAGTTTTGACCCAAATATCAAAATGTGTAAGCCCAAGATTAGAACTAGACTAGTTTATGTTGAAGATAAGATATTTGCAATATTTATCTTACACACAATTCAGCCATATTGAAATTCGAACCAACAAATAATACTTCAAGGTGTTAAAGAATTATAATTATTTTATAACAAGAGGTATAATTAGATAAATTGGTTAGTAATATGTCTGGCCGTATAGACCCCATCCATCCCATACTGGTATATCTCAATCCCGATGCCTTGCATACGTTATGGCTTGTAATGAAAGGTACCATTATTACTAAAACAAACCTGATCTATTTTAACCAAGTACAAGTCTTTCCAATCTTTTTATAATAGTTGTGTATGAAAATAGCTATGGTATTCAATATTTTCTGTGTTGTCAAATGTCAAAAGAATACATTGTGACGTGTTATAAAACTTTGTTTGCAAATGAAATAAAATATATTTAAATGTAATAACCGATGAATAAATAAAACAATAAAGATTCAAGAACATATGGAACCAATAAATTAATCAGAGCCACTAGTTCTTTTTTATTTTAAGACTCGTTTATAGCTTTGTCTTCTCCATTTGTCCCCGCCCCGTTTGTTTCATTCGAACCGTTTGTCTTAATCTTCAGACTTACATTACGGACACGTTTTCTTACAGCTGCCATATTTAAAAATGCCCTAACTTGACCTCAGTGGTGTGAGCCATGCGAGCAAGGAAGATAATGATAACTGGGTAAAACATGTATTGTCATATAGATTATCTTTTCCAGGGGATTAAGGGATGATAGCCATATTAATATATCCGATATATTACAAATAACACTTAAAATCTATATTGCACCTTTTACTTGATTGTTGTTTTTTTAAAACCAGACTATTTGTATTATATATATATATATATATATATATATATATATATATATATATATATATATATATATATATATATCGGTTACAATCAATAAGTGTGGAAATGAGGATTTATTACTTGTGACCAAAATCTTGCTGAACCTTTTAGACCACAACTAATATTACACTTAAATTTCGTTACAAACGTTTCCTAGCTGTGTCTTTTATTCTGTAAAGAGAATACTTAGAAAATGTAGAGAGGCTCAAAATAGGTTAGGTCATCAAAGTGCACACCTGCACACGACTGTTTCGGAAGATAAAAACTTTAGGAAATAAAGCAGTGAAAGAAGACCAAAAACATATATTCACTCAATTGTATTTCTACATTCCTAAAATGTTCGATACTGCTACAGGTTAACAGAAGAGAATTTTAATTTAATATTGAAATACATTTGTTATTTTAAATGACAAAACCTTATAATGCCTTTTATGAGCTTTAAACATTGAGGTACCGTATCTCCCTCATTAAATACTTTGTTGACATTATTATAGTTAGATAAGAGGGGGCAAATAATCAAACTGATGTCTGTGTCAATTCTAGCTAGCGAGTTAATCTTGAATTTAATATGTTGGCACATAGTCAGTCATATATTTGTTTTCCCTTGCCATAACAAAAATCGTACTCATTTGGACGACATAATGTTGGATTTTACCTCTTCCCTTGAAAAAAATATTTTGACCCAAATACTAAAAATCTGTCAGCCCAAGGTCATGAATAGAATAATTTATGATGAAAACAAAAATAAAAAATCGGCTATTTGCAATATTTATCTTACTTTAAAGTTTGCAAAATTGCGATTTTAACAAAGCATTAGCAAAGAATTCCAGGTATGGTATAGCATGATATATCATAAGATAGATAAATATAATGGTTACTAATATGTCTGATCTTATTGAACCATTCCCATAGAATACCCACAAACTAGACTCCAGTTTCTATCATATGCTAGAGACTTCCATTAAAAGAATAGGTAGTACTTAACAAACTAAATGTCTTTAACCAACTTCTTTTTTGTAAATTGGATATTAAATATAAATAAATTAATGAGTACATAAATAAATGAAACTGGTGTAGTTCAAGATAACTCATGGGTGTAAAAAATTCATTCAAGATGAAAATTCATTTTCAGAAATTTTATCTCTCTTCTTTATCTTCCCCACCTTATATTTCCAACAATGTTACACCTGTTCTTCAGAGTTTATATGCTTCACACATGTTATCATCTCTCTCACATTTAAAGGTGATCTGACCTGACCCTCGTTACTATGGGGCATGCCAATAAGTAAGATATCTGCAATAAAGTAGGCACAGCATGCAAATGGGTAAGCAAGTCATACTAATCACAGTCATGTAGTTTGATGCTTAGACTTGGCACATCATTCATAGTCATCTAGCATGATGGGTAAACTAGGCATAGTAATTGTAGTCATGTAACTTGATGGTTAGACATGGCATATCATTCATAATCATCTGGTTTCATGGGTAAACTAGGCATAGTAATTGCAGTCATGTAGATTGATAGTTAGACTTGGCACAACATGCATAGTCATTTAGCTTGATGGGCAAACTATGCATAGCAATTTTAGTCAAGTAGCTTCATGGTTAGACTTGGCACATCATTCATAGTCATCTGGCTTGATGGGTAAACTAGGCATAGTAATTGCAGTCATGTAACTTGATGGTTAGACATGGCACATCATTCATAGTCATCTGGCTTGATGAGTAAACTAGGCATATTAATTGCAGTCATGTAACTTGATGGTTAGACATGGCACATCATTCATAGTCATCTGGCTTGATGGGTAAACTAGGCATAGTAATTGCAGTCATGTAACTTGATGGTTAGACAAGGCACAATATTCATAATCATCTGGCTTGATGGGTAAACTAGGCATATTAATTGTAGTCATGTAACTTGATGGTTACACATGGCACAGCATTCATAGTCATCTAGCGACAATTTTCTGTGTCTTACAGTTTTGTTGGTCAGATCGTTTATTGAAATCCTGCCCCAAATAGAAACATTTGAATTGGATGATTTGTTAGTGTTTTTATTCCCCACAATTTGCTATGATGCTAGAATTTCAAATAGACATTCTTTACTTCGCTGCAGTAGCAAATATATGTCATGTCAGTGGACTTCAAAGGCACTTTACACATGACATGTCATCAGGCTTCCATGCATTTGACAAATAACTTGCAATGCTACTGGGGTTTTAGTCACGTGACACATACTATGTCATGTTGTCAGAGTTCCAAGGCACTTGATGCATTTAATGTAATCCGGCGTCCAGGTACATGACACTTACATGTGATGTCACTGGCTTTCCAGGCACATACCATGTCATGACAATGGGTTTGCAGGCACTTGACACATACCATGTCAGATCACTGGGTTTCCAGGCACTTGATACATAACATGTCAGGTCGACGGGATTCCAGGCACTTGACACATAACATGCCATGTCACCATGCTTACAAGGACTTTACTCATGATATGTCACGTAATCGGCCTTCCAGACATCTGGCACATACCATATCATGTCACTGTTCTTCCAGGCATTTGTCACATGATTATACAGTATATTTTTTTAACTTTAACAATATCTTTACCATTTTAGAAAGAATAGTCACCCTAGACTTGGTAATAATTTTGATATTATTAGATTTTACAGTGTAGGTTTATTCCAAACACACATTTTTAAAAATATGTAAAATTTTCAGAAAATATTTGACTTTCTATTGATAAGATTTATAGTGCCTTTAAAATTTATATTTGAAATAAGAATATAGAAATCAATATTGACACTATCACAGCACCTACGTTCATCTTCGAAATGCTGCTTTCATAGGCAACGTGACATGGATATGACTCCAGGAAATAGGTACACATTGGTTCTTGGGTATCTTTTGATCTCAGGTGTTGATACATTTACGGGGGGGGGGTCTTGTTTACATGTTTATAAGGAATCAGACATAGGTTTTGAAATAGCGTTGATAACAATCCCTGTGTATTTCTAGGCCTAGATTTCCTCCTATAAATTGTAGATCCACGCGGTCAAATGTCAGAATAATGGGTCCTGACTATCATCACACCCACTATAGAAAACTTCCTAGGCATACATTTATAAGGAGAGATCTACTGGTATGTGGTATCAAGCTACTGTTCATTTGTCATATTAGTTGAACTGAATTATTGCTCATCCAGGCAGCTGGAAAAAATCTATATCTGCTTCTCTGCAAGATTTTTTATGCGCACAAACTTATATGTAAGTGTTTAAGCGATGTCATAGTTGTGTTGATTTATCTTATTATTTTATTACAGTATGAAGAGAGGATATTTGTATATGCTCTAAATGTGATTCCTGCAAACAGAGATGATGAGTTTCTTAGAATGCACATGTGATTCCTGCATATCTGGATGATGAGTTTCACAGACTGATTCACATGTCCAGCCCCACTTTTGAATCCTGTGTCAACAATCTTCAACGCTGTCCTGAATTTGGTTAAGTGAGAGTTGGTTGAAAGGAGCTTTTCTCAGTTTAATTGTGTATTACATGAAGTTATCTTAGGGGCCTTGTTACTTTCAAATAGTTGACATGTTTGGGCATTACGTTTTGGCGATATAGTGCAGATCGCAAGCAATCAAGGCATATTCAAATCATCTCAGATATTATTTGCTTGGCCAGAGGATGAGGACTTGCAAGATAGTGTCAACATGTTTATGCAAAGAAATGGCTTCCTAGGAAAAAGTTGGTTCTGGGAATACAAGGCGCACAGGACGGTACCCACATTTGCATAAGCTACCTGGGAATTGTGAGTGCCCTGCTTAACACCCATACTAAAGCAAGAGTACCCGATAATTTTACCCAAACATATCAGAACAGGAAGGCATGTCATTACACATGGTTACAAGCTGTAAGCAATTCTAATATGGTTTCTACAGATCATTTGTCAGGTTTCTCTAGTAGGTTCCATGAAGCTTTGAAAGCTACTCAAGGGTAAATTTAGAAGACTTAAAAATCTTAAAGCAATTTTAGTAGAGACTGCCATTATTAGAATACTGATATGTTGTGTGTAACATAATGTGTTTCTGATGCCTCGTGATTACGTGAATGAATTTTTGCAGAAAGATGAAAACTTGGCAGGCAATCAATGCCTAAGTTTTGTTGTAGATAATCGGGTGAGTTATGGTGAGGTGACTTAAAGAGAAATATTATTAGGAGAAATCTTTTTCATGCACATATCAGTGTATTTCTATTTGACAGGAAATTAGTACAGATTACAGCATTTGAGTATTGAACATAAACCCACTTTAGTTCTTAATAGTTTGTGTTGCAGAATAACTGCTAGAAGTTTAAACTGTTGAAAATGTTAAACATTTTTGCCTTTCATTAGTTGTCATTTTTCAATTATAGCCTTTGCCCAGAGTGAAAGACATGTTTTTATTAGTTGTAATTGAATAATTATTGATCATATTAATACGATTTGTAAAGAGTAATTTTATTACCTATTATGTTATTTGCAAACCTCTAAAGATCAATACAAAGTACAGTTTTATCTGACAGTGCGTTTTGAAAACTGTTTTATGCAAACCATAGAAAGAGAAATGGGGGAAGAGGTCATTGTGACTCATCTCAGCAAGTATTCAGTGTTCAGTAAAGATATGACCATTTTATTTTTCGTTTGCCACTTTAGTCATTTGTAAATACTATTCATTCTTGGGATTTATTACCTGAATATTAATGTTATAAAATGTTATATGCAGTATGTATGATTCTATAATAGGATGGAGAGAGTATAAAAAGGTTACTATTTTCAATCAGCGCGTTCAGATCATCGGAAGCAAACTGCAGTGCAAAATAACTTGCTTGACCTTTTTGAAAGATTTCTTTTTAATTTTCAGGTTATTTTTGTATTTTTGTTTTGTTTGATTTTATCATTCAAAACAAAATACAGAAAGGGTTAAAAATGAAACTTATCATACAATGTTATTTATATACAGTATATCATTCTTGTCTCACACATAAAACAGATTAAACTGGTTTTACATTCTGGATCTCATAATACTATAAAACCTGCCTTGAGAGCACTACCATGAAATACCATATGTTCCATATATATATATATATATATATATATATATATATATATATATATATATATATATATATATATATATATATATATTATTCGGCTATGTTGATAAAGACCGCCTCCACTTAGATTACCTGGTCTGAGAGACCATATTTTGCTGATATAATGGGTGGTTTTTTCAAAACAGCTTAAACTCTACTGTGGTCAGTGATGTTTTGGGAAACCTTTTTATCTTTTCCTCTACAGTCATGACCCATGGCTATTGCATTACTCTTGTATGAGCTACTTTTAACACCAATGTAAATCATAGTAACCTTTCCTAGTCCCAGGCAATCTTTGACTAACATTAGAGTAAAAGCATTGAGTTTCATTGCTAAATGAAGATGCATTAATTGTATGATGATATCATGTATTAGAGACTCACTGTCCACTTACCTGAATGATGCCTAATCCCATGAGGCTCTATTGCATTAATATTAATTCATGGCAAGCGCTACATTGATTAATTATTGCAGTATTACATTACGGTCCAACCATGTAATACAATGGGGTATGTGTGTTCTATGATTCTTCTTTAATATAGCAGCACACAAGAAGCTCGAAAAAAAATTATCTTGTTCTTATTTGCAGAAAGAAAGACATTATTGAAGACATAAGTTTAGTTGTAAAAACATTAATAGGCGATAAAAGACAAGAAAGATATCCTAGTCAGAAAGAATATCTGAACATCTGTATTAAAATTTGGAATGATTGCTTGTGTAATGCGAATAAATATCCTTTAGATTAGATTTATCTTTATTTATTTTGTCCTCGTTTGTTCTCAGCTTGACTAAGAAACCTCTGTATTAGAATTTGGAATGCTTGTTTGTGTAGTGTGAATAAATATCCTCTAGGATATGTTTATCTTTCTTTATTTATTGTCCTCATTTGTACTCAGCTTGACTAAGAAGAACACAGTCTACTAGTATGTCCCAAATTAAAATGGTGCAGCTCAGACATCCAATTGGCAGGAATGGCAGCCATCTTGAAAATATTATTATCTCTACTCCTATGAAATGGATGTTCATGTCAACATGGGTTTCTCGCTTAAAAACTTCTTATTATGTCAAGATGGTCCTAAATACAAATTGTGCTGATAAGATATCCAGTATGGCTGATACAGCATCCATCTTTAAAGTCCTGTTAACATTACACCTTTTGGACAATAAGTCATACTGACATGGTGTTTGAACCAGACGACTTTTTCTGATGTCTAGTTTCTCCTAAATGAAAACAGTATTGTCCACACATCCACTATGACAGTAATTGTAACCGTCTTGATAAACGTGGTAACAGTACTCCTCTAGAAGAGATGGTCATATTAGCATGGCATTTTTATTAAAACAATTCTTATGAACTCTAGTTGGTCCTAAAAGAAAATGGTGCAACACAGAAATCCAATATGACCACCAGATTGGCCATTTTGAAAATGTTGTCACTACTCCTGAATGAATGATCTTTTTGGCTTGGGTTTCACTCAGAAACTAGTTATGTTGCATAATTAGTCATGACTGAAACTTGTGCCAATCTGACCTCCAGTCAGCGGCATACCTAAAGTATTTTGCACCAAGGGCGGATCCATCTTTTGGCACCCCATAAATAATTTTAAACTTTAAACACAGAGAAAAATATATTATCTTTGCAATTAGATTTTTAAACAACACAGTAAGGTCTCAAGCAAATTGGAAATGAGGAAGATGTACGATAGTAAAAATTCAGTGAATAGGTTATACTGCATTATACTTTATACAAGAAACACAGGACATCAAGTCCCGATGGCATCACCCTCCTGGATGTCATTCGAGCCAGATCACACCCTTTGCACCTCCTTAGTAACCACTGCCTCCAATATTGCCACCGCAATGGCCATTTGACACTTTTTATCACTACTTCTTGATGGCGGGTCATACTGACATTGCACTTTTGGCGAAGACTTATTATGAAACCCAGTTAGATTTAGATGGAAATAGTGATCTGATATCTAATATGGCCTATATAGCAACCATGGTGAAAGTTTTGTTATTGTTACTCCTTCAATATGAAAAGTTATATAAACATGGAGGTTTTACCAGAAGATTTGCTTTGTAATGTTTTGTTGAGCCTAAATTCAAAATGGTATTTATCTAGCATACAAACCTAAACTGTTGTCACTGCTCATCTTAAAGGGAAATTCATTAAAACATGAGGTTTAATCAGAAGACTTCTTTGTTGTCTAGTTGGTTCTAGACAAAACTTCAAGTTGACCTTCAATATCTTTAAAATGTCATTGTCTCTACTATCCCAAATGGAAATTATATCTGCATGGGGTTTTCACCAACATACCTTTCTAATACTTATTGATTCTAGATGAAGATGGTGCTAATTGTGCATCCAATGTAGCTGCCATGATGGCTACCTTGAAAATCTTGCTGTCGTTACTCCTTCTAAATGGATGCTCATAATTTTAAAATCTTATTATCCGCTGAAAAATACCAGAGATGGTTTCAGTACACATCAGTTAATACAAGAAATGGTTTGTATTACATTTCTGGATACCCTTTTTGGCCAAATTGATTGTTAATCCTTTCAATGGACTCTAATTTTGCTTTGGAGAAAGGGCAGATTGTAACAATTTAACATGAACTGACCAAACAATAACCGAATTTCTCTCTTTCCTCTACTTTATCCTGCTTGACTAGGCAAGACAACATATTAAAAATGTTAAGCTTGCTTGAATTTGTCTGAACACTATTTATTAAGGTCATAGTAATGATGTGGATTCTTCGGCACCTAAGTACAAAGTACTTCAGAAGAGTTGCACGTGGCACTTGTGAGACAAGGTGCAAGAGGTGCATTAACATTAGTATACTGTAAGACTCTCTGGTGACAAAGGGAAGTCATGTGTCTTACTATCACACATATGTTAGAAGAGGTAGGGGACTTTAAGCTCTGATTCCGTAGCAGACGTGACGGAAAACATAACCTAGCTCGATAGACAGAAGGCGAAAGAGCATATCATTCTTTTCAAAAAATAAACGTGACAGCACCGTTCATTTTTTAAATCATTATGTTTAAAAATAACCGAAGGACTGCTCCATTGGCCTAAGTGGTTAGATCATTCGCCTCGGATGAGTGAGGTCTCGGGATGGAACCAAGCCCGAGCCATACCGAAGACATATACAAATGGTACTAACAACTACCTCGCTTGGCGCTCAGCGTTATGAGGTTAGTTTTACAACTGGTCGGCATGGCCCCAGGATAATGTCGATGGGTGGAACATGATACTACATGTCTGCGGCAAGATGACCAAACGCTAGACATTAATATAAACTACAACAATGCAGACATCGCTAAGATATGACTCAAATTGTTAAAGCGACGTTAACAATACAAAACTTAAAAATACAATTTAAAAATAAGGAGGAGAAAGACAGAATGGAAAAGCCCCAATCGAATTGTATGAAAGCTGAGTACCACAACGTGATCAAGCAAAGAAAGCTCCTTACGGCATGCATTAGTGTATTCAAACCTGACTGAAGAAATACGAGTGCAATATGAAGCTAACTATGAAACAATCGCGTACTATATGAAGGAATGGTTTAGTATATTGATAGAAATACGTGTTTGGTAATTTGATTTAGGATTAATCATTTGTGTTAGGCGTTTGGGTCTTGTAATGCATGAAGTGAACAATTAGTTTTCCGAAAAGCTTACTAATGACGCCAGTAAAAGGGAAACCATAAAAAAACATACAAGTGTGCAGTTGGAGATTTCTCTTGTAGTCGTCATGTCCATTGAGGAGAATTATGTGGCGTATTTACGAGTTTAAGAAGCTTTCAGTTGACTTTGAATATTGTCTTAAAGTCCTTGGAACTGGGAAACTTAGCAATTCTTTAACTGATTTCCAGAAATTGAGGTTAGATAAAGGGGAGTGGAGGGCGGGTCAAGCACGGTCCGCAAGACGATTATATCTTACTTATACAGTTTGGTTGTTAACTATCACCTTTAAAGAGATTTGACAAAGAACCTTCTTGACATGTTATCTCGAGAAGATAGTGAAGCCCTGAGGAATTTCGTTGAGCCTATTTCGAGAATAAAGTAAGTCGAGCGTGACACATACCATACGATTATATATGTTTACATTTGGGCCGTTACGTCTACTCTTTATACAGTCTTGACTATGCCACTACGCCAGACCACAATAGGAGTGAATAAAATCTACATCAGAGAATGTTGGTCTATTGCTGGTCTCGGTGAACACAATATGGTCATTCATGTCTATGACGTCGAAATGGTTTGTGCAATTCAATAGCTCAATATTTCTCACGTACTGGGCGAGGTTCGCCAGAGTCTTTAGAAAGGTGTCGTCTGTATCTGTGCGAGCGTTTGAAGCTGTTCACTGGCATGACCTAGATGCCGTCATCCTACCTGTTTCACCTGTCTGCTGCGCAGTAACAATGCCGTATAAATCAGCATACCAGGCTTCAGGTCGTTGTAGAACGCAATGAGCACAGCAATCGTCCCGTCAGACATTGTCTTCACAGAGAGTCGTAGCCGACTCTGCAGGCAAGGCGGAGGCATGCGAGCATCTTCACGAGCCAAAATCCACCCAGTGGATCACGCAGTTTTGCGAGTTGCCTATGTTGACAATGCAGATCTTTGAACACCTCGCAATTGCAGACTCACCAGCTCGTCGCGTATGTAAACACAGGAGAAGTGTTTTCGAGTTGGGCGAGCTGTAGCTGGTTAAAGTTGGAGATGGTGTTCACCGTCGTCTAGGCCCTTGCCTCCAGCGCTACGGTTGATGGACTTTAGGGCCAGCCCATTTAAGGCCCCTAATGGCGGCCTTGAAAGTAGCTAAATGCTTCTCTGTAACCGCCGCTCTGGCAGCAATACCCAAGGATGTGCGAAGAGCAAAGAGAGGAATCGAAAAAGATCCCGACTTTGCGATCGAAGACGGATCGGAAAATTGCTTTGCGGTCCACCCGTATGCGCATATGAAGGGTGGCCCTCAGTATTATTGGACGCTAGAGCTGGACCGCAGCCTGTCTCCCCGGCCAATCTTCCAGGCTGTGAGTTTCCCCAATTGTTAGAGGGTGAGGACTTCAAAATGTCTTTTTGTAGGACATCACATGCATGTATGTACTATAGGTAGACATCAAATATTTTTTTTGGGGCGGGAGCTTGTAAAACCGTCTTAAGTTCTCTACCACAAGAGAAGGCCTGAATATGTGATCTCCTTATTGTTGTACACATATCATATATTGAATTCCATATCTCTAGAAATCAGCTCCACAAATTTTCAATAAATCTGTCCAGTGATGGAACTGATCCATAGACAGAAATTCTCCAAGAGCCGCTGAATTAAGCTTCTCGAAATACGGTATCTGTGGGCACAAAATATTAATACAATCGATAGCCATTGAAGATATCTTTTTTAATATCCGATACCCAGAAATTGCCCCCCGCCCCAACTGCACTAGTTCCTCTCATTTCATCAAGATTTATTTCATGGTTTCAACATATTCTCAGAGATAAAAGCTCAAGAAGAGCCAATGTAAAACTCTTTTTTAAAAGGGTTGTTATGGGTCCCTGTGCATATATTCGATTTAATCCGTCTACTGCATGTATTCCCCCATCATATATTTATCCACACATACTTAGCAAAATGTTACTAAAATCTACTAAAGGGCTGTAACGCTTCAATATTGTGCGTATCCATAACGACCTTCCTATTTATCCCATTGTTCTCGATTAATGCTGTCAATACATATTGTAGGAGTCAAACATATCCATATGTACAATCTTTCAAAAAGAAAGATCGATCACCGGGTAATTTAGGCGAGAACCGTACGATGCAGATAAAGACAGAAGAGGCAATATGCTAGTGGCCATCGTTATAACTACCGTGTATTGAGCTCTGGATTTATCGAAATCGCCTCGAAAATTCTCTTTAAAAGTTTTCTACTGTTAAAACGGGTCCCTAACTTGGTACTGTACAAGAGACGCCGAAATCAAAATCATCCAAGTAGGGGTACAATTAGTATAAAATATTGAGATAATCTTTGCTCATGGTGTGTTTTTCGTATCTGTTAACGAAACCCCGCCACTTATTTCGCTGATACCTCTCGAAGAGATTCGTAAGGACATCCTTCGTTGGTAGTCCCAATTCCACATATATATATATATATATATATATATATATATATATATATATATATATATATATATATATATAATATCAAAGAAGGGACCATGTCAAAGATGCCTAAAGAGGGGACGTAAGAGCCCAACTGTATACGTAAAATATATTTTCACGGCATGTGCTGTACCCAGCCACATTTATATAGCCATGAATTTCTCGAAAGTGGCTTGACGAATATTTTTTTATGTTTTCCTGCTGTTGCAACAGATCCCGGGCTAGATACTGTCCAAGAGGCGTTGAAATCAAAATCCTGTAAGTAGAGGTCACTCTTCTACAAGTTATTGATATATTAGATGTAGGCCTACATTGAGCGTGTTTTTCAAACCAAGTACTCATAAGATGCCCCTTAATTCGCTGATTCCTCTTGAAGAAATTCGTCTTGAGTCGACGCTGACCCTACAGAAAAAAAGGTCAGTGAAGGGTCCATGCCAAAAATCTCTAAAAATTGTGCGGCATGCGTTGTATCCAACCCCTTTATCTAGAAGACTCTTTCGTGAAATCGGTTCAATAAATATTCTTCAGACTTTTCCTACTGTTGTAAAATATGCTTGGCTAGAACTCTCGAACAGGCGTTAAAATAAAAGTTATCTAAGTCGGAGTTCAGTTAGTAAACATATATTGATACCACTGACGCACATTCTGCGTGTTTCTCATACCCTTTCGCTGATTCCGCTTCAGGATATTAATTAGGACTTCATATGTAGTTAGACTCCATACCTTAGAGATAAATATCAAATAAGAATCCATCTCAAAACACAGTAAAGAGGGGACGTAATGTCTCAACTGTGTACATAAGATATAATCTTCGAACGCCATGTGTTGTGCTAAACTCATTTATCTAGTTGACTAATGTTATTCAAAATTTTCCTACTATTGCAACTGATCCCAAACGAGATAGTTTCCAAGAGGCGATGGAATTAAAGTCCTCTAAATCCGTGTCAAATTAGTTCATGTTCTTACTTAATTCGTATTTTTATAGCAGATCCCCTTAAGGTGCCCTTTGCATGGATGATTCGTCTCCACGAAATTCATCTGGACGTAACTCGAGGATCGACTCTTATCTCCTACAGATAATGTAATTGAAGGGTTCATGTATAAAGAGTGAACGTAATGGCCAAAATGTAAACGTACGATATAATCTTACGTCATGCGTTCTGCTAGATAAATTTTCTTTAAACTTTTTCTGCTAATAGAAAGGAGGCTTATTTGGATAATTTATAAGATACATTTAAATCAATTTCGTCGAAAAAAAGGGTTCCATAAGTACAAACTATTGATACAGCTTATTAAGACATGCGTGTTTTTGATTGATAACCGGTACTCCCTTATATTGCTTCTTCTTCTCCACGAAATTCATCAGGACTTCCTTAGTAGGTGAACTCCATCTAATAAAGAAAAAATATCAGTGAATAGTTCATTTATAAGGAGTGGACGTAATGGCCCAAATGTAGATGTACGACATAATCTTAGGGCATGCGTTCTGCAAGACTTCCTTTATTTAGTCGCGAGTTTCTCGAAATCGGCTAGAGGACTTTTCTTTAAACTTTTTCGCTGTTAGAAAGTGGCATTTTGTCGATATTATATAAGAGGCGTTGAAAAGAACTTCCTCTAAGTAAGGGTTCCATGAGTATGAACTATTGATACAGTTTATTAACATTTGCGTGTTTCTGATAGCCAGTACCCCCTAACGCGCTCCTTAGTTTGCTGTTTACTCCAGAACTTCAGAAGTACTTTCTCCTTATTAAATTGCCGTTACGTAGCGGTAGCATTTCACTTCTTGAAAATATACAACTCAGCCACCAGGTACTGTGAAATATTTGCATGCGCTACCCCATGCCTTTCAGATTATGCTTTTAAGCCTCATTTCGCCTGTAACCTTGAACCAAATATACCATCACAGCAACAACACAAGCCGTCTCCAGACAACGGAACCGTCCTTTTCAATTGCTATATTGTACAATGTACAATTATCCATCAAAATACTGCATATGGAGTCACATAATCGTTCCATACATTTAGGTTTTAATAGGGACTGTTCAGCTCTAGGGACGCTTATGCTTATCTGACCTGAACTCAATATAAATTAAACCATGTCATCCTGGAATCTCAAAAACACTCCAATCTGGGACGTTTGCCCCTATCAAATGAGTCGCGCAGTGAACACCGACTTCACAAAATCAAACAAGCGATCACTAAAAATCTATGAAATCCTTAAAATGGAGAGATATATGCAAATGACGGATACTCCAAAATGTATTAGAATATCAAAGATGGGTCTATGTGAAAACTGTATAAATAGGGGACTTATTAGCCCAAATGTAAACGTAATATAGTCTTACGTCATGTGTTGTGTTGTACTAACTTTATCTAAACGATAAATTCTCGATATTGATGTGAAGTTATTTCTTCTACTTTTTCCCTACTGGTATTTATATGATATCCAAGAGGCATTGTAATTCAAATCCTCTTAGTAGAAGTTCAATTAGTGCACAATTTTGATAGAATCTATCAACATTTTACTGTTGTTCATACCGGGAAGCCATCGTTGCTATTTAACGATGATATTCGTTAGGACTTCATTCGTGGGTGGACTCAACCGCACATAGATAAAATATCAGAGAAGGTCCATTGTCTGAACTCTTTAAAGAGGAAATATACAGGCTTATCTGTATACGTAAGGTATAATCTTCTGATCGCATGTGTTGTGCCCGACCTCTTTCATCTACGCGCTAATTCGTTGAAATCGTTGCGACGAATTTTCTTCAAATCAATCTTACTGTTTGGATCGGTCACTCTTTACGGACTTTTAAACATGGGTTGAAATAAAAATTCTCAGAGGTGGGGTTCAAACATTGGTAAGTGTGGCTGCAGTCAGTTTTCCGCTTGCATTAGACAAACACTGTCAGAAATTCTTTTGGGATATATATATCTCAAAATACAAAATATCGAACAATAATAAATATCAAAATCATTTTGGTGGTGAACTGCAAGGAACCAGATATGGGTTAATGAGGTAATCTGCTAATAGACGTCGATACAACTATCATATATTAATCTCCGGATTCCAAGAAATCAGGTCTACGAATTTTCTTTACATGTTTTCTACCGTAGGAAGAGATCTATAATTAAATAGTGTCCAAGAGGTATTGAAAACAATATCTTCCAGTTAGGGGTTCACTAATTACAATTTTTTTCAATCGATCCAAATTGTACATCTTTTTCATACCCGGTGCTCGTAGGTTGCCCCTTTTTTTCACTGATTCCTCTCGATGAGATTCGTTAGGACTTCTTTCCTGGCTTGATACTAGTCCTAGAGATCAAATATCAGAGAAAGGTCAATGTCAAAACTCGTTAAAGAGTACGCGTTTTGGCCCACCTGTATAAGTAAGACATTATCTTCTTGCGGTAGGTGTTGCACTCTAGCACCCTCTCTTTACGTAGCTCCAATATCTGGAAATCGGTTAAATTAATCTTTTTAATGACTTTGATTTCTGATGGAACTTATTCCTTAATAGGAACTGCCCATCAGACGATGTAATAAAAATTGTTTAGGTACTGGTTTAATTCGTACTAAGTATTGATAGATTTGATGTACACTGATGCACACGAAAGTACTTAATTAGTACACAATCTAAACTACACATCATCAAATGGGTCTTAATTCAGATAAGTCTAAAACGAATGAACACTAAAACACATAGTCTTAGACTCCAGTACGTGACAATCCATCAGCATTTGCATTCTCTGCTCCCCGACAGTGTTTGATCGTGAACTCCTATGGTTGCAGACACAGGAACCATCTCAGAAGCCGTTTTTCTCTCTTTGTTTTAGCTTAGCCAGATTAGCGGGTTATGGTCAGTTTCGACACTGAATGGAGCACCACACAAGTAGTAGTGAAGAGATTATGTCGTCCATACTATCCAAGACATTCTTTCTCATTTGTAGAATAATGCTGCTCCCTGGACAATACATTGCGGCTAAGATACGCTATATGATGTGTGTCCTTATTGTCACTGTACTGACTCAAAACAGTTCCAAAGCTCACATCATTTGCAATGTCAAACGTGGAAGGTTTAACTGTGAGATTGTTTTTCGCAGTCTCTCCAAGACTGCTCGCAGATCCTGAAGTTGGCCATCCCAGGTCTCACCATAAATAATGATGTCATCAAAGTAAGATGCAACATTACGTAATTTGGACAGCAACATGTCTATCCTGCGCGAAAATGTAGCAGGTGAAGTTTTCATCCCGAAAGGCAATAAAGTAAATTCATAAAGTCCACAGGGTGCCACAAAAGCAGATTTCGCCTGCGCTTCTTTAGACAGAGTTATCTGACAGTAACCTTTGGTCATGTCGAGTTTGCTAATATATTTTGCATTTTCCAACTTTACAAAAAGTTGTCTATCCTTGGTGTAGGAAAGGCATCAAAGAGTTTGATGTTGTTCAGTGTTCTGTAATTAACACAAAGTCGCAGACCTCCATCTTTCTTTTACAAATGGTGAACTCTTTGTCCTTGTAGATGGTCTTATCAATTCTTGCTGTCACATTGCGTCTACTATAGCTCTGACGTCAGCCCTTTTTGCATGGGGAATACGATAGTGTGTCTGCGTGATCGGAATATATGTTGTTGTTCGAATGTTGCGAGTGATCAAGTTGTTTTTACCTGGTTTTAAAGTTAGCACGTCTTCAAACTCAGAGCATAGTTTTCGCACCTGTTCTCACTGTTCTTTTGTCAGTCTGCCATTCTGACCGATTGTGTTCAAACTCTCCATGTCGGCCAGTGGAAAGTCTATCCTTCCTCCTTCATACAATTCCTCACACGCAGTTGGTCTCTTGTACCAACGTAATAAGTTACTATGGTATGTTACTTGTCCTCGCCTACCACCAATGTTAAGCTTGTAATTAATGTTATTGACCTTACATATGACACGATAAGGTCCTTTTCAGTGAGCCCTCATCGTCGATGCATCGAATGGCACAAAAACTAAAACCTCATCTCCAGGCTTACATTCTCTTTTGGTAGCATAATTTAACTTTGTGACATTCTGACAGATTTTCTTTCACTAACTCACCTACATCAGCTAATAGCTGGCGAATCGAAAGTACGTGTTCTACAACAAACTTCCGTGTCTCACCCTCACCTGTTAATATATCCTTAAGAATCTCCATCGGCCCTCTTATTGGCCAACCATACAGCAGCTCAAACGGCAAAAACCCAGTTGCTTCATGTGGTACCTACCTATAGCAAAACAGTGCGTAAGGCAGCATCACAACCCACTCTTCACCGTTCGTGGAACACAGTTTCTTCAAGAGAGCTTTCAGTGTTCCATTCAATCTTTCGACCTTTCTTTTGGAGTGTGGCCTGTAAGAGAGGTTGTTATCAACAGATTGTAGAGTTCTTTTAAAAGAGTACATGTGAAGTTGTTTCCTTGGTCTCAAAGGATAATCTTAGGTATACCAACCCGACTAAATAGGCTAATTAAAATGTTGGCCACTGTTTTGGCATCCACGTCCTTCAAAGGAATTGCTTCCGGATACACGGTAGCATCGTCTACTATGGTTAGTATATATTTGTTCAACACCTTTGTGAATTGCAGTGGGCCAATGATGTCCATCGCAATCTTAACAAAAGGGACAGACAAAATTGGTGGATGCTTCATTGGAGCTTTCTCCTTCCATGTTCCACTTGTTGTCTTATGACAAATGTTACAGGTCTGACCGCGCTTCTGGATATCCCAAAACATTCCTGGCCAATAAAATGCGGTTGTTATTCTTGCTTTCGTTTTCTCCTTTACTTGATGACCATCAAGCGGTGTTTCATGAGCAAACACCACCACTGCTTGACGTAACTGCTTTTGCAAAACTAATTGGAGTCCATATTGTTCTCTATGAGACGACTTATCCTTCCGTTTTAAAATTAAATGCTCCCAGAAAAATTCCTTGTTCTTGCCTTCTGCTTCACTTGCAGATGACAGGCCCTTTTCTCGCACTCAGCAAACGAGCCGTCATTCTCTTGATACTGAGAAATCAATTCCACATTAACATTGTGCAGCTGATCAAGCGGCAAGTTCTTCCCATCAGTCTCATCTTCACGATGGATGCCATCCTCATCCTGAACAGGCCCATGATCACTATTTATTCGTCCGAAAATAGCCTATCTAAATGCACGTCGTCCAGTTCATGGGATCGGACCCCACATCATTTTATTCTTCTTTCACTTTCTTCAGCCTCATCTTTCAGTGTTCCTGCTTGGTTCCTTGATACTACCATAGTCCTTTTTTCCTACGTAAATATCCATATCCAGCAGCGCTTGTGCTGCCAAGCCAGATACCAGTCCAATCTGGACATGTCCCTTGTGGTATGGCGTGTCTAATTCTATTATGGCTAATTGCGCCTCAAAAGGCTGTCCAATGGCAGTGTATAGTGCCAGGTTGTGTCCTTCAAGGTTACATGACTTATCGACAAGATTCTCACTAATCAAGGTGATTTCTACACCTGTATCTTTAACAAACAATATTTCCTTGTTGTTCACTGTTCTCGGTATATTTATCAACCGTTCAATAATGGTATTCTGGACAAAGTAGGTTGCTTGATTTTGTTTATTTCTGCTGGGACCAGCTAGCAAAACATGACCCTTCTGCTGTCATTTATAGCAATTTTTGTCTCCATAGGGGTTTTCTCTCAAACCAGTTTTATTGGACAGAAGTGAACTTGATGCTTGGTTATTTGCTTGTTGTCGGCTGTGCTTGTGGTCCAACTTGCTTTCATTGATATGCCAAACGTAATCCTCAGCAGCATCGACAACATATTCATTGCCCTTATTGCGCCTTATCCACTGGGCCTGCACTGGCGGAAGAGACTTCAAGAAGTATTTATCTGCTAAGTATATCCGTGGATCACAGCTATCAATGGACCATGTTAAATACGGCTCTATACGTGCCATCAGACCTCTATATGTTTCGTTAGTATCACCTCTTAGGCTAACTAACTGGATAAACTATTCGTGAGGTTTTTTCCCAAACCTAATTATCATCTCCTTTCTTAGCTCAACGTAGCTCTTGCTTGTTTGCCGTGCTACCTCTCTTGCCTCTCCTGTTAGCAGCATTCTCAGGTGCAGGGTTTTCATTTCTTCGCCTCATTTTGCATGATCAGCAACGGCGTCAAATTCTGAGAGAAATGTAAGAATATCTTCCTTCGCTTGATGATTGTATGTTTGAAGTTTGAATTTTGAATGAAAGGCAGTCATTCATTTTATCTACGTCTTTATGATGTTTCACCCTTTATATATCTAACTTTAGCTCTTTAAGTTTAAGACTGCTCCATCTGCAACTTCTTCCTTTCAAGGTCTAAATTTTGTCTCTCAATTCTTGGTGTCCTTGGATGATTTTAGTTTGCTTTGTGTTTTCTTTAGTTTTCTTACAGGACGCTCCTCCTCTAGTTCGATGTCATATGGTTTCCTTCTGGTTCAATCCCTTGCAATACTGTGCTCGCCAACAATCGTTCATACTTCCTCATTGATAACTCTATCTTGGGTCGTCAATTCAATCCTTATTTTAATCATCCTTGGCTTAACAGGAGTCACACCCACACAAACGTACAGAGTATATCCAACATTCATTTGCAGTTACACTACTCAGACAAAACTTTGGTTCTTTTGCTTTTTCAGTGTTACTGTCAAATTTCCAACAACTTTGCTATTCCATCGGTGCCACCAAAATTGTTACGGGGTACAAAAGTTGAATCAATAAAAAAGTATATTCCCAGCCAATTTGTAATGTTCGCCCAAGCGAGAGCTCAAGACCACTGCTCTTTACATATAAGAAATTGGTAGTGTTACACCAGGGCAATAGATTATCAAACACCAGCGATGATAAAATACATACGTCAGCTCAAATGGGTCAGACCTTTTATCAGTATTAGATGTGAGCTAGGTAGTATGTGTTTATAACATCACCGTATCTGACTGCTTAAAATCCTTTAAACTAGAACTACCATATACACCCATGTCTCTTGTCGTAATGATAATCAATATTAATATAATAAATTGGATGGAAATGTTAATCATTAATATTATGGCAAAAGTTGGTCTACCAGATAAAATAAAACTTGGGTAAGAATACTATGCAAACAAAGACAAAATAGAAAAACGAATCGAAATTCAAAATAGCTTCACATGAAAGACCAGTGAAACATACCTGAACGATAATATACAAAAATCCCAACGTTTTTAAATACCATCGTGCCCAGCGTAAAAAGGAGCATCATACATAATTACATAACAAATTCCTTATATAGGTGGTGTCTCAAGACACGGTTAGAGAAAATCACCTTAGCAAACATAAGGAAACAAAAGTCAAAGTTGATAATCTTTTCATAAGTTAATCGTGTCAATGGAACATATTGAGTGGAAACCATTTGAAACAAAAAGTTGTATAAATCTACTCCAAAAGCAAATATGCATCTCAACACTAGACCGATCCGGTGGTCTAAGTGGTTAAAGCATCCGCCTTGCATGCGGGATGTCCGGGGATCGAGCCCCAGTATAGGCATGCCAAAATAGTTTTAAAAATGGTAATTGCAGCCGTGGGAGTTTAATGTTAGGACTGGTTGGGCTGGTTTCAGGAAAATGTAACTGGGTGGGACATGATGCCACTTGTCTGCAACATGATGCCCCAGCACTTGACATCACTATATACTGCCACAATGCAGACAATGTAGCCATATGATCGAAAAATTGTGAAAGCTACATTAAAACGCTAAATCACGCAAAAGCGCATTACTAGTTATAAGATGCCACTGAGAGCTAAGTGCATTTCACAAAAATAGATTGAAGGAGCCGACCCAGTATTGCCTTATAGAATCTGCGACCCAAGATTATAGTACGACGATCTACCAGCAACAAAGAATATTAACTTTTAGCCATAAAGATGACCATGAAAACCAAGATCTGTTTGCACACTAAGCAGCCAATAATAACTGAAGAGCACATTAACGTTTGTAGCTAAAAATAGCAAGATATATATTTATCGATTTACTTTTTCACGCTTTACATTTTTTTCTTTTATATAAAGGCAGCAAAAAGGACAACAAAATATTATTTAGATTCAAGGGCCATCTTCTACATACATTCTGAAGGACTATCATGAAAAGTACACTGAGCAACCCATGTCGACATTACATAGGATATATGGTACACCCTGACCAACAACCATCACATTACAAAAATGACAATTCTGATATTAATTGTTTTTACAACAGCAGCTAACTTAATTGCATTTAATATTTGCATTTCAGTTATACTACTTCAAATTTAACAAAACAGCAGTTGTCAATATCATTCTTGATATAGTAAACTATCTCTATTGGTGTCCTTATGCCTGACCATTATACAAACATGTTATATATCTGTATTGCTATGCATATTTAATTATTTTTTCGTACCCGACTTTCATCATGGTTCAGTGCTTATCTAAGTTTTTATGATTCTAACAAGTAAACAAGATCGTTACCAAAATTTAAGTTCAAGACCTACCTTGTTTAAGAGTTAGGGAATTTTTCCAGAACAGGCTCCAGTCTATGTATGAAACGGGATTTGGTAAAACAATTATTCACTCCTTTTTTAATATCAGTCATTGTAGCTATTTATGTTGCATTCAGATGTAATTTGAGAAATTATTTATTTACATTATTCACTGGAATTACAATGTGTTCATTGACATTTTGGACTAAAGCACTACTTTCGGATGTTTGGGAATTCGTTCAAAGACATACTGGAATAGATCACAGTGGTAGAATCAAAATTGTTGGTATGTAATTCTTAATACTGTAAGTTCCTTGTAACTTGTTACTTTGTAACTTAGAGAAATAAAATATGCGATGAATTTTACTTAAATTGTTGATTTCTCTTCTTTACTAGCTTAAAACGTAGAGTTATACCAATATATACATTAATCAATCAATCTATTTGTACATCCAGGAATATTCATGCTTACATGTCATTACTAGCTGGAAGTCTGAAATTGAGGCCATTCCAGAAATACAATCACTTTGCTTATGACCCACTGGCCGACAAAAAGAGCTGATTGGAGACCATATAGTTGAAAAATGAATCTGATCACTATATATCTTATTATGCTAGTGTAATATAAAACCGTATTGTAAATCAATTTATATCTTACATGATCTTTTGTAATAAACAGATCTGTATATATTTATAATTCTTTCTAACGTGTTTATTTCTAATCAATTCCATGAAATTAAAAAAAAAAACATAAAAAAACTCATGGAGAAAATATTTAAGGTAGCAAACATTATTAGTTCTTTAAGTTGTTTATTATAGTCGAAATAGATGTGTTTTAAGAGCACTTTTGAATAGGATCGCTGTGTCTTTGTCTATAGTTGAGTGGGTAATTCATTCCACCTTGCTTGGCCCTAGTATGCAAACGAATATTGTCCATATGACTTCTATTTCATAGTGGGAGTAATGAGTATAGTATTGTCAAAAGAGGAGCGTGTGTATATTGCTGGTGTGTACACATGAGTGATTTCGCATAGGTATGTTGGACTGGACTCCGTCAGTGAAACGTAGCATAGAGAACAAATGTGCTTGATTTTGGATCGAAAGGATAGCCAGTGTAGTGTAAAGAACAGCGGTGAGGTGTGCTGTGAACGTAGTACTCTAAGAACGATCAGATCAGCTCTGTTTTGAACTTTTTGAAGTTTCTGTATATTGGGATGAAGCAGATGGAATAGTCCAGTCTTGAAATTACTAATGAACACACAAGTGTTTAGTGGCATCAACTGAAATATATTGGCGAATGGAGCTGGTGCGTCTCAGCTCATGATATGCAGCCTTGCATATGTTCATGAGATGTTGGTACTATGTGAGAGTACTGTCCAGAGTAACACCTAGATTTAGTACTGACTGTATTTAACGTTGATGTTTTTATTGTTTCAGGTAAAGGATGTGGATGGGAAAGTCTTTGTGTTGTGATCAAAATGACCCTGGTTTTATCATCATTCATGATTTCACATCAGAAATGCACATCTCTACACCTTGGATAGTAGCATAAATTTCAGTTGGTTGGCTAGATTTGTATATTTGGGTGTCGTCAGCGTACAATTGGCGAGACACTGGATGATGATCTATGACACTTGAGAGCAGCTGAGTGTACAGAATGAAGAGAACAGGTCAATGAACAGACCCTTATGGAACACCACAACATAGATCAACTGGGCTGGAGTGTATTCCATTTGCAGACACAATTTGTGTCCTGTTGACCAAGTTGGACTTGAACCACATTAAGTCTGTATTATGAATGCCAAATACATGCTGTAGACGGTGAGATAATATAGCATGGCCTATTGTGTCAAATGCTGCAGAAAAATCGAGGAGGTTGAGGAAATATCCTTCCAACGAAGAAATTTATCCTATTCCTCCCAATATCTAAACTTGTCTAATCACTTCTAGCTTGTACATATATTCAAATCCTTTCAACATGTACATATGTATAATCCCTTCTAAAGCGTACACATGTAAGCTTTTTCAGCTTCAATTCGGACAGTTTTGGAATTAAACTTTCATACAGATTTTATTTCAAGACATTTTTAGCATGGTTATCTGGAAAGTCTATGTTTAAATATTATTTCGCTTGAAAAATCAGCTTCATAAATCGACCTTCCTCCTTCTCATTAAACATTAATAGAAACGTATCACGATATATTATATGTAATTGCACATAATTTTTGTTTCTGTTTTGTTATGCCCATCTCGTTTGGTCGTAAACGATAATAGCAGGATGTTTGAGGCCGACAAAGCTTGAAAAATCCTTGATTATGATCTGTACGTGATTAGGATACCCTTAAAATATTATGATTAAACACGAATGCAAGATTGACAAGATTAGAGTAAATTACATCCTGATTGTGCAAAAGTTTGTAGAAAAAATTCTGAATACAGAGTAACGTGTCTGTAATATAAAATTTACAGTACGTTTATTTGTAGTGCATTTTGTTGGGGTCAGTGCATGGCGACGCGTGCCCATGAAGATGTATGCATTGGCTAATCCTGCAATAAAGTGTTGACTGAGAGGGATATAATCTGTTATTTTTGTGGTATGACTTCTGCTTTAGAAAGGACCCTCTTGGCAAGAGTTAGAAAAAAAGGGGTTGGGGATGGGGTGGGGGTGCGATATTAACTTGAGGTCATAGCAGACATAGTGGCAAAGCGTCCAAAGTGTCATTCACCAGGAGAGAATATTTAAAGAAGCTGATGTTCATATGAAACAGGTACCATGCAATGATATTTTGGAGAATAGTTATTAATGTAGCAGTCTATACAGTTTTATTCTGACTTCGTTGGGAGTGATAATGGTACTTGCATCTGCCAAGCTTGGCGCTCTAAAATTAAGAGGTTAGCATTAGGACTGGTCGACCTGGTGTCAGGATAGTGTGACTGAGTGGGACATAGTGGTGCATGTCTGCGGCATGATAACATAGTTCTAGATATCTGCATAAATTGCCATAATGCCGACATCTTATAGATATGGTTCAAATTGTTACAACCACGTTAAAAATCCAAGTCACACACATACACACACAAAATGTAAATGGTCGATTAAAAAATACCTCGACAGTGAAACTTCTTCAGACATTCATCTTTATTAAGGACCTCCATCTGTGCACGTTTATAATTGATGTCGGACATTGGTTTTGAGAAAATATTTTAGTTTTCATTGCATACATACATACATACATACATACATACATACATACTTGACTTTCCTTGACGTATCATACATTAGTTTAATCATAATCTGAGAGATTGCATGTGTTTCCTACTAATAGAAGAAAATGAAACAATAATAAGAAACAAAGTTATTATTTATTGTATTGTTTTTGGTTGTGGTGAAAACGAATCAGACCGAGCAATTATGGATAGTTATACTGTTAATTTTAATTCGATATAATATCCATTGACTGCAAATTACATTTTATACGAATATTTGAATTTGAGCGGATTTACATAATTTCAACAATTTGTGAAATTTATTTTATTCCTTACCGCAATTTATTTTTTGTAATTTCATTGTTGCTAAGAAAACATGTTTAAGATCACACAAAATCATTTCATACTCAATGACAAAAAGCTTATCGCCTTCGTTCACGAAAAACAGGGAAACCCTAAGACCCTTTGGAAATATGTGGGTTGATTAGCGGATTATACCTTCTTTCAAGGTGTCCGCTTTATTCGGTTTTCGTTATCTAGGAGATGATCGCCCTCGGTGTTATTGCGCGGATCGAGTAAACTTATAGGTGCCCTAGCATGTAAACAATCAAATTTTAATCAATTACATAAACAATGGAGATAATAAAATACATTAGAAGATTCGCTTCTTTGGAATAAAACATTCACTGAATTTCATTACACAAATATATTTATAAAAATGGCCAATCTGTTTTCCTGATATAATTAGTCATCATACGATCGAGTGAACAATCGAAGTCGTTGCCTTGAACAATGGCATAACCTGCTCAGCTCTGGTTCCCTCCATTTTCACTGTAGCTGTTCTCCGTCATTTCGCCCTTTCTTTCCTTCCTTTTTGTTTATTCTTTCCAACCTTTCTACTGCTTCGCCTCCTTTCGGTCCTCCTTCTTTGTGTAGGTAGGTGGTTATGTAAGCATGTGGATACATATCTAATTGATTGCGTCAGTGGATAAGTACATCTGATGACACTTCGGAAGATACGCCTGAAGAGCTATTTTCCCCTTTTGTGCCTTTAACGTTTTTTCTTACTTCCGCCAAAAATTGGACCGTTGAACCTTCAGACCTTCGGTCCTTTGGACAAGTGTTTAACGAGAGAGAATATCTTTCAAATTTATCTCGGAGTCCACGTACGTTTACCCATGCAGCGAAGCTTAGACTAATTAGATTTGTTCGATGTAACGATATTTAAAACTAGGAAATTTAGTGTGGGAAAAACCCTAGCGTAACCAATCAGGATTAAATATATTTACCGCCTTTTATAACAAAGCGCCAAATATGGGGTCAATTTGAACTTCTACTTTGCGACTAACGGTTTATAGAAATTTGAAATTTTTGACAGTTTCACTACAAAATCGAAGCTTAACCGTGTCCCTAATACTCCGTCTGGCTGCTATATAAACAAAAGTGTAATTAGCCTCCTACAGTTCCTGACCAGACATTTAGAAATTCCCGCAATATAGCTATTTAACAAGCGCCTGTCTCCATAAATCTAAATAATTGTTATCTGGTCTCAAACTGAATTGTTCTTTATAGATCGACATAAATTTGCCCCCTCACACCGTTAATATTATATTATATACTTGTATCATAAAAATAGTGTGCATTCTGATGTTTTATGATCCAAACGATATTTCCTTGAAGAGCCAGCTCTCATAGTTTGCCGTATTTCTTGTTTTCTTGTTCCCTTTTTCTCTCCTTCTTAGTCCATCAGTTTTTAAATTAATGTTTTCTCTCTGTCTATCGATTGATTGCTTGGATTACCTTGTTAAGTTTTAAACCTCAATAGAACCAAACATCCTCAAATATGTTGTCGAAAAGAAATAAAAATCTATTGTGATGAACATTTTAACGAACGCAGAGATTAAACGTTGCTTGTAATTAAAATATACGGATGTGAAAGTGAATCAATGACTGTGCTCTTAAAAATGCGCGGTGCATATTATGATAATGCCTATATTCTAGTAAATAAATAATAGCGTAGGAAAGTAAACCCTGTTTGTAACATTTTAGCCTGCATGCTTGAAACGACTAATTGAAAAATATCATGCATGTTCTGGTAATGTGACTCACATGAAGCAATTGGAAACTTGTTTTCTCTAGGTGTGACCCCCATACCTCACCCCAAATCTCACCTCAACTAATTTAATGCGTAATTTCGTTTTGTGAGTGACCTTAAAACAGCGTCCAAGTCATTTTTATCATAAACCATGTAAAAGGCAAATATTGAATCAAAGAAAAATGAATTATTAACCCAACCAAACATGAGCTTTCTCTGTTTCCCTTGTGTTGCTTACACAGGTAATATCTCGTTACCTAGGTCATGTAAATGAATGACAAAATAACGTGTAAGGGCAGAGACAAACACTTGAACAGAATGACACCTATCAATTTGTAGAGAATATTGAAAATTATAATTTTTATTTTGCTGGTCACCTGTCATATAATTTAAGCATACTTTCAATCTTCAAAGCGACAAACTCTGTTTTATATCTATCTATATATATCTCATATAATGAGATAGAGAGAGAGAGGGAGAGAGAGTATTGACATGTGATGCTTATAATTTTTAACTTTCAAGTTAGGTCAAAATTTCACAGCAATATTTATCGTGGGAAACTTATCTCTATGGATCTCCTATAGCACGATCAAGGACGCTTTCGACAGTATTCAAACATCTGTTGTTACTGGTTCGATTTGTTCTTTTCAAAGGCAATTTTAACACATTATCAACCACAATGGACACATCATAATAATTACATAGTCTCTATTGGTTTATATGACACAGGATGATTTACAGAATTAATGAGGTGACCATAAATATGTTTACTGGTTGTCCGTGTAAATATACCCTCTAATGACTTAAAGTTACTTTTAGCATTATGGGTTATGACGAAAAAAATATAATATTAAACCTCAGATGAATAATATTGGTATTTATATTAACCACCGTGATTCAAAAAACAAGTAATTTGGGGGAAAAAGTTACAGAATGTGACTTGGATTTGATCCGCAAAGGATACATTATTTGGAGATATATGAAAAGTGTTCCTCTGATATTGTAGAGAATCCATTTGCAAAATGGTGGATTTTTCAAGCAATGTTGATTACCTTTATCATTCCAGGGCTTAGCAAGCTATATTTACACATCATCGATGTCTGCTCTTTATTTGCACCCATTAACGCTGGGATGTTGTCATGTTCAAAGAAACTTACGTCTGAGTTAGGTCAGACAACTGCCTCTGTGTACAAAACTATGCGCATTCAATTGTAATGTTCCTCAAACAATTTTAAAGATATGCCTCTATTTCAAAGACTGATATTATTCAGTATAAAATAAATATTTATTTCTCTGAAATAATCGGGGAAAAACAATAGTTACATTTTAATTAAGAACAACAGAAGCCACGACATGACTTTAGGTCATTAAGCATAAATCAATTTTTTTATCTCACAATCTTTGAGAATTTGTGAGCTAAAGGTTAAACACAAAAATAGAGTTGATATATAATCTAAACGTTGATGACAATATCATGGAAATACTTCATAGATTAAGTAGTCATGATTTAAACCTGTTAAATTAAGCTTGCTTCAATGACATTAGAGTTACAGTCCTAATAAAAAGTGAGTAAATTTCATTCTTGACATTGATCTTGCTGATAGGACCATGATTTTGATAGGACCATGCTATTGATAGGACCATGCGATTGATACACATGATATGGAAATGATACTATAACAAATTATGTTTTTCATAGGGAAAACATTTCATTCCAAGATCATTATTAAAAGCTAACGAGCGACAATTTGTCACAGAAGCAATTATATTTACCTCATAACTCATAAGACCATTCTATCTTGATAGGACCATACTGTTGATAGGACCATGCTAATGATAGGACTATGCTATTGATAGAACCATGCTATTGATATGACCAAGCTATTGATACGACCATGCTATTGAAATGACCATGCTATTGATAGGACCATGCTATTGATAGGACCATGCTGTTGATAGGACCATGATGTTGATCAGACCGCGTTATTGATAGGTTCATGCTATTGACATGTCCATGCTATGGCTAGGACCTTGCTATTGACAGGACCATGCTATTGATAGGACCATGCTTTTGATACACATTATAGGGACATAATAATATATCAGATTATGATTTTAATCTGGAAAACATTTCATTTCAAGATCATTAACAACAGCTAATGAGCGGCAATTTGTTTCGGAAAAATTATATTGACCTCAGAACTGAGACCTAGACACAGCTCCAAAACATAAATATGCTTTAAGAATACTTCTTTGAGTATTTTTAAAATGATCTTAAACAGAATTCACGTGGATACGATGAAATATCTGTCAGTTCATTCTAAACTACAATTACGAACAGTTGACATAGTGGGAATAATATAAGAGTGTCCAATTTGTTGGCATGCAATCGTTTACACTCTTTAGTGTTTGATAGCATTGCGAAAATCAACTAATCACAATATCCTACTGAGGTATGTATGTATGTATGTATGTATGTATGTATGTATGTATGTATGCATGTATGTATGTATGTATGTATGTATGTATGTATGCATGCATGTATGTATGTATGTATGTATGTATGTATGTATGTAAAATGTTCTGGTGTTTCGTTTCCGAGTACAAGCTGACCTGAGAGTGGTTCATTTACGCATTCGTTATTTGAAAATACTTAGTTCGGTTCATCCAAAGCTGCTTCGAACAAGGTACTTGCTGTGAGAAAATTGATTACCTTACGCTCTCTGTCCGTGAATTGCATACAGCCAGGGTACTTGTACAGCCAAATCAGACAGTACGATCACTACAGAACACAAGCTTTCAGGAAGCTGTCTACTTTCCAGGAGCAATCGTCAGCTGTAGAGCTTATTTTTGATGTAGAGCTGATATCTTGGATGGAAAGTCGTAGGTCGCAAATGGGTTTCGTATAACAGATGGGCTATTGTAGGTATTGATGCTGGCTAGGAGGATGATGGTAGTTTTCTCGCGGTGATGAACCAAAAGTTTCGGCACCAGCGGGTCTGCAGCACTAATAAGGATCTCTTAAATTATCCTGGGGTAAACTGGGTCGGATGGGCCATGCCTGGTGGCTTCGAGGATATCCGACGAGAACGGTGGAACTAATGATACGTTGTGATCGTCGACTGGACGCCACAAGTTATATGTCTTCGTTGTTGAATTATTTAGTATCACTATTTGAAAATCCAAGCAATATATGCAGTATCAGTATGATGTATGCAGTATCAGTATGAAATATATATGTATGTGTCCTACTTATGCAGTATCAGTATGAAATATATATGTATGTGTCCTACTTATGCAGTATCAGTATGAAGTATGCAGTATCAGTATGAAATAGATATGTATGTGTCCTACTTTTGGAAACATTATTTATACTTTTGCACAAATTGTATATTTTGGTCAGCCTTGGTGGTGGATGAATCATTCTAAATATTTGTCTTTGAAACTATATATCAATCGTATTTGTTTATAAGTTCCGTAGGTTGATTCAAAATGTTACTTGTTTAAGTGAAATGTTCTTATTAGTTCCAGCTAGGAGTGATATCATTTCCTTATATCAGTTGTTTAACTCGATGCGCACCATTCTGTTAAATCTATTCTTGGATTTTATGCGTACGAGTTTAGTGTTCACATTTTACTCATCTTATACATACATATCTCATTCACTAAATTGCTTTCTGTGCCTTTGCTGTAATATAATCGCAACAAAGGTAACACATGAAAGGTGTTCCTTCAAATCTGCTGATAGTCTTTTTGCGAAAAGTCCCATTCTAGAGGAAAGATTGATTAATGTTACCATTCCGGGGCTTAGTAAGCTATATTTATTTACACCAATTTACGATCTAATTGTGTTCATCTTTCAAGAAGCATGCAGTTGAGTTATGCGCAACAACCATCTCTCTTCGAAAGCTATAGACAACAAAGCTTAATTTTCATGAAAAGTTTTCAACAACATGAATGAATGTCAAACACAGATTTTAGGCGACATAGCATAATTATTTATTGCTCTGAAACAGAAGGGTAGAGAACAATACTGATATTTTTAATTTTGCAAATAATATGGTGTGACTTCGTTTATTTGTATCAGGAAATATATGAACCTATTTAGACGATGTTTTAGGGAGATTTAATGGAAATGTCTCACCTGTTAATCTCACTTCTTCCTGAGTCAAATAACATTTGTTCCCTCCAATTTACAGAAAATCTACAACCCCACAGTGTTGATAGCTAGGTCTTGCCATGTGAGTAAATCAGTTTCAAAAATATAAGACCCACCTGACTTATATCTCCTTTGGAGACCATAAAATATCAAGACCTATGTAATAGGAACTCATGTTTGACATGATAAAGTAAGATATTAGACTAGCGATAAGATAACAATTTTATTTCTATTGCATATCCGTAAAACTCTCATTTAGTTCACGAAGTGTGTAATAATAGTATCATGGGTAGCTAATGTCGATTTCCCAGTTATTATATAAAATGAACTTAAATGTATAAACTTACGATATTGTCAAATTAGGATATGATTGAACCTCATTGTGTGCACCTCTACAATGACCGCGATTTCACGTTTCAGGTGAGGTCACCGCGTAGGTGGTATCGCTTAGCGCGTTATCGTATTGCCAAATAACTATGGCCAATGATTATGAAATCAATTAATCGTTACTCAGAACTACTGTTGAGAATGTACTATCATATTTACATAGCTAAACACTAGACGTGATGGGTTTATTGTACTTGTTTTGCCGAAGTACTTAATCTATCCTTTCCCTCCTCGTGCTTAGTGTTGGAAAGGTCCAATATTAAAAGACGGAATCTAAGCCACGCTGCGAGCAAGGGCACTGACCGTAAAGCTCACATACACCAGCACTACAAACCAGTCGACCATGAGCTCATCCTCATAAGGAGTGGAGGTTGGATAGTGAATGAATCGCCTTGTCTTGTTGCATCCTTTTGGATGTCTCTTTGGTACAAAATACTCACATATACATTTTTAAAATTTTCCCATCTTAGACATATACCTTTCTGACTACATGCATGAGAATACGCCTAGATTAAACAACAGAACTATCGCATTTATTCTGCAATGTTCGCTAGTACTCATTCATTGTAATGCATCCAATCAAAATCTTTACTGAGCTAGTTCCTCAAAACAGACACGTACTACCTCAGACGTCTAATAACCACTCACTATTTTCAACAGTACCAATTTGACATCCTTTAGAGACCTGTAAACAAGAGTCTCGTACACAAAGTTCGATAATATTTTTTCCTTGAACAGATTTAATACAAACTGTAGAAATCAGAAGGTGCAATCTGTTTTGATTTACTACTCCCTCACAAATAGCAACATAAAAATATTCAGTTATGCTAATACTCACCGATATATCAAGACCCGTCTAATGTCTCGCACGAGTATAAATCTCATTCACCAGTGTCCACCAATGAATCTCAGTTTTTCCTTGAAAACTTTGCATTCAGAGTTTGACTACATTCTCTGCAAGCTACACACACATCTAGACTACATAGCCAACAAGACTGCAGACCTTTGTCGTTTTTTATTTGATTCTACGACCCTCATCTTGTATTCGATATGTGTTTGTCATATGGGACTGAAAAATTCGCAAGACACTGAAAAATATTAACAATGAAAAGGAATACAGGTTATGTTGATTATGTTCGAGAGGATGATATAAAATAAACTCCAGAAAGTCATAAAAATTTGAGATTCTAATTAAAACAATGTTACATTTCAGCAGAATCAAATACAAATATCTGAAATAAATGAAACTGTTACGCAAAGAATACTATGTCTACTTTTCTTTGAAGATGACATTTTTAATTTTCCAACTTGCATAGTTTTTAAATTTTGCCACTTGCAGATAAAAAATTTGTTGGCGTAAGTTGGGATTTTAGGCACATAGTGTATACTCATTTTTAAAAACAATTGGACAATATTATTTTTGTTCAAGAAAATTATGTCATGCTAAGTATGGAGACTTAATATAATATTAGAATATCACGATTGGAAATTAAATTTATGGAGTTACAATTAAGGTGTGAAAATTTTACTATCCTGCATCTTATAATAACTTTTTGTCCTATGAAAGGAAACATAAATGTGCACTTTTCAACCATAAGCGGTGTCACGTAAGTGTTTAAAGAACTGTTGAATCATTAGAGCGTTGACGACTCGAAAGACAGGGCCACTCTAAATACGTACCTAAATTGTCTTCAACCAATCTGTTTTATTCACTTTTACAGACGGATATATATATTTATATTAAAAAAGGCATCTTGGTGTCTGTATTAAAGACTGAATAATTGAACCTTTTTCCAGGAGGTATTCTTTCTCAAATATTAGTCAAAATCTAATTGGACTCGTCGCAGAATTGGCGATAACACATGCTTCTCTTCATGGAGTTAAGCAGATGCACCTGCAAAATCAGCAGGGTATGGAAGAAACGGAGTGCACAAAGTCAGCGTCTGCCCAGAGATGTATGGATATCAACGTCAACAAATCATGGCGATATTGTGTTAATATCCAGATGCAATTTAGGACAGAAGAACAGATATTTCGTTGATAAAACATGACATAAACTTTAATGGCTCAGAGCTAATCTGAATTAAAAGGTATCCAACTCCCTCTATTGCACTTGAGACGATCGATGAAGCATTAGTTAAAATGTTAGACCGGGGGTGGTGGTGAATGAACTCTCCAGCTGCCCGTATTCGTCACCCTTGGTATAGGCCAGAAAGAAAGACGGAATAAACCGCTTTTATATAGACTTTCGACAACTAAATAAAATCATCATATTTTATGCGGAAGCGATACAATATATTGAGTGTTTCTTTCCAAATTGGCAGCGCACCAGTACAGTTCAACGTTTAATTCTCACTAAAGGATATTT
This sequence comes from Sinohyriopsis cumingii, assembly GCA_028554795.2. NCBI lineage: Eukaryota > Metazoa > Mollusca > Bivalvia > Unionida > Unionidae > Sinohyriopsis > Sinohyriopsis cumingii. The sequence goes on from CM068833.1 coordinate 50,240,160, forward strand.
GCAGGTGCATATCACTGTTAATATCCACGCATCTGGGACCCTTTACGATCTTTACTAGCTTAAATTTATATATTTTGGTTTTGTACACTCTGGTGCGTAGTGCGTTCGTCTTATGAACAACGTATTGAAAGGAATGGAAAACGTAAGTAGTTGCGTTGACGATTGTATTGCATACACGCATAACTGGACAGAGCTTATTAGATTATCAATCGATCTGTTCGACAAATTCCGCTAGATCAATGTCACAGCAACACTACCAATTGTACTATAGCATATTGTAACTTTGAATGCAGTGAACATATTGTAATCTGGTCGAGGCAGTTTAATCTCCACCCTACTCTGACATACTTGGCATAAACAGAGATGCTCCTAGACCAGAAACCAAGACAAAATGTCAATATCATCTTGGGTTGAATGGGAATTTACGCGAAATTACGTTGTTATAGTTTGTCCATTCACATAATTAATTAGGAAATGGCAACACGAAAGAGAGACTTAGATTTCATGTCAAGAAAGATCATTTAACACTCTTAAGTGAAAATTGATCAGGACACCAATCCCAAAATTGTCAAAACTGGATAAATATACTGTGGTGAGAACTAATGGGTTGGACACAAAATGAGAAGCAATTTCGTTGCAGGAGCAAGAGGAGGTAAAGTTAACCGTTGTCTATGCAGTTAAAAATTGCTGCCTGTGGAACAAAACTATGTTGTGATCGAAAGGAGTATTTTTCACAAATATAGTGAATATAAACATTTCACAATTACCTTTTCGGAAGGGAATTTGTCCTTGAAACGAACCATCAACCTTTAGTGTTTTTGAATAAAGCGTAAGTCACCTATTCAAGATTGATCATTGGTCATTGACTTTACAGCCATATCGTTTCCGGATCGAGGCAATTAGAATGTCGTAAAATATAGGAACCCGTGTATGGAGTAGACTGATTGGAAGATCGTGTTGATCCAAAACTGCACGTGTAAGATACTTGCAGTGAGAAAACCGATTACCTTGAGCTCTCTGGCCACGAATTGCATCACAACCAGGGTACTTATAGAGTCAAATCAGACAGTATGATCTCAACACAATACAAAGTGTCAGGAAGATATCCACAATACGGCAGAAATTGATTATTGGGCGTTGACTTTACAGCCATATCGTTTCTGGATCAAGATCGAGGCAACTCGAGAGTCGTACAATGTAGGGGCGGATTTATGGAGAAGAGTGTGATTGAACGATCATTTAAAATTTAAATCTAGTATTATAAATAGTAAGCTTCAGTATTTATTTTTGTTCACATTCTGTGCTTTCCAAAAGTGTTATAACTTATTTTAAGGGGGGGGGGGTATTGTCACGGAATTATGTGTACTTAACGGTAATGCATTATACCTGAAGTAAAATATGCTCTTGTTTCTCTTCCGTTATTACGTATTGAGGCTTGTTCAAAGAGCAGCAAGAACATACTAAAGGCAACAATCTTTGTAAAATTTAATAGATATATTATTTCCCTTGAAAAACAAGGTAAAAATGAAAAAAAGAAATTACGGTTTTATGAATAAAACCCCAAAATAATCCAAGAACTGAGATATAGAAGTCCTTGTACTAAAAGGTCCTAAATGAAACTGAGTTTGAATCCTGATGAAATCCAAAATGGGATTCTATGACGTTTGCTGTGCTCAGTGTAGTACTGATGTGTCAACAGTTCTTTGTTAAATCACAGAAAATAATATTCCAGTTCGAATTCGGTATAAACTTCGATAACTGTCTTGGTTCAAGATTTATGTTAGACACAGAGAAAAATAATCTCTTGGAATCCAAATAATAAAACTGATTACCATAAGCTCCCTGGCTGTGAATTTCACCACAACTATAGAGTCAAATCAGACAGCATGACACAACACAACACAAACTTTCAGGAAGCTGTCCACTTGCCTGGAAAAATCGTCAGCTGTCGAGCTTATTTTGGATGTAGTGCTGGTATCTTGGACGGAAAGTTGTAGGACGCAATGGAGTTTCGTATAACAGGTGGGCTATTGTAGATGGTAAGTTTGGTTTGGAGGAGGATAATAGTTTTCTCGCGGTGATGGACCAAAAGCTTCTGGACTCATTTTGCACAAATTCCATGTTTTGACCACCCTTAAGTTTTGTGTTTAAATCCTAAACATTGATCATCCATGATTATAGATCCACCCATCGATCATATTTGTTTATAAGTTGCATAAGTTGATTCTTGATGATTACTCGTTTAAGTTTAAGGTTCTGATTATTTCGAGTTAGGAACGGTATCATTCCATTATATCAGTTGTTTAACTCGTTGCGCTTCATTCTGTTAAGTCCATTCTTGGATTGTATGGGTACGAGTTTGGTGTTCACATTTCACCCGCCTTATAAATAAACATCTCATTCACTAAATTGCTTCTGTTTCTTCGGCATAATCTAATACCATACCGGATCAGCCTGTTACAAAGGTAAGACAAGAAAGGTGTTCCTTTAAATCTGTAGATAGTCTGTTTGCAAAAAAGGCTAATTCTTGAGGAAATACTGACCAATTTTACCATTCTGGGGATTGGTAAGCTATATTTATTTACACATATTTACGATCTTCTAAAAAACCTAAATCAAATTACTTTCCTTTTCTCCTATTAGATTCTCTGACTAGGTCCTTGTTACGGATACATACTACTTGCAAGCTATATATGTATGCGTTATCACGTGACCACTAATTGATGATGCTACCTACAAGTCGACAGCCGAATACATAATACACTGTGTTTGGTATTAACCAAGGCTGAATAAGGTAAGATATGGATGATATAGTCAAGCTATTTAATAAATAATGAGCAACACATATGGTTGGTCAATCAAACAGGTATGGAAACAAATATTTATATTAACAATTATTTCAGTGCGGTGAACTGGATCATTGGTGTAAACGAACAACGTAGTACAATAAAATTGCAGATGACCGTCTCCAATGTCTAATGTACGAACCACACACACACACACACACACACACACACATAGCTATATATATATATATATATATATATATATATATATATATATATATATATATGAATGAGCCATTGTGTATTTTATTAGCAGTGTAAATAATCTACCCACAAAGGTATTGATTTTCATTATGCATTGCTGATTAATCAGTCGGCAGTTTTCGTCGCTAGGCACAGAGTCAATATTAGATTTAAAACTTTTGGAGGATTCAATATATCCCGGGTAGGTACCATGCAATTAGTAATATTTCAGCTACATAATCAAGTACTGTTTAGAGTTAAAGCAGAGAAACAACAGGTTTTATTTTGCCTGTTATATCGAGGTGATCACTTCCACTTCCTGCAAAATGAACCATGCAAAAAAAAAATCATGTTGATGAATATAGGTTTACATGATAAAATGTAGCTTGGGAAAAAAGAATTTGAAATATCATCCCGACCACCTTCCCCCGCGAAATTATTTAAATGTTTCTTCCATAAGCTGTCCAACGTTTGATAACTACGAAATTCAGTTGTTTCGTTTACTGCATTACAACAACAAAGGTGGATGAAGCAGTGAGGAAAGAAAATCTTTGATTTATCATTTTACCTGTAAATTCGTCTCTCTCTCCCTCAGACAATAAATACAATCGCAATTCTACAAATAAGGAAAGATTACATAAAGTATCATTATTGTCTTCACTACTATATGTTGGAAACCTTGTTCCTGCGATCAATAACATTGTTTGGTTTACACACACGCGATTTAGTTCGTCATCATCGATCTAGACCATTCGGAGCCGTACCTCCCCAGGTTAAGTGCCAGCACCAATCGAACAAACTAATAACTCGTTTCCTTATCTTAAAATACCTCAAATTAAATATTTATTAATGAAAAGAAGAAGGTTGTAGGGTTTTGACACAGCTTATTGTCAATGAAAAAGCTTGTTGTAGACTGAGTAATCATATGATGGCAAAGTATCCGCAAATTTCCATGTGACGTATTCACTAACTCTGTTCACTTAGATGCGCCTGTACAGGGTTAAGGGAGATAACTTTTCATGGCTAGTAACAGTATCTCATATTTTTTGTGTTCTTCCTTGATATTCATTACCAATGATTCAATCACAAAGTAATGAGATCGAAATTGGCAAGATATTTTAATGATTGATTGATTGATTGATTGATTGTTTTTTAACGGCGCATCAGCACTTTTAGGCTATTTAGCGCCAAACAAAGTGTAATTTGTATAATCTTTTAAAACTTATAAAAGGTCCTATATCGACCAGCGATATAAAAGAACAAATGGTTGAAATTAAAAACGGTAAGATGGTAACGGTGCAAAATAAAGCTTCCCGATCAACGGGAGATGTAAAAAAGGTGAATAGGTATTAAAATGGGACGGTATATATATATTGCATAAAACTGCACAAGGTGATAGCATAAAAGTCAGAGTTTAGAGTAAATATTTACGGCTTTCAAGAACTCTATAATACGAGTGATGTTTATATTATCAAAAAGTTCTTTCATGTCATGCACAATGTAAAATTAAAAGATATTTTAATAAAGTTGTCAATCTGGTCGTATAGACTGATTCCATAGAATTTGCAGTAAAAGTTTCCTAATGTTTCACTTGACGGTCTAAACCCATGCCGTTCTAAGCTTGATAATTACTGAAGGACGTAGCTTATGAAAATAGGATATGTACAATCATGAAAATGTTGATGTATCTTAACAGTTTACAGTGAAATATGCTTTGTTGGAAAATGTGATATAACATAACAGGCTGTTTTCTAATGATCTTAATCGGTACACCTTACTATTGTTCTGAAGAAAATAAAATTTCAAATAATGCATAATTCAGCACAAATGACAAAGATTTCCTCTTCTATATGGGGTGTGTATGTATGTATATATGTATGTATATATGTATGTATGTATGTATGTATGTATGTATGTATGTATGTATGTAGGCATGCAGACATGGATGGTTGGATGGATGGATGGATGGACAGGTCTATATTAACATTTCAACCATTAAATACAAGCGGCAAAAGTACTTCAAGGTATTTCCTTGTGTTACACAGTTTCACGGGATGTAGGTAATAACGCACGTTTAGAAAAAAGTCCATTATATTTGGGATATATCTGACGTCCATGTTACTGCTATCAAAGATCGTTCTCTTGACTCTTCATCGCAATTAGGCAATTTAAAGAGTTTATTTTTATATAATTGGCTTAACTGATCTGAGCAACATATATCTTGTAAAAAATTGAAATTCGTTATAGAAAATACCATTACATTTAAAACTGTTCTAGTGTGACTGAAACACGGGTATTCTCACATTCCAATATGTGTCAAAACCAACATGTAAGTTCATGATACAGATGAGAGTATAAATTGTTCCACGGGATAAAACTTATCAAAAAGTTCATCTTTGCCGTACTCCCAGAGTTTCATTAAAAGTGTCACAGATTCTATTAACAGGGCATGGATATACTCAGCAAAACATGAGGGTCTACTGTTGCTCTAGTGCAATGTGATATTACGTATATGCTGACATTTATTACGTCGTTAGAAAACGTGAGCATAGTACATAATATATGTATTCCATTTTCCTTAAAATAGAACTATGTCGTAAACTTCTATCGTCGAAGACTACAATCATTTCGAATGGTTATCATTATAAGAATGACTAAATAAAATTGTCTTTTGCTTGGCAAAAGCAATTTTAAAGCAGATAATATATTAAATGTATATGTAAGGGTGTATTTAATCTTTTTTGATAATTTCTACATCAGGAACTATTTGAATTTTATATAATGTATTTGATAAGGTAATGCGAGTCAATGTCGAATAAAAACATTTACATATATTCGCAGGCAGATCCATGCATATATTTTAAGATTGTTTAGAAGGAGAGTAAATAAGAAGGCATCCCTCCTGGGGGACAGAACCCCAAGGCTCAACGGGTGAAGTCACAGAAGGTTACTGCATTTGAAGAGTTTTAAGCATATTTTATCTGTCTTACTGTACAGGTACTCTTCGGAGCGAGCCCACTTGTTCACCGCCTGTCCGTTATCATTGTTTTAGGAGGGAGAGGAAGGCAATCAGGCTCCTCCTTAAATGACCATGGATCCACCATTAGTTACATCAACTATGGCATGATAAAGTACAGGTACAAAATGAGAGGAGAAATGCTAACTTACAGAGTATTCATCCGTATTTGTCGTGTAATTGTTATATGTCAAACGAAAAGTGCAAACTGATGTGACCCGTTTGGTTTGAGTTGAAAAAAACATGTTTCGCACAACTAAGTTAAAAAGCTGAGGCAAGAAAAGGTTGTTAAGGTTGTCGAATTTCTTTAGCGACTTTTCTTTCCAGATAAATCGAAGACGTTTGATTGCTACATGGCTAATAAACGGGTGTGGTCTGATTTAGTTATTTATTTTAAACATTTGTTATAAAGGATGCACTTTAAAATGATAACTATTTATTTGGAATATGTATATATGTTATGTGTTCTGCAGAGTTCTAGAATTAGAGATGTGCAAAAAGATTCCAGTGTTAAAAACGTCTCATCTATTGTTCTCCATATAACTGATAGTGAATCGAATGCGTGTTTTCTTTTTCTTTTTTCAAGCAATTGAACAAATATTGCACAATTATACAGTAGGAGGCATGGAGCACGGGTTGTCTACGAATGAGAATTATTTCATGTGTGGTGGCTTTAGTTTTGCTTAAGAATAGTGCTTGTAGAAGTACCGCTTTTAAGACTGTGCCGAAATTATGGGGAAACTCTAATCGAGTGTTTTATAAGTATGGCCGCAAAAAGATGCAGAACAGGCATTAAGCATGCAGTGGGACACGTGAAATGCAACTACGTACCTAGTGGTGACTGGTGGGGTGTACATTAATCTCTCTCTCCGTTTCTGTCAGTCTCTTTTTATCTCACTCCTATTGTTAAAAAAAAACATTTATATTAATAAACGATTCAGAGCGAGTTGAGAGCATCCAGAAAACGAGTATCTGTTCTGTCTCGTTTCGAAATGACATCCTTTTGTTTTAATTCTTAGTGCGTTCTAAGCACTTACTTCCACTCTAATCAGTTTGATTTTCCTAATCCCTCTTCATTTTTGAAGTTAGTGCCCTTTGATCCAGGATAATCATTTTATTTAAACAATTTAATCAACTGAAGTATGATTTTACTTTTTCATTTCTTGCTAACTGGGGCTTGAATGGAACAATAAAGAACAATATATTCAGGCATTTGTAGATAGTACATAAATGATTTTAACGAAGAGTTTCATTGACTTGTTGACGTTCTCAGCTTAAAGCGTTACACTCATCAGACGGAGACATTGTACATATGCTCAACGGACAATGTAAATATCCAAAATCAGTTGATAACACTTGGAGGGTTGAGAGTTGTTATGCATTATTCAAGCATGCTTGCTGTTGCCGCATTTGACAATGTAGAGTCATGACAAATGTCCTTTAAGAAAGAGTTCATACGCTGTAGTTCTTTTATTCATCATTCCATACACAAGATGCAAACAATGATTTGAAAAATTGACCAAAGATCTATTTTCCAATGTGCTAATATCACTAGGGAAAAAGAAGTTAAACATTTCAAAAACCGCTAAAGGAAACACATGGGTGTTCTAAAATAATTACATGTTCTCGGTCTGTTATCTCTCATCCTCTTATCTTTCATGTAATAAAAAAGAAATGTTCTAAGGTCAGTGCTATAAAACGTGTTCAATCAGGACAAAGTGTCGAAGGCATATGCACTTGGGACTTGGGTGATATACCCTCGCTTTTCGTGGGTGCAGGAATTACTTTTTTGGTTTAAGAAGTCGTTATTAATGAATATGAATTAGAAAAGAACAAGATACAAGTGAGATTGATATGGGGTTGGGTAGTTGTTTATATGACATTTTCCTTGAAAATAAACGATCGGCCCAATTTATAGAAATTTACAAGACACCTGATTTAAGTTGAAGAATGAAATATGACTAGATTAGATTCCCTTTTATTAAAGGTTGTCCATCTTCTTAGTACAAAATTCATTCATTTTCAAGAGGGTCATAGCATTATCTGTGCATGATTAGATTTCGTTTTGTTAAAGACTGTCCAATTTAGTACAAAATTCATTCGTTTTCAAGTGGATCATAGTTTTATATGTGTTCAAAGTAATGACCACGACTTGACCACATGCCAATTTTTTAATTGCATTGACAAAAAACAGTCAGGTTTGAAAAGTATTGATAATGTTCATAATATGATCAACGCTCAGATAATATAACGCAGTCACACGATGTGTATTTTTCTGAATGATGGAATGACTAAACCATTTCTTCTTATGATATATAAAATATTCCAACATTATAGTTTATACACCGCATAACTGTAAATAAACGAAAAATTATTAAAAACTAATGATTAAAAATGGCTAAGGCTAATGAATAAAAATCACATATGTCACATCTGTAACTTGTTGTCGCAATATTATTGTTATACAAATTGTTTTAAGGCTAATGACTGGAACAGAGTAACCAATGGATGTTGTACATGTACAGTTACCTCCCCTTGCTACTCTTTTACGTATTGTCTTATGCCAACTGACTGGAAGATAACACGTATGGCTGTTATGTAAGTAACTTGTCGTAGGCAACTCATGGCTTCTTACAATCATCCAACTCCCAATATACCGCATGCATGTCTGTCTGTTGCACTTTCTTATACGTTAGATAGCTCATAAAATATAGATTCGTTCCAAACAATATTTGACATTTTTATACCGTAGGAGGAACCAATGATCCGATTAGGTCCTGATGATTGTCTTCTCATTATGAGGGTGTTTTACACGTTTTGAACCTTATATATCACATTTTCTTATGTATCATATTGTTTTACAAAAGCCTTGTGATTACTTTAAAGCAAAACTTGCTGGATGTAGACAATCTAAATATGGCATCATTTGTAAGAATAAACCGATCGTTTGATGTTTAGACAATTGTAACATTTATTCTTTATATTTTGTTTACAGTTTTATACGACAAATTTAGAACTGAGACATTTTTTAGTATGAATATTTGTTGGTGATGGCTTTTGCTTCACTCTCCCAAATCCATAATTATAATTAGCTTCATTATCTCTTTGAACGAAGCTGATATGGCGATCCAATCTTGACAAAAATAAACTTTTGTTTAAGATGAACTTTACGGCATGAAAGTAGAAAACAGTGGCGTCTTTATCATTGATGAGTAATAGAGAATATAGTAATAGCGGTTCAATGATTATCAGAGAACGGATTGTTTCTTACAACGAAACATGGATTGGTATTGTACAAACTCAAACAGTTTTGTTAGCTTGTAACAAAGTTCTTACTTAGTAACAACGCAACCTATTTTCTTACTTTGAAACAATGCCATATGTAAAATTCGATTCCTCGCCATCCTGTTGAAACAGAAGACAAATTATCAACATGACATCAAGTGTCCGAGTTAACTCAATTGTACTGCATTCCTTCATAACCTGGTTGCTTGACGGTGATTCAAAATTCAACTTTGATAACAGGTTAGAGTTGGCGTAATCTTTTTGCTCCTCTTTTTATCTCACCCAACCACTTTCGGATCATCAGTCATAATTCGGCAGTCACGCGCAGTAAATATTTTAACAATGTTGACAGAAAGTGCAATGTGCTCAGTAATCAAGGCTTTATTGGTCTAGCACCCCCAAAGACAGCGCGTGATCTAAGACATTTTAAAGGCCTTGATGTATTTTCAACAGTGCACATTGTTACCTACTTTCCAGATGTGTAAACACGAATTTCGTTCAGAAACTGCTATCACAATATGCCTCAAACAGACACAATGCAATATGGCGAAAATCAAAGCGTGCATCCAAAAATATATTCCGGCATTATTACTGAAAGGAAACAAAACAACAATTCGAATGTGCTAACTAATACTCATATATCCGTCCATCCATTTAAAAGTGACTCCCAAAAATACAAGTTACATTCGTCAGCATTAAACACTAAAACTTGCAAATGTCGCAATCACAGCTACACTACATTCACTGTAAGCTATATTACAGGAAACGGATGAGGACAGTGTCCCAGCCACTGAGGCTCTCACTCCGGTAAGAAGTTCAAGCATTCACGCTCTGCTGGTGAAATCACAATGTATATTGGATCTAAAACATTTGGATGATTCCATACATCCCGGGAAAGTACAATGGAATTCGTACTTTTTCAGTTACATTAACAAGTACTGTTTAGATTTAGAACAGAGAAATAACAGGTTTTATTTTGCCTGTTATATCTAAGTTATCGACTTCCACTTGCTTCAGAAAGAACCCTGGGAATTACAACACAGGTTGGATAATGAAGGTTTGCATGATAAAATATAGCTTTGAAAATTAATTTGAAATATCACCCCAATCACCTCCCTCCGCGAAATTATTTAAAATTTTCTTGGATAAGCTCTCCAACGCAACATAAATAAATCGGCTTGTGTCAGTGGATATGTTTAAATCTCCAAGGAGTTGCTTGAAGGTATGTGACACAACCAAACCACCCTGAGGGATATACGATGTTGAAAGCCGGCATGCGATTAAAGTGAAGTTGATCACTATATGAAAACCATACCGATAAGTTAATACAAATTGGCCTTTAACAATTGGATAACCATAAGAAGAAAGTGTGTAGCGTTACATGGGAAGGTCACTAATAGGATTCATTGACACACTGTTCACTAATTAAAGGCTTTGTTTTACTGTTGAAACATCCATCGTCTCATGCACAACATTCCCTACAAGTAATGTGATACGTAATGCCTATGCAGGTGTTTAAATTGGGTTGGACATATGATTTCTTTTTCATGCCGGTATGGTGCAAAGACATTTGAAAAATGCTGTTTGATAATATTGGTGCGAAAAGGAGAACATTTGAAATATTAATAGTTTGGATGCGTTGCAGATTTATATATTTCAAGCATACCACGTACTACACGTCGGAGTAAATAGAACAGTACGTTATTTCATCCGACGATAAATTCATTTCCACTATTTCGATTGAATGTTTAACAAATTGGATGTTGCAATATTTATAGCCATAAGTATGGAAAGCGTTTTGGAAACATTTTAAGATGAAAGAATATAGAGCATTGATTATACGAAACGAATGATTTCACATTATTGTTATTAGTAGTAGTAGTAGTAGTAGTAGTAGTAGTATTTTGCAGGTATCTAAATGCTCGTATAGATTAATGGAAGGACTCATTCCTGTGTATTATAGCGATGTATCTCTTAGATTATTCAATGTCCTGGAAAAAGTGGGACGCAGGGAGGATATACGTTGGAAGAGGATAAATATGATCTTTCAGGCAGATGAGATTGAATCTATGGTTATTGAAATTCCGTATCATATTTTGGAAAGTCAAGCTGAGGCTACCACCACCTAAGGACTACAGTCAGACCTTGATATCCTTGCTTGTCTTCCCCACTTCGGCGTGCTGCAGAGTATCCGTCTTTGGAAACTTTTAAATTTACATACATCATAGCCAGTGATACGAGAATTCCACCAGGGTATGTGAAATTAGAAAGATTGGACAGACATTTATTATTGCCAGTGTTCAATGCTGAAGATGAATATCATTTATTTGGATTCATTTGGTCGTTCTGTTTTATGCAGTCGTAATTTTTTCGGAATTGGTGATATTAATGATATGGAGCGGCATGGTCCAGCACATAAGACACATACCAAAAGCATTTCAGTGGATGCTTTGGTGGCATTGAGAGTCAGATCTTGGTCTGCTCAGGCCTCTCAGTGGGAAAACAGAATCAGCAACTACCCGTCTCGAGCAAATATAGCTCGTATCAAACAGACTGGTGCTCTACTGGTACCAGTTGGTAATCCACTCAGTCCAGAGAAACATCTGGAGTGGAGAAAATCCATTTCATGTGTAGAAAATATTAATGTCTGGCAGTTCAACTCAACTCGATACATATGCTTTGTTTTGCTGGAAATGATCAAGAACGATTTCGTGCAACCCATTTGTTGAGAAAAAAGCGTTGAACAGTTATCACTGCAAGACTTGTGTATTCTATGCTGTAGAAAGTACACCGTCGTCTCTGTGGCAACCAAAAAATATGTTATCGTGTGTTGACCTATGTTTCAGAATACTGTGCAATGGGTTAAAATGGCTACTGCCCAAATTACTTTAAACCAGGAGAGAACATGTTCCATGGTAAAGTGTATCGCCAGATTCAAGTTCAGTTGTTAGCTGTTCTACATGATCTCCTGAGACATGAGGGAAAATATCTCCTTAAGTTGTCATGTGATGATATAGGTCAGAGACTGACTCATCTTTGGCAGACATCGCTAATCGATTCAGTGAATCAGACGAAGGATGGCATGAAATATATGGTGTTTACAATTTTTATTTTAACTAATAACATATTAGATGCTAGGATGAAATTTGCTTGTCAAGATCTGGTTAACAAAATTGGTTTTGTAAAGAAAATATGTTGCACACATACAACAATACGGGCAGTACTAAAGATGTTTTGTTTCTCTAGTCTTGAAATAGATTTGGCTTTCCAGTGCTTAGCACAGGAAGCAATTGACCAGTAAAGCCTTGATATCCCTCGTGAGCTTCTGGTGTTGGGCTGCTCGTCTGATGCGGCCTCTGGAAGACTGAAACTGGCTGCTTTATATTTGATGCAGGACAATTTCATCATGGCAGAGAATGTCCTTCATCAGATTCAAGAGAATTACATATACCTGGTCACTGATATCAAAACTAGTATGCAAGAACATGCTGTCTGTAAAATATTGGACACTAATCTCTCAGCAGTCGAGTTTGTGAGTCAATATGTTGCCATTCCAGTATCTTATTTTCAATCAGAGAGTCATTGCATGCCTAAAGCAATAATTCTGGAGATGCTCCTATTTAGAGATTCAAACATAACTGAAGTCTGTCCTTCCCAGTGCGCTTTTGTTGATCCAAAGTTTTTATGGCACTACCCTGAGTACCAGTGTTACTTCCGGCAGGGCAAGTCTTCACACAAGATGGCCGCCTTGAACAACATGCTGTGGGTTGTATTTTAAACAGATGTAATGTGCAGAGACTCCGCTCTAAACCGGCTGGCATGCTGTTTAAAGCAGGATGGGATGTATATGGACGCATGCAAAGTACCATGTATATCACTGAGGTTAAAGATTGAACACAGTGCTGCAATGTGGCGGATTGCTTTTCTAATTAATGATGATTTTAGGTTGCTGCTCCAGAGACAATGAACAAACGAGACAATACAGGATAAAGAAAAATATTAAACAAAGATGTCTATTCCGTGGTATCTGCTACATGTAACTATTTACATTTTTATAATGTTTGTATCTTTATAATTTCACTCTTAGAACTATTACAACTATGTGGTCTTAAAATAACTAATAGAAAAGAGTGAAACCCAACAAGCTTTGTAAAATTCTTTTTTTATTTTCCTTGGATACAAAGTCAAAATATAAGGAAATGTTCACTATTACGAATTAAATCTCAAATAATAATAGAATTACAGACACCGATCCTAATGATTAAAATTCTGAATACAAATAGTGGACATCCAAATTAAATCAAACGCTGAAGGTCTGAATTTGCCTGTGGTGGCCCATGTAGTAGTGGTTTGCCAAAAGTCTTTTGTCGGATCATAATAATACAATATCTTTATTCGATGTATTTGAATATAAATTCAAGCCTCCATTTATAGGAATGTTATTTTGATGAGCTCTTTTCCTTTCCTGTGATAAATAATTTTAAAAACATCACATTTCGGCCGAAATTGACTAATAGAACAACAATAATACAATTAATCCTGCTCAGATCATAAAGCACGAATGACGTATTTTCAAATAAATAACATTATTATTTTAAACTATCAGAGCACTTAAGATTTGTTTCCCGCTTTCTTATTTATTTGGTCGTAGTTGAACTGGTCCACTTACTGCTACATGTCGTTAATCATGATGTTAAACAGAGTTGGGCACGGTACACTACCCTGTAGAGTTCCATTTTCTAGCTCGTGAACTTTGGAAAGTTGGTTACTCACTATGATTGCCATTTTCTACAATTTACGAAATGTGTTATGCATTTATATATGCTGCCTGATTACAAGTGTAGTGGTATAACTTTGTAGTTAGTCCTTTTGTCTATATTATATCATACTTTTTCATGATTTAGGGAAACTACGATTAGATTTCGGTCATATTTCCATTTTGCATTGAGTGACAGTATTACGCTTAATTCCAAGCGTAGAAATTTGATCTGTAGAAGATCATTTGTTGAGAAACTCTCTTTGCTTTATTCTAGCAAATGTTTACTTTCTTGATAGGTGCTTCGGTCTGCTATTCATCATTGTCTCCATAATTGTACAGATGTTTCTAGTAATGGAGGTTGGTCTCTTCGAGTTTCCATTAATCGGATCTTTTCAGGGTTTTGGATCAAAATTACAATTACTTTTTTCCAACTTGATGGAATCGCTCCGGGTCTCTAGATCATATTCATTGGATCCGAAATTGGGAAGACTTTTTAAAATACATTTCATAGCCCAGAGTGTCCTCTCCGCAAGAAAATGATTTTTTCTAAAGATGAGCCCCTTCATGAATGTTGAAAACAGAGCACGAGCTTATCAACGAAAATATTCCTTGATAACCTTTCTAGAATAATGTTGAGCTTAATTATGTTCTGGTTGTATTAACTGTGAACAACCATCTAATTCTGGCATACAACATAGAATTCACCGAACCTAAATTGCATTACCAAATTATAGCCATGTATCCACTCTTCTCTCCCATTCGTAGTAAGATTTAGTGTACTGGAACTTCCAAATTGTTATATTTATTGGGAAATTACTTGTAAAATATTTATTAAGGGAAACGTACCAGCTTTGATTTATTGTAACTCGACAAACACTCCTTACGGTCAATAATGGGTTTCTTTGTTTCACATTCATGATAGCATGAATGTACCATCCCCCACTGCGTATAGATGTCTAGTTAATACCTTATTTAATATTAAGTACAACCGCTAAAATTAGTAGGAAATATATATGTAACCTTCAGTCATAACCTGAAATAATTAATTAGATCAAGAAAAAGTATGTTCTCATTTGAGACATATAGTTAAAATACCATCTGAAATTGTTAAAACTAGCACCATACTAGTATGTTTCTCCAAAACAATTGAGCCTATTTTTGTGCATCTCTACAAAGACTGTGATATAAAACTGAAAGTGAGGCCTCTGCGTGGCAGGTATGACTTATGACTTATCGTGTTGCCAATAAAGTATGGATAACGATTATAAAATATAATTTATCTTTCCTTGGAACTATTATCGAGGCTATACCGTTTTCGTATCATACTGAGGTAGTTAAAATTATTGCTATTTGTTTTTACTGTCGTGTTAAATAAATGAAATTGAAAGGGAAAAATAATATTTACCGTAAGTAGAACAATAACCTTAGTATGACATACACACATGAAATCATTTATCCTCCTGTTTGTCATTCTTTCGAGATTAGTTGTTCGGTTTATTTGTCAGTTTTGTTGTCATCAGTCTCGAGAGAGAGAGTAAGATCTGAATTCATGAAGGTAAAAATAACAGGCTGAACAACACACACACACACACCCATTATAAATAACATATGACATAGACAACGTTTTGTAAATAACATGTAGACCCCTTTGTCTATGATGGCAGACTGTACTTTACGATGATGATTTTTTTCTAAACACCACAACTCTTTGGATCTAAGTCAAAAACGTTGGTTTTTCACTTGAAAAAACATGGTCAACATGCTCTTTATCAGGAAGTTTATTAAAATTTAAGTAAACAGCCCTGAGCTTTTTTTTTTACAAATTTGATGGGGTAAGACTCACACCCTGGTCCTTTATATTGTGTGTAAGGTTTATAAATTTGACAACTAATTTACGCAAAAGTGACTTTTACAGGTCTTTTTGTTTCTTTGGGACATTTTGTGCGACAAAGTCAAGTTGAACCTGTAGACGTTAAGGTCAAGGTTATCTCTGATTTCCCAGTAAGTATGAGCACAAAGAAAGTGATGCGAATTTGATGTATGGCTAGATATTATAGGCAATTTGTTCTCAAATGTTTCTATAATTGATCAATTCCTGACAAACGTCTTGAGTAATAAATCCAAGCATTATGTTTGTTAGAAACATATCAGGAGGCTTTCGATAAATTAAACGCCAGTCATACGGATACACCAGTTATTTCAGCTTCAGATTTCAGTCAATCGTTTAAAATGTATGTTGATCGAGGTGATGTTTGGGCTGGTGGTGTACTGATTCAAGAATATAAAAATGCTTTGAATCATCATGTGCGCTATTTTCTAAACAAAACAGTTAAACAATTGTAAGCGTATATTTAGTTCAGATTCTTCTCAGATTATTGTATTCAGTAATAAAAACCCTCTAACATCCATGAACAAAATTAGATAAAAAAAAACAGAGACTGCCAAGGTGGTGTTTGATGTGGCGGTAATACAACATTGACATTAGGAACATCAAGGTTAAAGATTTTCTGATTGCAGATGCACTCTCACGTGTATATATGTACTACATTGTTTTATTTTGTACTTATTTTGTGTCTTTCATGAAGCATGCTCTTATACAATTTTAATACTCTTTACGTCTGATTAATACGTAAAAGGATGTTATACTGTATATTGCTTTCTTTATGAAAGGAGGTGTTACTTATATCTAAAATGTATGTGCATGGATTTGTGCGTGATTGTAGATAGTAATGGTCATTGTGTAAACACTATATTACATAGCTAACTTTTGCCCATGAGTGTAGACCATACTTATAAATATTGATCATTTGCAAACAATATGTTTATTTGGATAGGAGTTCAGACAATTCGTTGTTCCCTTGAAGAAACTATGTTCAACCTGATCTGTGTCAGGTAGTTTATTAAAATGTAACTATACAGACTTGACCTTGTTTACGTATTTCATTGGAAAATGAACCAAAGCCAGTGCCTCCTATTGTCGCTGAAGTTTTTATATAGGGTTTCGGTTCACATAATTATGCTTTCCTATCTTCATGTCAGCCATTGTGGAAACAGGTTTATGTGTGCTTAGTTATACCTTGAGTTAATGCATTTTCTTATGTTACGTTTTTAGGCTATAATAAACAGTTGCAAAAGAAAGAGTGAAAATAACAAGCTTTGAAAATATTACAAATAATTTATTTCCCCTGAAAATCATTGTAAAAATGAAAAAATAAAATCTTTAAGAATCAAATCCAAAAAGAATCCAAGAATAATCAACGAATTAAATTTTAGAAATCCAACTAATGAAATGTTCTGATGAATTCAAGTTCGAGTCAGGTTCGAGCCCCGACAAAGATCCAAAATGGAAGGCGATGATGTATACTGTATTCAGTATAGCGCTGTAGTGTCTACAGTTCTTTGTTATTCCACAGACAATAATATCCCGGTGTATGAATTTCCGAATACAATTTAAAGAAAGGTTTTTTTCAAAGAATTCTGTATGATCACTCAGGTATTTCCAGGAAAAATAATTATCTTTTAGATCCAAATAATTTGAATAAAAATTAAAATATAAATCCAAACTGGTTGGAAACACCTTACCCCTAGTGTTTAGAAGTCCGACTGAGAATATCTCTCTAAACATCACTATTAAATCTAACTACTGCGCAATTTCGGAAAATCTAGATTTGCGAAATACAGGCTGTTTACATCTAAAATCACGTACTCTCAGTATGACATTGATGAAAACCAATCTTTCTACTCCGAGAATAAAATAAAAATAGAAAGTTGTGTACTTATTTCAGTGATTTCCAAATTAAGTTTGGGAACCAATTCAAACATTAGAACCAGTTTTTATATTAATCGTTGTTTATGTAAAAGAGTCAGGTCAAACTGAATTTTATGGAAATTATCAATTTCCTAGTAAATAAAATTACATTACTTAATATGTAAAGAAATTAAAAATAAAACTATTTTTAAAACTTACAATTGAATTAAATCAAATGTACATTAAATCAAATATGCATACCAATGTATGTAAGTTATTATTTGGAACCACAAAGTGCTTATTGACCTTTGGACTAAAACATAGTTTTGGGAGTATTGTGAATTTATACATGGACAATATTTATTATATCATTTTGATTTATCATAGTTGTTAGAACATTAGCTGATGGCATAGCAGAACAGTCAATAGTGGAATTCATTCAGAGAACTCTTATTTTGGAGTGGTGATATACAATTTTGGATTGCTTGGGATTTCATTCACAATACTGTAAGTTACTTTTAAATTTGTAATTTGTGTTCAATGAAATAAATTATTTGCTAAAGTTTGTTGAAATTGCTTAGGTTTGTTTTGTTCTGTTACATGGTTTAAGACCAAAGAGTCGTAAAAATAAATGTGGATTGGGTTTTTAACGTGCACTAAGACGAGAAGATATTTACGAGATATAAGAAGTAGCTTAATGGGGTGCATTAACGAGATTTCTTTTTATTTAGGAGAGTATACTTCGCGGTATCACACACATAAACAATATCAAAACTATTAACAAATGCTCTTTGTCAATAACTATTTTCAACTGGAATGCTCTACCGCTATACATTTTGTACCACTATTGTTCTGTTCATAGAGTGCCCCATCTCTTCCTACTTTGTTAAAACGCAACCAGTCCTCCTACTTTGTTAAAACGCAACCAGCCTTCCTACTTTGTCAAAACGCAACCAGTCTTCCTATTTTGTTAAAACGCAACCAGTCTTCCTACTTTGTAAAAACGAAATCAGTCTTCTTACTTTGTAAAAACGCAATCAGTCTTCTTACTTTATTAAAACTGAACCAGTCTTCTTACAGTATTAAAACTGAACCAGTCTTCTTACTTTATTAAAACTGAACCAGTTTTCTTACTTTGTAACGACGCAATTAGTCTTCTTACTTTGTTAAAACTCAACCAGTCCTTTTACTTTGTTAAAAGTCAAGCAGTATTCTTAATTAGTAACAACCTAACCAGTCGTTTTACTTTTTCTAGAACGCAGCCAGTGTTCTTACTTTGTAACAACGTTCTTACTTTGTAACAACGCAACCAGTCCTCTTACATTGCATCAATGCCGTATGTAACCCGTTAGAGCTTTCTAGTAAGATTCAATACCTCACCGTACCATTTATAAAGATGAGACAAATTGTCATCATGAAATCGAGTGTGCGATCGAACTAAATTGTACCGCATGTTTGTATTACCTGGTTGCTTGCCGGTGATTCCAATTTCAACGCTGGTAACAGTTTAGAGTCGGCGTAATCCTCTTCCTCCTTTTTTTTCTCTCACCCAGCCTCTTCGGGTCATCAGCCATTATTCGGCAGTCATGCACAGCAGGATGTCAGAAGACCGTCTACCAAAGAAAAGCTTCTGGTACACGCTTATGGAGGGAACATGATCTCAGGATGGTCAGAAGTAACGCTTCTAAGATTCAATTAAGTCATCCCTGAAAGTCTTCAACATTGACTCTGATCCTTGGGAAGATCACACACAGGAGTGCCTAACCTGGCGGAGTCTCATCCATACTGCAGCTACAGACTTTCAAGAGGAAGATATTTGCAGAAGCCGTGCACAAGAGGCAGCAGCGGAAATCTCGAAAAGTGTAGCAAGTTCTCTATTGATAAAGCACACCCAAGCGGTGTCACCTGTCTAGCGTGTCACAGACAGTTCCGATAACAAACTAGCATGCTCACGTACTCGCAGAAACAAAATTTGATTGTGACATTGTGGTCTTCTTCGAACTCAAAGTACGAACACAACGCATTCACAGCCAAATGACATTGACAGGAGACTACAGTCCTTCATTTTTTCCCCTTAATATTCCCATACAAATTATGTATTCACAGTAAGACTACTTTTCTTTCTTTTGCGCGAAGAACTCCAAGTGTAAGCTATGGACATGTAAAAAAACAACTAATCCACATGCAGCGAAAAAATGCCTACATGAGTGTCAATCCTGCAGAATCATACTTTTTGCTCGCCTGGCCTGGCTGCTTGTCTTTTAGACAACATTCGTTTGAAAGTGCTTAATCACGTTCAATGATAATTCTATTTGCAAACTTAATGATTCAAGTCATATTTAATGTAAGCACAAGTGATTCATTATTTGATAGTTTGTTGATAGACCTTTTACACACTGTGCGAACGGTGGGTATTAAAATGCATGACAATGACGACTTTTGCTGTTTAATATTATAGTTCTTTTACGGTGAAACGTTGAAGATGAACCCGGAATAAAGCTAACGATAGTTGAAATAAGCATATCTTTATTTAGTTTTTCTTTATTATAGGCTGGTAGTGATGAAAACAGTACAGGGTTAGTGTATCTAAATACAGGGCTTATTTGCTATGAGGTCGAAAGAAGTCTAAATAGCTCATGCAAAACTTGCTTTCTTAACTTTTTCTAACCTTCAAAAAAAGAAATAATTTATTCAAGGACACCCACCTATGATTCATCGAAAAATATTAGAGATGACAAAAATACACAGGTTATGTTGATTTATTTTCAGAGTAAGTATAAAATGAACTTTATAAAGGGTTTTAAAATAAAATAATTAAAAGCAACAATATTACTTTCAAGCAGAATTAATTACGAGAATATAAAAACATTACACTGATAAGAGAAGAACATTATTTGTCTACTGTTCTTTAAAGATGAGTTAAAGTTGTATCTCTCAATTTTGCAATTTGTAGATCTAATTTTGTTTTGGAGTAGGCGGGATGTTTTTTTAAACATACAATGTATGTAGTTATTATTAAAAATAATTTCTATTTTTTTTAAATTTGTTTTTCAGGAAAAGATATGTATCATGTCAGGCATGCGTATTATTACCATCGCAGAATATGAAATTTGATATATGTAGGTTGAACATCGGATTTTTGTATCAACCTATTGTACAATAAACTTATTCATAAATGTGCACTTTTCAACCCTAACCATTGTCTCTGAGGATTTTTAAGAACTGTTGGATCCTTTTAAAGTCAGAAAGTTAGTCTGCTCCACTCTGTATATGTTTGCGAAATGCGTCTTATATCAGTTTGTTTTATCTATAGGTGCGGACGGAAAAATTATTGTATGTTTCTTATATAGAATCAGAGTTCTCTGTAGCAATATTAAACAAAGTTGAACGTTTTTCCAGGAGTTTATGTGTCTTCAAATAATAATCGAAATCTAACTATTTTTGATGGCACATGCTTGCATACATGGATCTGCTAAGTCAGCAGTAAAATAATAGTCGTTATATTAACTGGTTTGGTTGCTGTAAGAATTTGAGACATAAATTATAGTTCTAAATATTTACCAACATACAAAGTTGCAAAAATTGTAATGCCTTCAATGGCATAATTAGTTAGATTCCATGCAGAATGTATGCATCTAAAATAGTCTCCATCTGCAAACTTTCTCACCAAAGATATTTAAAAATCTTTGTTTTCTTTTTTTTAAATTGTTTTCCTTTCTCAATTATGGAAGAAGCGTTAAGGCGTCCACAAAAATAAAAATACAGAAATGACACTTCTAATGATGTAACTTCAATATAAGACGCGCCTTTTCAACCGAAGTAAACACAAGAAAGGAAGTAGATTACTTGTGTTGATTTCAAACGACAAAGGATACATTTCAGAATCAAGGATGTGATGTGATCACCTGTATGATTGCGGGTTGCCCATATATGTATCCTTTACGAAATGTAGTTACGATTGTAGTTCTAATATTCACATGAATATCGACATTGCTAATTCCCCACTCCTTGGTCAAATGCATCATACATGAAACTTATTTTAGATGTGTAACACCTAATTATCACAACGCAAGCAAGTCCCATGAAAAACATTGAAAGTACGCACACAAAGACTGTTGTTTAGTTTATCGTTGGCGGATGACATTCTGTAATGGTTATTGTACCAACACAAATTTAATGAATGTATCATATAATACATGTATATGATACATGTTATAAGTTGTAATGATGTTCAGACTCTGGCAATTTGATTCTTTCTCCGAGGCGAAGGTAAGGAAGCTAGTAGTACTGCCAACGGTCGAGTTCAAGAAGTTTCGGTTTTACGCGACACCCGTTGCACACGCGTCGTGGTAAAGAGGCGTCTAGTTACGGAAGACCAAATACTTGGTTGGAAATGCCCATGGATGTTGTGGATCAAACTAATGATCCCGTTCTAGTCACGAGGATAGAAAACGAAACCGTCAAAACGTTGTACATGGACAATCGCCATTACGAGTTAGCGATTGGAAATGTCGAAGGCTCTTGACTTCAAACCATGTCTAATTACCGGTTTCATATTATGCAAGCAGTGGAACATCAATCATAGGGGCGAAGCTGGAAACAGCGGTTGCGTAAGTTTAAGGTTCATAAAGTCGCTACTACTATCTCATTCGATTACTTTTTACGCGAGCAAGAGTTTGATGCAATGAGCGCAACCGTGGTCTTAGAAGGCGAGCCAGAATTAGACCCCCGTACAGAAACTCCACTTTCGTGCCAAACAGGGTATGGAAGAAAGAGAGTACACAAAGTCAGCGTCTGCCAAGAGATACATGAAGGTCAACGTCATCAAATCATGATGATGTTGTGTAAATAATGCATTTGCGGAAATACGATCCCATATTATGTTGATTAAACATGACATACACTTTAATACATCAGAGCTGATCTGAATTAAAAGGCTATCCAGCACCCTATAGTGCACGGACGTGGTATAGGTCAGAAAAAAGACGGAAGAAACCACCTTTTAATAGACTGTCGTCAGCTAAATAAAATCATCATATTTTATGTGGAACCGGTGCAAGATATGGAGGGCTTTTTTACAGAACTGTTGGCGCAATAATGCATTTCAAAGTTTAATTCGAACCAAAGGATGTTCTTATATGTATATCACTGTTAATATCCGCGCATTTGCTAACATTTAAGGTCTGTACTAGTTTAAAGTCACATATTTTGGTTTTCTCAACCACAGTGCGTAGTGCTTTAGTCGTAACAGGCATGAAAAACATACGTTTCGTTGGAAGATATTGTATAAACGAGTAACTGGAAAGAACTTATTAGATTCATAAATCTGTTCGACAAACTCCGCAAGGCCAATGTCATAGCTGGACCACCAAGTGTACTATAGCATATTTTAACTTGGAATCCTGTGACCATCTAGTACGCGGGTCGAGGCAGATAAAAATCCACACTACCCTGACAGAATTGACAGGATCAGAGATGCTCCTAGATCAGAAACCAAGGCAAAATTTCGATCGCTCCTTGGGTTGTTTGGGAGTTTACGTGAAATTACGCTGCTATATCTTGTCCATTGAGAGAATTAAGTAGGAAATGACGACCCGATATAGTCGCTTGTATTGCATGTCAAGAAAGCTTTTAATCAGTACACCAATCCTAAAGTTGCCAGTACTGGATAAATTGATGGTATTGAGAATTAATGATTTAGACACAGGATTAGGAGCAGTTTTGTTGCAGGAGCAAGAGAGGGTTAAGTTAGCCATTGTTTATACAGTTATGAAATTGCTGTCTCGGGAACAAAACTATGCCATGATTGAAAAGGGATGTTTGGCACTGGTTTAGTGAATTGGAAAATGTCACATGTACCTATTCGGTTGAGAATTTGTCCTTGAAACGGATCATCAGCCTTTTGAATAAAGCAGAAGTCACCAGTTCAAGACTGATCATTGGTCATTGACTTTACAGCCATATCGTTTCCGGATCGAGGCAATTCGATGGTCGTAAAATGTAGGCGTCCGTTTATTGAGTAGACTGATAGGAAGACCATTTTCCTCCAAAACTGAAAGAATAGGGTACTTGCAGTGTGAAAAACGACTACCCTGAGCTCTCCGGCGACCATTTGCACTACAACCAGGGTACTTATAGAGTCCAATCAGACAGTATGATCACAACATAACAAACACTTTCAGGAAGATGTCCACTTTACGGGAGAAATCATCAGCTATAGAGCTGACTTTGGATATAGAGCTGATATATTTGATGGAAAGTCGTTATTTAATTATTTACTATCACTATTTGATTGAAAATCAAATCAATATTTGCAGTAAAACTATAGCAGTAAAAATCAAATATATATATATATGTATATGTCCTACTTATTTGTTCATAACTTCCACAAGTTGATTCTTTATGATTACTCTTTCAAGTTAACTCTTCTGATTATTTCCAGCTAATAACGATATAAGTTCCTTATGTCAGTTGTTTAACTCGATGAGCATCAATCTGTTACATACATTCTTGGATTTTATGCGTACGAGTTTGGCGTTCACATTTCAATCACCTTAAAAATAAACATCTCATTCAGTTGCTTTCAGTGTCGTCGCCATAATCTAATCAAATGCGGATTTTAGGCTACATAGCGTAATTATTTATTGATGTGAGTTAACAGGGGAAAGAACAATAACTGTATTCTTAGATTTGCAAATAATATAGGGTGGCTTCCATTTTTAGTATTAGGAAATATGTAAATTTATTTATATCATGTTTTAGGGGGACTGATTGGAAATTTCCAACCTGTTAATTTAATTTTATCTTGAGTCTAATGGAATCAAAATTAAATGTCCACATCAGTCCTGCTAAAACCCTACAATAACGGATTTCTCCAAATTTACAGACTATCTACAACCACACAGAATACCAGTGTTGATAGCTACGAATTGACATGTGTGAAATTCAGCTTAAAAATAAACGACCCACCTGCATCATATTTGCTTTGGACTAAATAAAATATCAAGACTTTTGTAATAGGAACTCATCTTTGACACGAAATAGAAAGACATTAGACGAGTGATATTATAACAATTTTATTTATATTGCATGTCCTTAAAACTCTCGTTTAGTCCACGAACTGTGTAACGATAGTATGAAAGTCAACTAATGTCGATTTTGCAATTATTATATAAAATTAACTTATTTACGCACTTACGATACCGACAAATTAGGATATGATTATGCCTCATTTTGCACACCTCTACAATGACCGCGATTTCACGCTACAAGTGAGGCCACCGCGTGGCTGATATCGTTTAGCGCGTTATCGTGTTGCCATACAACTATGGCTAGAGATTATGAAATCAAATAATACTTACTAAAACTGCTGTTGAGAATGTATCGTTGTACTAACATATTTAGGTAGTTAGAATGATCTGACATTGGTCTCGTGCTAAATAAATCAATGCATAAAAGCAAGATAATTACTTCATGTACGAAAGAAACCTTAGTTTGTCATATATGTACAAGAAATCAACTATAATATTTTACTAATAATTTACCATAATATTTATCCTTGAGACTGCTTTTCTCTCGCTCTCTCGGTTCATTCGCCGGTTGTATCATCATTAATAAAGAGAGAGATATAGATCTGATTCAATTAAGGAAAAATTAACACTTACAGCCTGACACACACACACGTGTGTATGTATGTACGTTTCCATGTATATATGTACGAGCTCGAAAGATCAATGTAGTGAATATTATTATCAACTCCTAAACGATAGCTATTTATGTTCGTACCAAGTTTAACGCGTGCTACCTTACAATCCCAAGTCAAACTACTTTCTGTTTCTCTTATTACATTCTCTGCTGAAGTCCTCGATACGGTTGCACACTCCTTGCAAGCTACATTTACATGATCACGTGACTACTAATTCGGCAATGTTATCTACAAGCCGACAACCGAATACATAATACACATGTGTTTGGATATTAACCAAGATGGAATAAGGTAAGATGTGCAGGATATATCCAAGAGATTTAATAAGTAATGAGGAACATTCTGTAAATATGATGATTTGTATACCAAACATATATGGAAACACTTATTTAATTTAACAATTATTCGTGTGCGCTGAACTTGATCGTTTGACCTAAATGCGATGTGTAAATAAGTCATACTATGACAGGTAAACAAAAGATATAGTACGGTAAAATGGCGGACAAACTTCCGTAATATCTAATGCATGACATACATACATACATCAATACATACATACATACGATACTGTGTAGATTATTAGCAGCGAAAATAATATTCCCCACCATGGCTTGATTTTAGTAATGCATTGCTGATTAATCAGTCGTTTGGCAGTTTTCTTCCCTACGCAGTGTGTCATCTCGACCAACTCCCTAAGCGAAATTATTAAAATTTTTCTTCGATAAGCTGTCCAAAATTGTGCTACTATGAAATTCAGTTGTTTGGTTTACTGTATTGTATTTGAATATGGTAATTAATCATGATACAGGGGTGCAATTACCCACACACTGCCCCGTTGTCAGCGTAAACAATATGATGTCATTTTAGCTAGCAATTTACGAGGGGACGAGTAGCAGAAATATTTGAATATGTAATTATAACATTTTTGTTTCCTTGAACCTGTGAAAAATGAATGCCGATTCATAGACAAAAGAACCGGCTATCGCATTATCTTCTGTTTCGGTACGCTGGACACATGCAGATAAGTGTATTTCTTAACAAAGGTAAATGAAAATTGCGAAGAAATGTCGGAGGAATTGTTGTTTAGCGTCATTTTTCAGCACAAGATAGGCTATACATGACGGCTAGTATAAATGGTGGAGGAAGAACCCAGAAAATCCCCGGAAAGTACCACTGACCCACGAGGAGGTAATGGCAAGCTTTCTACCATACCCACATTGGCCGAATCCGAGACTCGTACCCACGCAGACGGAGGTGAGATGGCAATGATCCGTAACGGTTAGCCCTTTAGACCACTCGGCCACTCGGGGCACCCTGAGAAGGAGAACAATTCTGCTACTGTTCAAATAGCACACTATACAATTCGGGTGCTCTCGGGATATTTTTCCGACGGATACTAAGACTAATTTTGATCAAGTTTATGGATATACTATTTGTCATATTCCACAATTTAAATATATTTTCGTCGTTTTATGGATATTCGCGAATCTCTGATGATGACCCACTTTCTAGAAGACCGCTCTGTACGACTGATGAATGTCAGGTTGAAGATACACATTGGAAGAAATTTCTATCATCTCGAACATTAATTAGTCAGTTTGTGTCAATAAACTGAAAAGACATTTTAAGCTCTAAAACGATTTGGTAAGTTAGATCTCGTATTCGTTGAAGGCTGAACAAAACGGAGCTGGGTTGAAATTACCAAACAGCTACTCGCCAAATATAAAAAGTGACAAGAAACGTTAGAATCTGATTTTTAAAATAAAGTCTGGATCGAAAAAATTAAGAGAGACCGCAAAGCGCAAGACATAGTCATAGTGACAAAATAATAACATTATACATGTGTAACTGACCAATCAGAACCCTCTGTGCATGAGTCATGGCTCCACTGGTACTATCCACAGGCGTCTGCCTCTTTGATAGCACTCTGTATTAAGACCTCACAGTAGTCATTTATATATATTAAAGTTATTGGTAGTTAGAACGCGGCGTCCCATCATATGTTTTAACACAATAACACAACAACCCACTTTCTAGAAGACCGCTTTGTACGAATGATGAATGTTAAGTGGAAGATGTGAGGGGAACAATTCAAGAACATACTAGATACACATTGGAAGATATTTCTATAACATCGAACATTAAATTCGTCACTTTGTGTCAATAAACTCAAACGACATTTTAAGCTCTTAAA
Organism: Sinohyriopsis cumingii; assembly: GCA_028554795.2. Taxonomy (NCBI): domain Eukaryota; kingdom Metazoa; phylum Mollusca; class Bivalvia; order Unionida; family Unionidae; genus Sinohyriopsis; species Sinohyriopsis cumingii. Next base: position 50,267,896 of record CM068833.1, read on the forward strand.
CGTTTTGGTCAGTTGGATCTCGCATTCATTGAAGGCTGATAATTACCCCCAGTACAAGATAAACTTTAGTTGTCACATATGAACAAAATATAAATACATAAATAGAAAGATATACATATACATATACATATATATATATATATATATATATATATATATATATATATATATGAAAGATCAATGTAAGACATACAATTATCAATTCCTATTCAATAGCGATTTATTTTCGTAGCAATACAAATTATTCTAATGTTTCTTATTCTATCTTGGTCTTAAAATTTCAATGAAACTACATTGCCTTTCACATACAATCTTCCTTAAAAACCTAAATCAAATTACTTTCTGATTGTCTTATTACCTTCTCTGACTAGGTCCTTTGTTACGGATACATACATTACATTACATTATCAAATACTGTTTAGATTTAGAACAGAGAAATAACAGGTTTTATTTTGCCTGTTATATCGAGGTTATCACTTCCACTTCGTTCAAAAAGAACCCATGAAATAAAAACAAAAGTTGGCTTAATACAGGTTTACATGATAAAATATAGCTTTGGAAAAAATAATTTGAAATATCATCCCGACCACCTTCCCCCGCGAAACTATTTAAATCTCTCAGTCTCTCTCTGTCCCCCCCCCCCCCGACAGTAAATACAATCGCAATGGTACAAATAAGTTAAGTATACATAAAGTATGATCAACGTCTTCACTACCATATATTGGCTCTCTTGTTACTGTGATCAATAGCTTTGCTTGATTTACACACACGCCACTTAGCCACCCCAGGTTAAGAGACAGCACCAATCGAACAAACTAATAAATCGGTTTCATAACTTAAAACACCCCAGTTCAAACACGTATTAATGAAAAAAGGATGGTTGCAGAGTCTTCACACAACTTCTAGTTAGTGAAAAGCTGGTTGTAGTCTGTTGGCACAAATTCTAGTTGACTGACAACTATTTTTCTGTTTTGAACTGGTTCATATTTACTATTTACCTCCTTTGCCCTCATTTGCGACATTAAAAATCCCGATGAAAATGCTAAATATAAGATGTACAAAAATTCACAAAAATAGTACGAAAAAATTACGTGTCTCCGGTTTTGAGAAACTCGTTAATCTGAATAACAATATGATGGCAAATAAAGTAAATATCCGCACAATTCCATATGACTTATTGGCTAACTCTGCTCACTTCGACGCGCCTGAATGTAGGGTTATTCTGTATTCTGCCTTGATATTCATTACCAATGATTCAATCAGAAAGTAATGATACAGATATTGGCAAGATATTTGAATAAAGTTGTCAATCTTATATAGACTGATTCAATATAATCTGCAGTAGAGTTTTCGTAATGTTTCACTTAACAGTCTAAGCCCATGCTGTCGAAAGTTTGATAATTACTGAAGAACTTAGCTTATGAAAATAGGATATGTACAAACATGAACATGTTGACGTATCTTAGAGGTTTGCACTGAGATATGCTTTGTAGGACAATGTGATGTAACATAACAGGCTGTTTTCTAACGACACTAATCGGTACACCTTACGACTGTTCTGAAGAAAATAACATTATTTTAAATAATGCATAATTCAACATAATTGAAAATGATTTTCTCTTCAATCTGGCGTATGTATGTATGTATGTATGTTTGTATATATGGTATTGTATGTATGTATGGTATTGCATGTATGATTGTATATATTGTATTCTATGTATGATATTCTATGTATGGTATTGTATGTATTTTATTGTATGTATGGTATTGTATGCATTGTATGTAGGTATGTATGTAGGTATGTATGTAGGCATGCAGGCATGGATGGATGGATGGATGGGCAGGTCTATGTTAATATTTCAATAATTAAATTAAATACAAGCGGCAAAAGTACTTCAAGGTATTTGTTGTGTTACACAGTTGCACGGGATGTACGTAATAACGAGCTTTTAGAAAAAGAGACCATTATATTTAGAATATCTCTGACGTCCATGTTACTTTTATCAAATATCATTATCTTGACTCTTCATCGCAATTAGACAATTTAAAACTTACATTTAAATATGCGCTAATATGACACAAACATGGGTATTCTCTCTATATATTTTTTTATACCAAATCACTTTGAGGGACATACGATGTTGAAAGCCACCATGCGGTTAGAAGTGAAGTTGATCACTACATGAAAACCATACCAAGAAGTTAATACAAACTGGCTTTTAACAATTGAATAACCTTAAGTAGAAGATGTGTAGAGGTGTATGGGAAGGTCACTGATAGGATTCATTGACGTACTGTGCACTAATTAAAGTTTTTGTGTTACTGTTGAAACACCCATCGTATCTTGCACAATATGTTCTGCAAGTGTTGACAATGAAAATGCAGGTGTTCAAATTGGGTTGGTCATATGATTTCTTTTTCATGCCGGTATGGAGCAAAGAGATTTAAAAAATGCTGTATGATAACATTGGTCAGAAAAGGAGAACATTTGAAATATTAATAGTTTGGATACCTTGCAGAATTATACATTTTAACCATACCCCGTGCTACACGTCGGAGTAATTAAAACAGTACGTTATTTCAAGCGACGATAAATTAATTTCCGATATTTCGATTGAATGTTTCAACAATGGCATGTTGCAATATTTATAGCCATAAGTAACGAAAGCGTTTTGGAAACATTTTAAGATGAAAGAATATAGATGATTGAATATATGAAACGAATGATACTTTCCACATGATTGTTATTATTGTTTATTATTATCATTATTATTTTGCAGGTATCCAAATGCACGCACAGAATGATGGAAGGAATCATTCCCATGTATTATAGCGATGTATCTCTTAGATTATTCAATGTCCTGGACAAAGTGGGACTGAGGGAGGACATACGTTGGAAGAGGATACACATGATCTTTCAGGCAGACGAGATTGAGTCTATGGTTAATGAAATTCCTTTTCATGTCTTCGGGAGTCAGGCTGAGGCTACCACCACCCAAGGACTACAGTCAGACCTTGATATCCTTACTTGTGTTCCCAGCTTTGGCGTGCTGCAGAGTATCCCGTCCTTGGAAACATTTAAATTTACACACATCATGGTCAGTGATGCGAGGACTCCACCTGGGTATGTGAAATTACAAGTATTGGATAGAGATTCATCATTACCAGTGTTCAATGATCAAAATGAAGGTCACTTATTGGATTCATTCGGTCGTTCTGTTTTATGCAGTCGTAATTTCATGTTCATTGGTGACATGGAGCGGCATGGTCCAGCATATACAAGTCAGAACGAAAACGGAAGTCTTTCAGTGGATATTGTGGAGGCATTGAGAGTCAGATCTTGGCCTGGTCAGGCCTCTCAGTGGGAAAGCAGAATCAACAACTACCCATCTCAAGCAAATGTAGATCTTATCAAGCAGACTGGTGCTGTACTGGTTCCAGTTGGTCATCCACTCAGTCCAGAGAATCATCTGGAGTGGAGAATATCCATTTCATATGGAGAAAAAATTCTTGTCTGGCAATTCAACTCAACTCAATACAAATGCTATGTTTTGCTGAAAATGATCAAGAAAAATTTCGTGCAACCAATTTGTGGAGAAAAAGCGTTGAGCAGTTATCACTGCAAGACGTGTGTGTTCTATATGTTAGAAAGTACACCGTCTTCCCTGTGGCAACCGGAAAATCTATTATTGTGTGTTGATCTATGTTTGAGAATACTGTGCCAATGGGTTAAAAATGGTTACTGCCCAAATTACTTTATACCAGGAGAGAACATGTTCCAGGGTAAAGTGTATGGCTATATCCAAGTTCAGTTGCTAGCTGTTCTACATGGTCTCGTGAGACAGGAGGGAAAATATCTTCTCAGGCTGTCATGTGATGATATAGGTCAGGGACTGACTCGTCTTTGTCAGTCATCTTTAATCGATTCAATGAATCGGGCGACAGAGGGCGTGAAATCTATGAGGTTAGCAATTCTTGTTTTAAGTGCTAGCATACACAATTTTAGGATGAGATTTGCTTGTCTAGATCTGGTACACAAAATTGCTTTTGTGGAGAAAGTATGTTGCACACATGCAGCAATACGGACAGTACTTCAGATGCTCTGTTCCTCTAGTCTTGGTTCAGATCTGGCCTCCCAGTGTTTAGCACATGATGTCATTGACCAGGAAACTCATAATTACGCTCACGACCTTCTCGTGTTGGGCTGCTCGTCTGATGTGGCCTCTGGAAGACTGAAACTAGCTGGTTTTTATTTGATGCAGGATAATGTCACCATGACAGAGAATATTATTCATCAGATTCAAGAGAATTATACCTACCTGGTCACTGATTGCCAAACTCGTGCGCCAGAACAAGTTCTCTGTACAATATTGGAGGACAATCTCTCAGCAGCCGATTTTGTGAGACAATATGTTGCCCTTCCAGTATCTTATTTTCCATCAGAGATTCATTGCATGCCTAAAGCATTACTTCTGCAGATGCTCCCATCAAGAGGTTCACACATAGCCGACATCCGTTCTGAACAGTGGCCTTTTGTTGATCCACAGTTTTTCTTGCACTACCTTGAGTACCAATGTTACTTCCGACAGGGAAACACTTTTCACAAGATGGCTGCCTTGGACAACATGCTGTGGGTCGTATTTTACAAAGATATTGGAGACAGATGCTACGCTCTAAACCTGCTGGCATGTTGTTTGAAACAGGAGGCGATGTATATGGACGCATGCAAAGCACTCTGCATATCGATGATGTTAAAAAATGAACACAATGCTGCAATGTGGCAGATAGGTTTCCTAATTAATGATGCTTTGCGGTTGCTGCGCCAGAGACACTGAACGAAAGAGACGATGCAGCAGAAATAAACAAATGAAACAAAGATATGTATCCGTGTTATCTGCTAAATGTACAATTTATAATGTTAGTATCTTTCTAACTTCACTCTTAGAACTATTGCGACTATGTGGTGTTAAAATGAATATACATTTTTAAAAGACAGCCAAGCACGACCCCCAGATGTCTAAAGCCACGCACTATTTTCAATGGTAGCAATTTGATCTCTTTTAGAGACGTGTAAACAAGAATCTCGTACAAACTTCGATAATAAAATTTACCTCGATCCGATTTAATACAAAGTGTAGAAATCAGAAGATACAACTTGTTATGATTTACTGATCCCTCACAAATAGCAACATAGAACTATTCAATTATGCTAATCCTCACCTATGTATCCAGACCCGTCCAAAGCAGCCAAGAGTAGAAATCTCATTCACCAGTGTCCATCAATAAATCTCAGTTTTTCCTTGAAAACTTTGCATTCACAGCCTGACTACATTATATGCAAGCTACAGTCACATCTAGACTACAGAGACAGCGAGACTACTTTCCTTTGACAATGTTTAGTTTTCATTCTACGAGCCTCTTCTTGGATTCTATATGTATTTGTCATGTGGGATTGAAATAAGTTTGTGAGACAATGAAAACTATTTCAAAAAAATGAAAAAGACTACAATTTATGTTGCTTATTTGTGAGAGGAAGATATAAAATAAACTTTGAATAGTCCTTTAAATCAGAGATACTAATGAAAACAATGCTACATTTCAGCAGAATCAAATAATAATACCTGAAATAAATGAAACTGGTACGTAAATACTAGTATGTCGATTTTTCTTTGAAGATGAGTTTTTAAATTTTGCAACTTGCAGACAAATTTTTTGTTCGAGTAAGTTGGTATTTTAAACATGCAGTGTGTATACATTTTTGAAAACAATCTGAACATTTGAAAACATTATTTTTGTTCAGGAAAGGTTATATATCATGCTAAGTATGGAGACTTATCATAGTGTTACCTTAGCAGGACTGGAAATTAAATTTATATTGTTACAAGTTAAGTTTAATATTACACTATTCTTCTTTTTATAACTACATTTTTATCTGATGAAAGTAAACATTAATGTGCACTTTTCAACTGTAAGCAGTGAGTGTCACGTAACAGTTTAAAGAACAGCTGAATCATCAGTATTAAGGACTGAAAAGTTGAATGTATTTGCAGGAGTTGTCTTGCCTCAAATATTGGTCAAACTCTAATTGGACTCGTCGCATAATTTCCAGTGGCACATGCGTCTCTTCATGAAGTTAAGCAAGAGGTATCTGCCAAATCAGCAGTCAGATAAATGTAGGAATATAACGAGTAATATTGATATTATCAATATTAGTTGGTAATGTTGTTGTAAGAATTTCAGAGATGAACTACAGTACTTAATATTTGACAACAAACAAAGCTACAAAATGCTTAATGTTCTCAATGGCAGAATGAACCGGAATCCATTCAGAATCTAAGAATTTTAAAGGTCTTTTGATGTAAACAGTCTCAACAAACAAAGCCATGAAGATCTGCATTTCCTTCATTTCAGTCTGTTTTACTTTCATCTTTAGTGGAAGAGGTAGGATGGCTTCCAAGATGCTAAAATTACACATTTGACTCTTCTAACGTTGACACTTAGCACGCTGCTTTTCAACCAGTGTACACATCATACGAATTACATAGCCTCTATTGGTTTATATGACACAGAATCAATAAAATGACTATATGTTTACTGGTTGTCCGTGTAAATATACCCTGTAATGACATATAGCTACGTTTAGCATTATGGGTCATGACGAACTAAGTAACGTATTTGAATCTTAACCAAGAGGGGATAAGGCAAGATATGGAAGAGATATTCAAGCGAATTAATAAATAATGAGCAGCATTCTGTAAATAGGGTTGGTCAATCAAACAGGTATGGAAACATGTATTTGTGTTAACAATTAGTTCGGTGCGGAGAACTTGATCATGGTGTAAACAAACAACGTAGTACATTAAAATGGCGGATGACCGTCTCCAGTGTATAAGGTACGAACCACACACATATATATGAATGAGCTAGTGTGTGGTTTATTAGCAGTGAAAATAATATCACCTACAAAGCCTTGATTTTAATTATGCATTGCTGATTAATCAGTCGTTTGGCAGTTTTCGTCGCTAGGCACATAGTGTATATTGGATTTAAAACGTTTGGAGGTATCCATATATCCCGGGAAAGTACCATGCAATTAGTAATATTTCCGTTACATTATCAAATACTGTTTAGATTTAGAACAGAGAAATAACAGGTTTTATTTTGCCTGTTATATCGAGGTTATCACTTCCACTTCGTTCAAAAAGAACCCATGAAATAAAAACAAAAGTTGGCTTAATACAGGTTTACATGATAAAATATAGCTTTGGAAAAAATAATTTGAAATATCATCCCGACCACCTTCCCCCGCGAAACTATTTAAATCTCTCAGTCTCTCTCTGTCCCCCCCCCCCCGACAGTAAATACAATTGCAATGGTACAAATAAGTTAAGTATACATAAAGTATGATCAACGTCTTCACTACCATATATTGGCTCTCTTGTTACTGTGATCAATAGCTTTGCTTGATTTACACACACGCCACTTAGCCACCCCAGGTTAAGAGACAGCACCAATCGAGCAAACTAATAAATCGGTTTCATAACTTAAAACACCCCAGTTCAAACACGTATTAATGAAAAAAGGATGGTTGCAGAGTCTTCACACAACTTCTAGTTAGTGAAAAGCTGGTTGTAGTCTGTTGGCACAAATTCTAGTTGACTGACAACTATTTTTCTGTTTTGAACTGGTTCATATTTACTATTTACCTCCTTTGCCCTCATTTGCGACATTAAAAATCCCGATGAAAATGCTAAATATAAGATGTACAAAAATTCACAAAAATAGTACGAAAAAATTACGTGTCTCCGGTTTTGAGAAACTCGTTAATCTGAATAACAATATGATGGCAAATAAAGTAAATATCCGCACAATTCCATATGACTTATTGGCTAACTCTGCTCACTTCGACGCGCCTGAATGTAGGGTTATTCTGTATTCTGCCTTGATATTCATTACCAATGATTCAATCAGAAAGTAATGATACAGATATTGGCAAGATATTTGAATAAAGTTGTCAATCTTATATAGACTGATTCAATATAATCTGCAGTAGAGTTTTCGTAATGTTTCACTTAACAGTCTAAGCCCATGCTGTCGAAAGTTTGATAATTACTGAAGAACTTAGCTTATGAAAATAGGATATGTACAAACATGAACATGTTGACGTATCTTAGAGGTTTGCACTGAGATATGCTTTGTAGGACAATGTGATGTAACATAACAGGCTGTTTTCTAACGACACTAATCGGTACACCTTACGACTGTTCTGAAGAAAATAACATTATTTTAAATAATGCATAATTCAACATAATTGAAAATGATTTTCTCTTCAATCTGGCGTATGTATGTATGTATGTATGTTTGTATATATGGTATTGTATGTATGTATGGTATTGCATGTATGATTGTATATATTGTATTCTATGTATGATATTCTATGTATGGTATTGTATGTATTTTATTGTATGTATGGTATTGTATGCATTGTATGTAGGTATGTATGTAGGTATGTATGTAGGCATGCAGGCATGGATGGATGGATGGATGGGCAGGTCTATGTTAATATTTCAATAATTAAATTAAATACAAGCGGCAAAAGTACTTCAAGGTATTTGTTGTGTTACACAGTTGCACGGGATGTACGTAATAACGAGCTTTTAGAAAAAGAGACCATTATATTTAGAATATCTCTGACGTCCATGTTACTTTTATCAAATATCATTATCTTGACTCTTCATCGCAATTAGACAATTTAAAACTTACATTTAAATATGCGCTAATATGACACAAACATGGGTATTCTCTCTATATATTTTTTTATACCAAATCACTTTGAGGGACATACGATGTTGAAAGCCACCATGCGGTTAGAAGTGAAGTTGATCACTACATGAAAACCATACCAAGAAGTTAATACAAATTGGCTTTTAACAATTGAATAACCTTAAGTAGAAGATGTGTAGAGGTGTATGGGAAGGTCACTGATAGGATTCATTGACGTACTGTTCACTAATTAAAGTTTTTGTGTTACTGTTGAAACACCCATCGTATCTTGCACAATATGTTCTGCAAGTGTTGTGACAATGAAAATGCAGGTGTTCAAATTGGGTTGGTCATATGATTTCTTTTTCATGCCGGTATGGAGCAAAGAGATTTAAAAAATGCTGTATGATAACATTGGTCAGAAAAGGAGAACATTTGAAATATTAATAGTTTGGATACCTTGCAGAATTATACATTTTAACCATACCCCGTGCTACACGTCGGAGTAATTAAAACAGTACGTTATTTCAAGCGACGATAAATTAATTTCCGATATTTCGATTGAATGTTTCAACAATGGCATGTTGCAATATTTATAGCCATAAGTAACGAAAGCGTTTTGGAAACATTTTAAGATGAAAGAATATAGATGATTGAATATATGAAACGAATGATACTTTCCACATGATTGTTATTATTGTTTATTATTATCATTATTATTTTGCAGGTATCCAAATGCACGCACAGAATGATGGAAGGAATCATTCCCATGTATTATAGCGATGTATCTCTTAGATTATTCAATGTCCTGGACAAAGTGGGACTGAGGGAGGACATACGTTGGAAGAGGATACACATGATCTTTCAGGCAGACGAGATTGAGTCTATGGTTAATGAAATTCCTTTTCATGTCTTCGGGAGTCAGGCTGAGGCTACCACCACCCAAGGACTACAGTCAGACCTTGATATCCTTACTTGTGTTCCCAGCTTTGGCGTGCTGCAGAGTATCCCGTCCTTGGAAACATTTAAATTTACACACATCATGGTCAGTGATGCGAGGACTCCACCTGGGTATGTGAAATTACAAGTATTGGATAGAGATTCATCATTACCAGTGTTCAATGATCAAAATGAAGGTCACTTATTGGATTCATTCGGTCGTTCTGTTTTATGCAGTCGTAATTTCATGTTCATTGGTGACATGGAGCGGCATGGTCCAGCATATACAAGTCAGAACGAAAACGGAAGTCTTTCAGTGGATATTGTGGAGGCATTGAGAGTCAGATCTTGGCCTGGTCAGGCCTCTCAGTGGGAAAGCAGAATCAACAACTACCCATCTCAAGCAAATGTAGATCTTATCAAGCAGACTGGTGCTGTACTGGTTCCAGTTGGTCATCCACTCAGTCCAGAGAATCATCTGGAGTGGAGAATATCCATTTCATATAGAGAAAAAATTCTTGTCTGGCAATTCAACTCAACTCAATACAAATGCTATGTTTTGCTGAAAATGATCAAGAAAAATTTCGTGCAACCAATTTGTGGAGAAAAAGCGTTGAGCAGTTATCACTGCAAGACGTGTGTGTTCTATATGTTAGAAAGTACACCGTCTTCCCTGTGGCAACCCGAAAATCTGTTATTGTGTGTTGATCTATGTTTGAGAACACTGTGCCAATGGGTTAAAAATGGTTACTGCCCAAATTACTTTATACCAGGAGAGAACATGTTCCAGGGTAAAGTGTATGGCTATATCCAAGTTCAGTTGCTAGCTGTTCTACATGGTCTCGTGAGACAGGAGGGAAAATATTTTCTCAGGCTGTCATGTGATGATATAGGTCAGGGACTGACTCGTCTTTGTCAGTCATCTTTAATCGATTCAATGAATCGGGCGACAGAGGGCGTGAAATCTATGAGGTTAGCAATTCTTGTTTTAAGTGCTAGCATACACAATTTTAGGATGAGATTTGCTTGTCTAGATCTGGTACACAAAATTGCTTTTGTGGAGAAAGTATGTTGCACACATGCAGCAATACGGACAGTACTTCAGATGCTCTGTTCCTCTAGTCTTGGTTCAGATCTGGCCTCCCAGTGTTTAGCACATGATGTCATTGACCAGGAAACTCATAATTACGCTCACGACCTTCTCGTGTTGGGCTGCTCGTCTGATGTGGCCTCTGGAAGACTGAAACTAGCTGGTTTTTATTTGATGCAGGATAATGTCACCATGACAGAGAATATTATTCATCAGATTCAAGAGAATTATACCTACCTGGTCACTGATTGCCAAACTCGTGCGCCAGAACAAGTTCTCTGTACAATATTGGAGGACAATCTCTCAGCAGCCGATTTTGTGAGACAATATGTTGCCCTTCCAGTATCTTATTTTCCATCAGAGATTCATTGCATGCCTAAAGCATTACTTCTGCAGATGCTCCCATCAAGAGGTTCACACATAGCCGACATCCGTTCTGAACAGTGGCCTTTTGTTGATCCACAGTTTTTCTTGCACTACCTTGAGTACCAATGTTACTTCCGACAGGGAAAAACTTTTCACAAGATGGCTGCCTTGGACAACATGATGTGGGTCGTATTTTACAAAGATATTGGAGACAGATGCTACGCTCTAAACCTGCTGGCATGTTGTTTGAAACAGGAGGCGATGTATATGGACGCATGCAAAGCACTCTGCATATCGATGATGTTAAAAAATGAACACAGTGCTGCAATGTGGCATATAGGTTTCCTAATTAATGATGCTTTGCGGTTGCTGCGCCAGAGACACTGAACGAAAGAGACGATGCAGCAGAAATAAACAAATGAAACAAAGATATGTATCCGTGTTATCTGCTAAATGTACATAAAGACAATTTATAATGTTAGTATCTTTCTAACTTCACTCTTAGAACTATTACGACTATGTGGTGTTAAAATGAATATACATTTTTAAAAGACAGCCAAGCACGACCCCCAGATGTCTAAAGCCACGCACTATTTTCAATGGTAGCAATTTGACTTCTTTTAGTGACGTGTAAACAAGAATCTCGTACAAACTTCGATAATAAAATTTACCTCGATCCGATTTAATACAAAGTGTAGAAATCAGAAGATACAACTTGTTATGATTTACTGATCCCTCACAAATAGCAACATAGAACTATTCAATTATTCTAATCCTCACCTATGTATCCAGACCCGTCCAAGGCAGCCAAGAGTAGAAATCTCATTCACCAGTGTCCATCAATAAATCTCAGTTTTTCCTTGAAAACTTTGCATTCACAGCCTGACTACATTATATGCAAGCTACAGTCACATCTAGACTACAGAGACAGCGAGACTACTTTCCTTTGTCAATGTTTAGTTTTCATTCTACGAGCCTCTTCTTGGATTCTATATGTATTTGTCATGTGGGATTGAAATAAGTTTGTGAGACAATGAAAACTATTTCAAAAAAATGAAAAAGACTACAATTTATGTTGCTTATTTGTGAGAGGAAGATATAAAATAAACTTTGAATAGTCCTTTAAATCAGAGATACTAATGAAAACAATGCTACATTTCAGCAGAATCAAATAATAATACCTGAAATAAATGAAACTGGTACGTAAATACTAGTATGTCGATTTTTCTTTGAAGATGAGTTTTTAAATTTTGCAACTTGCAGACAAATTTTTTGTTCGAGTAAGTTGGTATTTTAAACATGCAGTGTGTATACATTTTTGAAAACAATCTGAACATTTGAAAATATTATTTTTGTTCAGGAAAGGTTATATATCATGCTAAGTATGGAGACTTATCATAGTGTTACCTTATCAGGACTGGAAATTAAATTTATATTGTTACAAGTTAAGTTTAATATTACACTATTCTTCTTTTTATAACTACATTTTTATCTGATGAAAGTAAACATTAATGTGCACTTTTCAACTGTAAGCAGTGAGTGTCACGTAACAGTTTAAAGAACAGCTGAATCATCAGTATTAAGGACTGAAAAGTTGAATGCATTTTGCAGGAGTTGTCTTGCCTCAAATATTGGTCAAACTCTAATTGGACTCGTCGCATAATTTCCAGTGGCACATGCGTCTCTTCATGAAGTTAAGCAAGAGGTATCTGCCAAATCAGCAGTCAGATAAATGTAGGAATATAACGAGTAATATTGATATTATCAATATTAGTTGGTAATGTTGTTGTAAGAATTTCAGAGATGAACTACAGTACTTAATATTTGACAACAAACAAAGCTACAAAATGCTTAATGTTCTCAATGGCAGAATGAACCGGAATCCATTCAGAATCTAAGAATTTTAAAGGTCTTTTGATGTAAACAGTCTCAACAAACAAAGCCATGAAGATCTGTATTTCCTTCATTTCAATTTGTTTTACTTTCACCTTTGGTGGAAGAGGTAGGATGGCTTCCAAGATGCTAAAATTACACATTTGACTCTTCTAACGTTGACACTTAGCACGCTGCTTTTCAACCACAATGTACACATCATAAGAATTACATAGCCTCTATTGGTTTATATGACACAGAATCAATAAAATGACTATAAGTATGTTTACTGGTTGTCCGTGTAAATATACCCTGTAATGACATATAGCTACTTTTAGCATTATGGGTCATGACGAACTAAGTAACGTAAATATGTGAAATGGAAACTTTTGCAAAATGAAGAAACGTTTCGCATGAATGATTTGTTTGCATAATAATTTTATCATTTCATGCGAATCCTTTGCGAAATGAAAACGAGTGTAGTTCTACTATTCATATAGATATCGGTTTTTTAATTACGGACCCTCGCTTAAATGTATCATACATGTATGTTATATGGTATGTGTAATTCTTACTTTTCACAACCAAACAACTTTGTGCACGTCTGCCTACAGCAGCCATTACATGAGAAGCTTAAATATCCGATTGTGTGGAAAAACAAACTACGCGATTAGCGGAAAACCAATTATCGATTACTTTCGACTAAGTAAATGCTGTCGCTCATACGATGTTTAAGTATGCTACAGAATTTACGATAACTGCTGAACCAAGTTAAACATTACTTGAAAATAATCAAACGCGTTTGAAGAATGTTATGACAGTCCATAAAGAAGACATTAAAAGTGTTAGCTGCTCTTTTTTCTTCATCTTCGAGCGGGTGTTTTTGCATGATTAGAGGGTTCCGTGGCCTACATTTCAATGTATGAAGTTATAATGGTAACATTGACTACCTAAGAAGTACTAAATTTTACGAAGGACTTTGCCAGTGACAAGGTGCTTGGAAGATATGCATCCATCAGCATAAATAATCCGTTTCCATTTAAAACTCTTTTCCCGACACATAGTGTATATTCTTTCTTTTCCTCTCTCCCACACGTTATTTTATTAAAGGAATGTGAAAATGTTAAACCTCAAAATAATACTATTGCTATTTTTATTAACTCCCGTCATTCATAAAACAAGTAATCTGGGGGAAAAAGTTACAGAATGCAACTCGGATTCGACCCGCAAAGGATACATTATTTGGAGATACAGGAAAAGTGTTACTCTGATATTGTAGAGAATCCATTTGCCAAATGGTGGATTTTTCAAGCAATGTGGATTAGCTTTATCACTCCAGGGCTTAGCAAGCTATATTTAGACATCATAAAAGTCTGTTCTTTATTTGCACTCATTAACCCTGGGATGTTTACATGTTCAACGAAACTTGCGTCTGAGTTAGGTCAGACAACTGCACCTGTGTACGAAAATATGCACATTCAATCGTAATGTTCTGAAACAAGTTTAATGACATGCCTCTATTTCAAAAACGGATAGTATTCAATATAAAATCAATATTTATTTCTCTGAAATAACCAGGGAAAAACAATAATTACTTAAGAACAAGATAAGCCACAGTTTGTCATATATACATATCAAATCATTCGAAATGTTCACCGCAATGGATCTCCTGTACAGCCCGCAGAAACCACGTGGGAAAAAACGTGGAAATAACACAATATATAAAGACACCGGCATAATTCCTGCGTAATAACCCAGCCAACATACACAAGTAATTCAAATATGTTAATATGCTACTGAATATGTAAATTTTCATAGTCCAGTTTGTTTGTCTCCCTGCTCAGATGGTCGGTTTATTTCAGTTTTACCAGCATCTATTAACAGAAGAGAGATACATATATTTGATTCAAGGAAGGTAAAACTAACAGAATGACTCTCTTTCTCACGCACGCACAGAGTCAAACACGCAAACACACACACACACACACACACACACACACACACATATATATATATATATATATATATATATATATATATATATATATATATATATATATATATATATATATATATACTGTTATGTGCATTTAATGTGCATTCTTTATTAGTTCATTTATTTTATTATTTTTAATTTCATTCAATGCTATGGATAATTGTGGTTTTGACCTTGTCCAAATTCCAGTTCATTTTCTGCATGACATGAATCAATGCAAACTACTAGTGCGTAGAAATTATTTTTCTCTAGGAGTATGGTTCATCTATATTATTTCTCCTGAGTTAAGGACATTGTATTACCATGTTCTGTATTATAAGTTTAGGACCATACTTTCTAAGTATGGCTAAATATTTTTAGGTATGAACCTTATTCCTATATCAGTCTTCTTCTTCTATGTATCCGTTTTTAAATATAATCTTGTTTACTGGAAAAAATTATTTTTTCATGCTGTACGATCTGAGCATATCCAGTTGTTTTATTGTTGTGTCTAGTACTTCATCTGTCTGGAATTTATTTATTCAAAGTATTTTATTCAAATAGTCTTCTCTGCAAACACAAAGTGCTCAAAAATAACAATCTTGATAGTAGGATTTATAATGAAATTTAAATAGGGATATATTGTTGAATCGTATTATTATGATTCAACAAAATAGTATTGTCACATCACTACGATGCAGACCATCAACAGTTTCGGTGTTTGATTTAGTTTGAAATACTGCTCAAGTTTATTCATAACTTTATTTATTAGGACTTGTCTTAGTAATGAATGGATTACTTTGGATTTAATTCGAAATACCGTAAGTTCATTTAATAGCTATCACTTGGTACTCTTGGGAAATCAATTATTTATTGAACTTTACAAAGCTGGATGCTTCTCAGTCTATTACTTATTGTCGGTCCATATATATATATATATATATATATATATATATATATATATATATATATATATATATATATATATATATATATATATATATATATATATATCAAGCCTAACTCAAAATAAATGTAAACCACATTACTGATTGAGCTTCTCTGTGATTTTGTAAGCTCTAGGCTGATTAAGATTTGGCACATGCCTTCTGCCTCATATATGAGGGAGGTGTCAAAATACGAAACTAACCACTAATATAAAATAAAACAGACTGGTTCAAGAGACGTAGAGATAAAAAGATTCAACAGTTCTCTTAAATCGGCTCTGTTTCATGTATTTTCACAAATTATATTTTGCTTTAATTTCCTGTTTGATTCGGAATGTCGGAAACAATGTAAGTGAGCTTGTGGTGTGTATATTAATGCTGACAATCGCATTTAAAAACGGACAAACTTCAAGATACACAGGGTTTTCCTCGTCTGAAAATTAACCTTGACTCTGCGTAATATGACCACGTGACAAATGAAAATTAAAACCTAAGGAATACACGGCACGCTAGGTGATGTTCATGCCTATAAATTAATTTATCTGATTATATAATATCATGTGTTGCTGTCGCTGGCACGATTCAGTAGTTTTTATAGATACTAGCGTACTATTCTTGAAGAAAAGAATGATCTCAAATTCACCCATAGTGAAAAGTTGACATGAACAAGTAAGATAGATGGAACATCAGACATATATGGATAAAGTAAATCCCATATACCGCCAACTGTATTTCATGATATTATAGACTTAAATAGTCGCGACGCTTGATTTTCTTTTCAAAAACTGAATGGAATTCTGAAGGGTTAACGAAATGTACATTGAAAGAATCAAGTATGGCTCACTTGTGTTAGATTGGTATGGTTTGGTAATCTACGGCACATCAACACAATTAAGTTATTTAGTGCCAGGCAACTGGAGTAAAGTACCTTGCCCATGGACATACCATAGCAGTTGACTCAGGCTGGTTCGATGATAGGATTGGAACGCATAATTTTCAGTCGTGAATCGGTCACACTAACCACTGAGCCACCGCGTGTCCCAGGCTTTGATTAAAATAACAGTAAAACATTATCTGCAGTTTAAACTTGGT
Organism: Sinohyriopsis cumingii; assembly: GCA_028554795.2. Taxonomy (NCBI): domain Eukaryota; kingdom Metazoa; phylum Mollusca; class Bivalvia; order Unionida; family Unionidae; genus Sinohyriopsis; species Sinohyriopsis cumingii. The sequence continues at coordinate 50,284,940 of CM068833.1, forward strand.
TCAGAAAATGTCCTCCTCGTTCCAAAAAGCTCAAGTATGGTCCATTTAATTTTGGGGTGAGAGGCTAAAATATTCTAACTATATATCTCAATCCTTTAAACCTCTTTTAAATATCCTTCAGATATTTCGAATAGAACTTAATATATCCAATTATATTGTTTAAAAAGAAAAACAAAACAATCACGAGGTAATAGAGAAAAATAGCTTTGGTTTGAAAATAAATCTAAGTTGTACTGTCCCCCTCTGCCAAAACCATAGCTTGGCCCTACAACAGGCAGGTTTTTTTTCTTCATACATACAGCAATTATATCAACTGTTTTTTTATTACTAAAGTTTGACTTAAATTGTCATTAGAGTATAACAACTATTAAAAGAAGGTTCTTCCTGGCTGAAAGTAGGGTATTTAGTACCTATGCCATTGGAGTAAAGTGCATTGCCCAAGGAAACACCAAGGTAGCTGACCGACGGTGGTCCTATGGCAGGAGTCGACCGCGTAAATTTCCGGTTGTGAGTCGGGCACTCTAACCACTGAGCCACCGATGGTCCCAAGTTTAAACTGAAATAACTATTACAAAATATAGTAATATCTGGTCGAACATAGTTCAGAGATTTTCATCCCGATTCCAGTAAGCTTAAGAACTGCCCATTTAATTTTCGGGTGAGGGGCTGTAATATTTTAATTTCAACAGTACCTTAAGCCTTCAGATAGCTTTAAAATCTTTCACTCTAATTTGTGGAAGAGAACATAGTATATCCAAATATATTCGTTGAAAAAATTAACATTCTCCAGGTAATGGGGAAAATATTTCTGGTTAACACATAAATTTAAGGCGACTACTCCCCCTCTGCCAAAAGAATCAGTTGGTCTCTTAGCTGATTTGTTTTGTTTTACATACATACAGTAATTGTAGTAAGTGTAAAAGATACCTATTTTCTTTACAATGTTGGACTTTAATTGCCATAATAGTTTTACAAAACATCAATAAAAGCTTCTACCTGGCTGATGTCAAAGATGATTGGATGCTATGGAGGCTATACGAAACAATATTAAGTAAAACATGTCACATAGAGCATTGAATGTTGTGAGTTTGGAAAAGTTGTGAAAATTGTTTCTCACCTGGCTCTCGTTCGGACCAATATACTCATATTTGTTGGTAGATTTTGACATAATAAATATTTTCTCCAATAATGTGATAAAAATGCTGCCAGTGTATTTTGGTGGTGTATGTGAAAATATGTATTTTTACATGTCTGTTGTAATGGTTTAATGATTGCAATGGAAGCTATGAAAAACAGAGCTTGCTTGAACACTCCACGTATGTTGAAGCCAATATAGTTAATTATTTAAATGTCAAAGGTAAAGTTTAATCTGATTGTCATAAGAACCCATTTGTGTTACTGTATTAGTTCATGCAAGACACGTGACGATAAATGAATAATATGTTTAATTTTACCTGTCATGTCTCACTCGTAATGAAGCTCCATCAGCTGAAACACAAATCATATTTTAAGCCTGTTACACAATTATGTTCATCTGAAGAGTTATTTTCTACTGGCATGTGTCATATTGAAAACAGTGGAAAGCTATTTAAGAAATACTTCTTCAGAGTAGGCAGCCTGTTTACATGATTATCCTTTGTATGCATTATTAACAAGATATTGATATAGCTGCATGCACATATAGTTGATGAAAAGTCCAAGACAAGGGTTGATAGGTCGCACATACGCAAAGAAGCCAAGTATATCGCATTAGCGATACATGGGCTGATGGAAAAGCATGTATAAAAACAGTCGAAAATTACAGAAGTTGGGTTCTGGCGATGACACGAAAACAAAGAGTTGTGACAACCTCGTAGTACCACACATCACATTATATGCTAATCTCGCAACTTTTTCCCTACCAATGACGTTGAATCTAAAGCTTCAAGTCGGCCAGCGTCATCATAAACTCTGGAACTGTATAAAATGTGAACAAAATACCATGCTATATTATCTCACCCTCTACATTATATATTTGGCATTCATGATACAGACTATATGCGGTTCAAGTCCTACTTGGTCAACAGGACAGAAACTGTGTCTGCAAATGAAATACACTCCAGCCCAGTTGTTCTTTGTTGTGGTGTTCCATAGGGGTCTGTTCATTGACCTGTTCTCTTCATTACATACACTCAGCAGCTCTTAAGTGTCACAGATCATCATCCAGTGTCTCGCCAATTGTAGGCTGACGACACCCAAATATACAAATCTAGCCACCCAACTGAAATTGATGCTACCAGCCAAGGTGTAGAGATGTGCATTTCTGATGTGAAATTATGAATGATGATAAAACCAGGGTCATTTTGATCACAACACCAAGACTTTCCCATTCACATCCTTCACCTCATATAAATGAAAACATCAACATTAAATACACACAGTCAGTACTAAACCTAGGTGTTACTCTGGACAGTACTCTCACATTGCACCAACATGTCATGAACATGTGCATGGCTGCATATCATAAGCTGAGACGCATCAGCTCTATTCGCCAATATATTTGAGCTGATGCCACTAAACACTTGTGTATTCATTAGTAATTTCAAGACTGGACTATTCTGTTTGATTCATCCCAATATCCAGAAACTTCAAAAATTTCAAAACAGAGCTGATCTGATCGTTCTTAGAGTATTACGTTCAGAGCGCACCTCATCGCTTCTCTTTACCCTACACTGGCTATCCTTTCGATCCAAAATCAAACACAACATTTGTTCTCTATGCTACGTTTCACTGACGGAGTCCAGCCCAACATACCTACGCGACATCACTCATGTGTACACACCAGCAATATACATATGCTCCTCTTCTGACAATAGTATACTCATTACTCCCACTATGAAATCGAAGTCATATGGACAACATTCTTTTGCATACCAGGTCCAAGCAAGGTGGAATGAATTACCCACTCAACAGTGCTCTTAAAACTTATATATTTCGATTATAATAAACTACTTAAGGACCTAATAATTTTTCCTACCTTAAATATTTTCACCATGAGTTTTTTATGGTTTTTTTTCTTCTTTCTAATTTCATGGAATTGACTAGAAATAAACACTTTAGAAAGAATTATTGATATATATATACACATCTGTTTATTACAAAAGATCATGTAAGATATGAATTAATTTACAATACGGTTTTATATTACACTAACATAATAAGATATCTTGTGATCAGATTCATTTGGTTTTGTGCAAATATTTTTTCAACTATATGGTCTCCAATCAGTTCTTTTTGTCGGCCAGTTACTTACTGTATAAGTGGGTCATAAGCAAACTCATTGTATTTCTGGAATGGCCTCAATTTCAGACTTCCAGCTGGTAATGATATGTAAGCATGAATGTTTGCTGGATATACAAATAGATTGATTGATTAATGTACATATTGTTATAACTCTAGGTTTTAAGCTAGCAAAGAAGTGAAATCAACAATTTAAGTAAAATTAATCACATATTTTATTTCTCTAAGTTACAAAGTAACAATATACAAGGAACTTACAGTATTAAGAATTATATACCAACAATTTTGATTTTACCACAGTGATCTATTCCAGTATGTCTTTGAACGAATTCAAAAACATCCGAAAGTAGTGGTTTAGTCCAAAATGTCAATGAGCACATTGTAATTCCAGTGAATAATGTAAATAAATAATTTCTCAAATTGCAACTGAATGCAACATAAATGGCTACAATGACTGATATTAAAAAAGAGTGAATAATTGTTTTACCAAATCCCGTTTCATGCATAGACTGTAGCCTGTTCTGGAAAAATTCCCTAACTCTTAAACAAGGTAGGTCTTGAACTTAAATGTTGGTAACGATCTTGTTTACTTGTTAGAATCATGACAACTTAGATAGGCACTGAACCATGATGAAAGTCGGGTACGAAAAAATAATTAAATATACATGGCAATACAGATATATAACATGTTTGTATGATGGTCAGGCATAAGGACACCAATAGAGATAGTTTACGATATCGAGAATGATAATGACAATTGCTATTTGGTTACATTTGAAGTAGTATAACTGAAATGCAAATATTTAATGCAATTAAGTTAGTTGCTGTTGTATAAACAATTAATATCAGAATTGGCATTTTGTAATGTGATGGTTGTTTGTCAGTGTGTACTATATATCCTATGTAATGTCGACATGAGTTGCACGGTGTACTTTTCATGATAGTCCTTCAGAGTGTATGTAGAAGATGGCCCTTGCATCTAAATATTTTGTTGTCCCTTTTGCAGCTTTTATATAAAAGAAAAAATGTAAAGCGTGAAAAAGTAAATGGATAAATATATATCTTGCTATTTTTAGCTACAAATGTTAATGTGCTCTTCAGTTGTTATTGGCTGCTTAGTATGCAAAGAAATGTTGGTTTTTATGGTCATCTTTGTGGATAAACGTTAATATTATTTGTTGCTGGTAGATCGTCGTACTATAATCTTAGGTCGCAGATTCTATAAGGCAATACTGGGTCGGCTCCTTCAATCTGTTTTTGTGAAATGCACTTAGCTCTCACTGGCATAATATAGCTAGTAATGCGCTTTTGCGTGATTTAGCGTTCTAATGTAGCTTTCACACTGTTTCGATCATATGGCTACAATGTCTGCATTGTGGCAGTATATAGTGATGTCAAGTGCTGGGGCATCATGTTGCAGACAAGAGGCATCATGTCCCACCCTGTTACATTTTCCTGAAACCAGCCCAACCAGTCCTGACACTAAACTCCCACGGCTGCATGTACCATTTTTAAAAGTCTTTGGCATGGCAATACTGGAGTTTGATCCCTGGACCTCCCGCATGCAAGGCGGATGCTTTAATCACTTAGACCACCAGAGCGGTCTAGTGTTGAGATGCATATTTGCTTTTCGGAGGAGATTTATACAACTTTTTGTTTCAAATGGTTTCCGCTCAATAGGTTCTATTGACACGATTAACTTATGAAAAGATTATCAACTTTGACTATTAGCTTCGTCAGATTTCATTTTGATGTGTTTTTCTTGCAGATTATGTTTGCTTATGTTTGCTAAAGTGATTTTCTCTAACCGTGTCGTGAGACACCACATACATAAGGAATTTGTTATGGAATTATGAATGATGTTCCTTTTTACTCTGGTCACACCTGTTTGGCTTTTTGTATATTATCGTTCAGGTATGTTTCCCTGGTCTTTCATGTGAAGCTATTTTGAATTTCGATTCGTTTTCCTATTTTGTCTTTGTTTGCAAAGTATTCCTCCCCAAGTTATAATTCATCTGGTAGATTAACTTTTGCCATAATGTTAATGCTTAACATTTCCCTCCAATTTATTATATTAATATTGATTATCATTACGACAAGAGACATGTATGTATACGTTAGTTCTAGTGTAAAGGATTTTAAGTAGTCAGATAAGGTGATGTTAGAAACACATAACACCTAGCTCACATCTGATACTGATAAAGATTCTGACCCATATGAGTTGAAGTATGTATTTTGTCATCACTGGTGTTTGATAAACTATTGCCCTGGTGTAACACTACCAATTTATTATATGTAAAGAGCAGTCGTCTTGAGCCCTCGCTTGGGTGAACATTACAAATTGGCTGGGAATATACTCTTTTATTGTTAGCAACTTTTGTACCCCGTAACAATTTTGGTGGCACAAGTGTAATAGCAAAGTGTATGGAAATGTGACATTAACATTAAAAAAGTACAGGTACCAAAGTTGTGCCTGAGTAGTGTAGCTGTAAATTTATATTGGATATACTCTGTACGTTTGTGTGGGTGTGACTCCTGTTAAGCCAAGGATAATTAAAATAAGGATTGAATTGACGACCCAAGGTAGTGTTATCAATGAGGTAGTATGAACGATTGTTTTCCAGCACAGCATTGCAAGGGATATAACCAGAACAAACAGGAAACACCTTTGGCGCAATTCACAGATATTGAAGGAGACATCAGTGGTGAAGAACCATATGACCTCGAACTAGAGGAGGAGCGTCCTGTAAGAAAACTAAAGAAAACAAAAAGCAAACTAAAATCATCCAAGGACACCAAGAATTGAAATACATAAATTAGACCTTGAAAGGGAGAAGTTGCAAATGGAGCACAGTCTTAAACTTAAAGATCAAAAGTTAGATATATAAATGGTGAAACATCATAAAGACGTAGATAAAATGAATGACTGCCTTCCATTCAAAGACAAACATCAAGCACACAATCATCAAGCAAAGGAAGATATTCTTACTTTTCTCTCAGAATTTGACGCCGTTGCTGATCATGCAAAATGAGGCGAAGAAATGAAAACCCTGCACCTGAGAACGCTGCTAACAGGAGAGGCAAGAGAGGTAGCACGGCAAACAAGCAAGAGAAACGTTGAGCTAAGAAAGGACATAATAATTAGGTTTGGGAAAAAACCTTACGAATAGTTTAACCAGTTAGTTAGCATAAGAGGGGATACTAACGAAACATATAGAGGTCTGATGGCACGTATAGAGCCGTATTTAACATGGTTCATTGATAGTTGTGATCCACGGATATACTTAGCAGATGAATACTTCTTGAAGTCTCTTCCGCTTGTGCAGGTTCAGTGGATAGGCGCCATAAGAGCGATGGATCTGTTGTCGATGCGGCTGAGGATTACGTTTTGCCATCAGTGAAAACAAGTTGGACCCCAAGCACAGCCGACAACAAGCAAATAACCAAGGCTCAAGTTCACTTCTGTCCAATAAAACTGGTTTGATAGAAAAACCCTATGGAGACAAAAAGTGCTATAAATGACAGCATAATGGTCATGTATTGCGTAGCTGGTCCCAACAGAAATAAACATAATCAAGCAACCTACTTTGTCCAGAATACCATTATTTAACGGTTGATAAAAATACCGAGAACAGTGAATAACATGGAAATATTGTTTGTTAAAGATACAGGTGTAGAAATCACCTTGATTAGTGAGAACCTTGTCGATAAGTCATGTAACCTTGAAGGACAGAACCTGGCACTATACACTGCCATTGCACAGCCTTTTGAGGGGCATTTAGCCTTAGTATAATTAGACACGCCATACCACAAGGGTCATGTCCAGGTTGGACTGGTATCTGGCTTGGCAGCACAATCGCTGCTGGATATGGATATTTACCTAGGAAAAAAGGACTATGGTAGTATCAAGGAACCAAGCAGGAACACTGAAAGAGGAGGCTGAAGAAAGTGAAAGAACAATAAAATGATGTGGGGCCTGATCCCATGAACTGGACGACGTGCATCTAGATAGGCTATTTTCGGACGGAGATAGTAATCATGGGGCTGATCAGGATGAGGATGACATCCATCGTGAAGATGCGACTGATGGGAAGAACTTGTCGCTTGATCAGCTGCACAATGTTAATGTGGAATTGATTTCTCAGTATCAAGAGAATGACAGCTCGTCTGCAAGTGAAGCAGAAGGCAAGGACAGTGCATTTTTCTGGGAGCATTTAATTGTAAAATGGACGAGTAAGTCGTCTCATAGATAAAAAAATATGGACTCCAAATAGTTTGCAAAAGCAGTTACGTCAAGCATTGGTGGAGTGTTTTCATGATAGACCGCTTGATGGTCATCTAGGAAAACGAAAGCAAGAATAACAACCAAATTCTATTGGCCAGGAATGTTTTGGGATATTCAGAAGCGCTGTCAGACCAGTTACATTTGTCATAAGACAACAAGAGGAACAGGGAAGTAGAAAGCTGCAATGTTGAGGGTGTGACACAGACGTTAGTTGTAGAACACGTACTTTTGATTCGTCAGTGATTGGCTGATGTAAGTGAGTTAGTGAAAGAAAATCTGTCAGAATGTGACAAAGTTAAATTATGCTACCAAAAGGGAATTTAGGCCTGGAGAGGAGGTCCTACCCTTTGTGCCATTCGATGCATCGACGATGAGGGCTCACTGAAAGGGACCTTATCGTGAAGATGCGACTGATGGGAAGAACTTGTCGCTTGATCAGCTGCACAATGTTAATGTGGAATTGATTTCTCAGTATCAGGAGAATGACAGCTCGTTTGCTGAGTGCGAGAAAAGGGCCTGTCCTCTGCAAGTGAAGCAGAAGGCAAGGACAGTGCATTTTTCTGGGAGCATTTAATTGTAAAATGGACGAGTAAGTCGTCTCATAGATAAAAAAATATGGACTCCAAATAGTTTGCAAAAGCAGTTACGTCAAGCAGTGGTGGAGTGTTTTCATGATAGACCGCTTGATGGTCATCTAGGAAAACGAAAGCAAGAATAACAACCGAATTCTATTGGCCAGGAATGTTTTGGGATATTCAGAAGCGCTGTCAGACCAGTTACATTTGTCATAAGACAACAAGAGGAACAGGGAAGTAGAAAGCTGCAATGTTGAGGGTGTGACACAGACGTTAGTTGTAGAACACGTACTTTTGATTCGTCAGTGATTGGCTGATGTAAGTGAGTTAGTGAAAGAAAATCTGTCAGAATGTGACAAAGTTAAATTATGCTACCAAAAGGGAATTTAGGCCTGGAGAGGAGGTCCTACCCTTTGTGCCATTCGATGCATCGACGATGAGGGCTCACTGAAAGGGACCTTATCGTGTCATATGTAAGGTCAATGACGTTAATTACAAGTTTAACATTGGTGGTAGGCGAGGACAAGTAACATAACATAGTAACCTATTACGTTAGTGCAAGAGAGCAACTGTGTGTGATGAATTCTATGGAGGAGGAAGGATAGACTTTCCACTGGCCAACATGGAGCGTTTGGACAAAATCGGTCAGAATGGCAGACTGACAAAAGAACAGTGAGAACAGGTGCGAAAACTATGCTCTAAGTTTGAAGACGTGCTAACTTTAAAACCAGGCAAAAACAACTTGATCACTCGCAACATTCGAACAACAACATACATTCCGATCACGCAGACACACTATCGTATTCCCCATGCAAAAAGGGCTGACGTCAGAGCCATAGTAGACGAAATGTGACAGCAAGAATTGACAAGACCATCTACAAGCACAAAGAATTCACCATTTGTAAAATGAAAGATGGATGTCTGAGACTTTGTATTGATTACAGAACATTGAACAACATCAAACTCTTTGATGCCTATCCTACACCAAGGATAGACGAACTTTTGGAAAGTTGGAAAATGCAAAATATATTAGCAAACTCGATATAACCAAAGGTTACTGGCAGATACCTCTGTCTAAAGAAGCGCAGGAGAAATCTGCTTTTGTGACACCCTATGGACTTTATGAATTTACTTTATTGCCTTTCTGGATGAAAATTTCACCTGCTACATTTTCGCGTATGATATACATGTTGCTGTCCAAATTAAGTAATGTTGCATCTTACTTTGATGACATCATTATTTATAGTGAGACCTGTGATGACCAAATTCAGGATCTACAAGCAGTCTTGGAGAGACTGCGAGAAAACAATCTCACAGTTAAACCTTCCAAGTGTGACATTGCAAATGATGTGAGCTTTGGAGCTGTTTTTAATTAATACATTGACTATAAGGACACACATCATAGCGTATCTTAGCCGCAAACTATTGTCCAGGGAGCAGCATCATTCTACAAATGAGAAAGAATGTCTTGGATAGTATGGGCGACATAATCTCTTCACTACTACTTGTGTGGTGCTCCATTCAGTGTCAAAACTGACCATAACCCACTAATCTGGCTAAGCTAAAACAAAGAGAGAAAAAACAGCTTCTGAAATGGTTCCTGTGTCTGCAACCATAGGAGTTAACAATCAAACACTGTCGGGGAGCAGAGAATGCAAATGCTGATGGATTGTCACGTACTGGAGTCTAAGGCTATGTGTTTTAGTGTTCATTCTTTTTATACTAATCTGAATTAAGACCCACGTGATGACGTGTAGTATAGATTGTGTACTAATGAAGTACTTTCATCATGAAGATCAGTTTGATTTGAAGTAAATCCAAAATGTTTGTTTAAGGTGTTGTGCTAACTGTTGTATTCGGAATGTGGAAATATTCCTGGACTGAATGTTATTTCGTAGAACTCTAATTACCAGGGAGATGCTAGAGCTTTTAAATTTCATGATGTAAGATAATTGGATTGAACTGTATACAGCCAAATAGTGAGCACTCGATCTCGTTTATCCATCCTTTATAACTTTGTTCGAAAACTAAAGTTTTCTCTTAACGGGGAATGTGTTGCCATCATATTACTGCTTAACATTTCCCTCTAATGTATTGTATAAATATTGATTAACATTAAGAGAAGAGACATGGTTGTATATGGTAGTTTTAATTTAAAGGATTTTAAGCAGTAAGATACGGTAATGTTAAAAACAAATACTACCTAATTCACGTCTCATACTGATAAAGATTCTGACCTATAGGAGTTGGAGTCTTTATTATGTCATCACTGTAGTTTTGATAAACTATTGACCTAGTGTAAAACTACCAATTTGTTCTCTGTAAAGAGCAGTCTTATTGAGCCCTAGCATGGGTGAACATTAAAAATTGGCTGGGAATATACTTTATGTTGGATGTTACTGTTTACAACTTTTATACCACGTAACACGAACATTGCAATATTTTTAAAGCATATTAGAATGTGATGATTGTTCTTTGTAACACGGTAAAGAATACATGAAATTTTTTTCGCTCTTGTACGTTTTCAAGTTTTGAATGATGCTGTGATTAAAGTAAAGTGAAGAATACATCATTTGAGTATTTATCCACCAGGTTGCTCATTGACAATATTGTTTGACATACATACATAGGTATGTCTCATAGGTTGCTATAAAGGTGGAAGCCGCTTTCTTATTTGATGTGTATAGTTACGAATATTGTTCGTTATGTGTTCATTCAAATAGACGAAATAAATCAAATATCAAAATGAACGTATATAATACTCTTCTGGGGCGAATTTGTATCTATGACATTTCAATTGTGGTGATGATACGTGTTGTCCCCTGCGAATCTGGGGTCATTACATGCTACTCCCAATTGGTCAGTCTAAATTCATAAAGTTTACAATCTTTATCATAGGAAACAATAACATCATCAGTTTGGCACCACACGGAAAATACGGACACATAAATTTCGTTAGATTTTTAGGCTGTTTTTAGGGAAAACTGGCAGTTGTTAAATGGGAATGACGTCATGTAATGAGTACAAATATTAATATCCTTGAAATAAGAGAATACTTAATACAAGGGGTGGTTCTTTGTTTATCAGAAATGTGCGCAGGGAAGATATTTTTTCTAAACAATGGGCATATGCAAGATGCGCTAACGTTTTTGTTGAGGGTTTCTTCTTTGGAGCAAAATTTATCTGCGGCTGTGACTTGGCGCAACCCTAGCGATATCAAGTTGGTTGTTTATTCCTTATTCCTTACTTCCTATTGAATAAGGAATAAGTGACCAGTTACTGATTGAATAAGAAATAAGTAACCATTTACTTATTCCCGATTTAATTATTTCTACATAATTTTTTTTACTTATTCCTTATTAACATTCAGTTGGGTGTTCATTCTTTATTCATAATTCATTAAGTAATTGGTTATAACTTACTTATTGAAGATTGAAAGTCCTTCAAGGCATGCATTGATGTTATTCTAACACAGGGAAATGAGAGTGTTCTTTGGTGCCAGCTATATAAAGCTGACAAGAGACAAATCCCAGACTATGGGTTAGGATATGGATCGGTTTACATAATTAGTAATTTGAGATAGGATTAATTAGTTGTGTTAGGTGTTTGGGTGGTGTGCTGCTGTGCATGGCGCGAACTAATATTATTCGTATTCGAAAAGCTTAATAATGACTCATGTAAACGTGATATCATAAAAAACAACATACAAGTGTGAAATTGGAGATTTCTCTTTTGTGGTCATAGTGTGCTAAGAGAAGAATTTTTTCACGCATCCACGCGTTTAGGAAGCCTTCAGCTGACATCGACTGTTGTCTTGAAGTCTTTGAAACTGGGTAAACAAGTATACGTTTATGGTATAAAACTCGCTCAGTGTGCATCAAATATATCAATACTTAGTACGAATTAAACCAGTACCTAAACAATGTTGATTACATCGTCTGATGGGCAGTTTCTATTAAGGAATAGGACCGCTCCGGTGGTCTAGTGGTTAGAGCGTCGGCCTCGGATGCGGGAGGTCGTGGGTTCAATCCCCGGTCGAGTCATACCAGAGACTTAAAAAATGGTAATAACAGCTACCTCGCTTGGCGTTCAGCATTAAGAGGTTAGTGTTAGGACTGGTCGGCCTGGTGTCAGTATAATGTGACTGGGTGGGACATCATGTTACATGTCTGCGGCATGATGCCCCAGTGCTAGACATCACTATAAATTGCCACATTGCAGACATCGTAGCGATATGACTGAAAAATTGCTAAAGCTACGTTAAAAATAAAAATCCCATCACATCTGTTAAGGAATATGTTCCAACAGAAACCAAAGTCATTATAAAGATTCATTTAACCAATTTCCATAAAGTGGGGCTACGTAAATAAAGAAAGGGGGGTAGAGTACAACACCTACCACAAGACGATAATGACTTATTTATACAGGTGGACCAAAACGCGTCCTCTTTTAAGGACTTTTGACATTGACCTTTCTCTGATATATTTGAGCTCTAGGACTAGTATCAAGGCACGGAAGAAGTCCTGACGAATCTCATCGAGAGGAATCAGCGAAAAAAGGGGCAACCTACGAGCACCGGGTATGAAAAAATGCACAATTTGGATCGATTGAAAAAAAATTGTAATTAGTGAACCCCTAACTAGAAGATATTGTTTTCAATACCTCTTGGACACTATTTAGTTAAATATTTCTTCCTACGGTAGAAAACATGTAAAGAAAATTGGTAGACCCGATTTCTTGGAATCCGGAGATTATTATATGATAGTTGAATCGACGTCTATTAGCAGATTACCTCATCAGCCCATATCTGGTTCCTTGCAGTTCACCACCAAAATGGTTTTGATATTTGTTATTGTTCGATATTTTGTAAACAGAGATATATATGTATCCCAAAACAATTTCTGACGGTGTTTGTCTAATGTAAGCGGAACACTGATTGCAGCCACACTTACCGATTTTGACCCCTACCTCTGAGAAATTATATCAACCCATGTTTAAAAGTCCGTAAAGAGTGACCGATCCAAACAGTAAAATAGATTTGAAGAAATTTCGTCGCAACGATTTCAATGAATTCGCGCTCAGAAGATTATACCTTACGTATATAGATGAGCCTGTATATTTCCTCTTTAAAGAGTTCTGACAATGGACCTTCTCTAATATTTTATCTCTGTGCGATTGAGTCCACCCATGAATGAAGTCCAGACGAATATCATCGATAAATAGCAACGATGGCTTCTCGGTATGAACAACAGTAAAATGTTGATAGATTCTATCAAAATTGTGCACTAATTGAACCTCTACTAAGAGGATTTGAATAAAGTGCCTCTTGGATATCGTCTAAATACCAGTAGGGAAAAAGTAGAAGAAATAACTTCGAATCATTTTCGAGAATTTATCGTTTAGATAAAGTTAGTACAGCACAACACATGACGTAAGACTATAGTACGTTTACATTTGGGCTAATAAGTCCCCTATTTATACAGTATTCACATATACATATCTTTGATATTCTAATACATTCTGGAGTATCCGACATTTGCATATATCTCTCCATTTTAAGGATTTCATTGATTTTTAGTGATCACTTGTTTGATTTTGTGAAGTCGGTGTTCACTGCGCGACTCATTTGATAGGGGCAAACCTCCCAGATTGGAGTGTTTTTGAGATTCCAGGATGACATGGTTTAATTTTAGTGAGTTCAGGTCAGACACATGACTTCCCCTTGTCACCAGAGAATCTTACAATATACTAATGTTAATGCACCTCTTCCACCTTGTCTCGCAAGTGCAACGTGCAACTCCTCTGAAGTACTTTGTACTTAGGTGCTGAAGAATCCACATCATTATTATGACCTTAATAAATAGTGTTTAGACAAATTCAAGCAAGCTTAACATTTTTAATATGTTGCAATGCCTAGTCAAGCATGGTAAAGTAGAGGAAAGAGAGAAATTCGTTTATTGTTTGGTCAGCTCATGTTAAATTGTTTAATTCTGCCCTTTCCCCAAAGCAAAATGAGAGTCCATTGAAAGGATTAATAATCAATTTGGCCAAAAAGGGTATCAGACATTTAAGACAAACCATTTCTTATATTAACTGATGTGTGCTGAAGCCATCCATTTCGAACGAGTAATGACAACAAGATTTTCAAGGTAGCCATCATGGCAGCTACATTGTATGCACAATTGGCCCCATATTTATCTAGAATCAATAAGTATTAGAAAGGTATGTTGGAAAAAAATCCATGCAGATATAATTCCCATTTGGGATAGTAGAGACAATGAAATTTTAAAGATATTGAATGTCAACTTGAATTTTTATCTAGAACCAATTAGACACCGAAAAAGTCTTCTGATTAAAACCTCGTATTTACATGACTTTCTTTTTAAGATGAGTAGTGACAGCAGTTTAGGTTTGTATGCTAGATAAATACCATTTTGAATTTAGGATCAATAAAACATTACAAAGCAAATCTTCTGCTAAAACATCCGTGTTTATATAACTTTTCATGTTAAAGGAGTAGCAATAACAAAATTTTCAAGATGGCTGCTATATAGGCCATACTAGATATCAGGTCACTATTTCCATCTAAATCTAACTGGGTTTCATAATAAGTCTTCGCTAAAAGTGCAATGTAAGTATGACCCACCATCAAGATGTAGTGATAAAAAGTGTCAGATGGCCATTGCGGTGGCAATACTGGAGGCAGTGGTTACTGAGAAGGTGCAAAGGGTGTGATCTGGCTCGAATGACATCCAGGAGGGTGATGCCATCGGGACTTGACGTCCTGTGTTTCTTGTATAAGATATAATGCAGTATAACCAATTCACTGAATTTTTACTATCCTGCATCTGCCTCATTGCCAATTTTCTTGAGACATTACTGTGCTGTTTAAAAATATACTTGAAAAAATAATCTACTTTTCTCTGTGTTTAAAGTTCAAAATTGCTTATGGAGTGCCAAAAGATGGATCCGCCCTGGGTGCCAAATGCTTTAGATATGCCCTGACTGGAGGTCAGATTGGGAGAAGTTTAATTTATGACTAATTATACAACATAAGTAGTTTCTGAGTGAAACCCAAGCCAACAAGATCATTAATTCAGGAATAGTGACAACAATTTCAAAATGGCCAATCTGGTGCCCATATTGGATTTCTGTGTTGCACCATTTTCTTTTAGGACCAACTAGAGATCATAGGAAGTGTATTGATAAACATTCTATGTTAATATGACCATCTCTTCTGGAGGAGTACTGATACCACGTTTATCAAGACGGTAACAATTACTGTCATAGTGGATGTGTGGACAATACTGTTTTCATTTAGGAGAAACTAGACATCAGAAAAAGTCGTCTGGTTCAAACACCATGTCAGTATGACTTATTGTCCAAAAGGTGTAATGTTAACAGGACTTTAAAGATGGATGCTGTATCAGCCATACTGGATATCTTATCAGCACAAGTTGTATTTAGGACCAACTTGACATAATAAGAAGTATTTAAGCGAAAACGCTTGTTGACATGAACATCCATTTCATAGGAGTAGAGATGGTAATATTTTCAAGATGGCCGCAATGCCTTTCAGATTGGATGTCTGTGCTGCACCATTTTAACTTGGGTCATGCTAGACTGTGTTCTTCTTAGTCAAGCTGAGTACAAACGAGGACAAAATAAATAAAGATAAATCTAATCTAAAGGATATTTATTCGAATTAGACAAGCAATCATTCCAAATTTTAATACAGATGTTCAGATATTCTTTCTGACTAGAATATCTTTCTTGTCTTTTATCACCTATTAATGTTCTTACAACTAAAAATATGTCTTTAGTAATGTCTTTCTTTCTGCAAATAAGAACAAGATAATTTTTTTTCGAGCTTCTTGTGTGCTGCTATATTAAAGAAGAATCATAGAACACACATACCCCATTGTATTACATGGTTGGACCGTAATGTAATACTGCAATAATTAATCAATGTAGCGCTTGCCATGAATTAATATTAATGCAATAGAGCCTCATGGGATTAGGCATCATTCAGGTAAGTGGACAGTGAGTCTCTAATACATGATATCATCATACAATTAATGCATCTTCATTTAGCAATGAAACTCAATGCTTTTACTCTAATGTTAGTCAAAGATTGCCTGGGACTAGGAAAGGTTACTATGATTTACATTGGTGTTAAAAGTAGCTCATACAAGAGTAATGCAATAGCCATGGGTCATGACTGTAGAGGAAAAGATAAAAAGGTATACCAAAACATCACTGACCACAGTAGAGTTTAAGCGGTTTTGAAAAGACCGCTCATTCTATCAGCAAAATATTGTCTCTCAGACCAGGTAATCTAATTGGAGGCGGTCTTTATCAACATGGCCGAATAATATGTCTTTGAAACATATGGTATTTCATGGTAGTGCTCTCAAGGCAGGTTTTATAGTATTATGAGATCCATAATGAAAAAATAGTTTAATCTGTTTTATGTGTGAGACAAGAATGATATACTGTATATAAATAACACTGTATGACAAATTTTAGTTTTAACCCTTTCTGTATTTCATTTTGAGTGAGACAACCAATCGAAACAAAAATAAAAAACTAACCTGAAAATTAATTAAACAAACTTGCAAAAATGTAAAGCAAGTTATTTTGCACTGCACTTTGCTTCCGATGATTTGAACGCACTGATTGAAAAAGGTAACCTTTTTATACTCTCTCCATCCTATTATAGAATCATACACACTGCATATAATAACAGTTCTTATAATAGTCAGGTAATAAAACCCAAGTATGAATAGTTTTTACAAATAACTAACGTGGAAAACGAACAATAAAATGGTCATACCCTTACTGAACACTGAATACTTGCTGAGATGAGTCGCAGTGACCTCTTCTCCCCATTTGTCTTTCTATGGGTTGCATCAAACAGTTTTCAAAATGCACTGTGAGATAAAACTGTACTTTGTATTTATCTCTAGAGGTTTTGCAAATACCATAATAGGTAATAAATGTACCCTTTACAAATCTTATTAATATGATCAATAATTATTCAATTACAACAAATAAAAACCTGTCTCTCACTCTGGGACTATAATTGAAAAATGACAACTAATGAAAGGGAAAAATGTATAACATTTTCAACTGTTTAACTTCTAGCATTTATTCTGTAAAACAAACTATTAGGAACTAAAGTGGGTTTATTTTCAATACTTAAATGATGCAATCTGTACTACTTTCCTGTCAAATAGAAATACACTGATATGTGCATGAAAAAAGATTTCTCGTAATAATATTTCTCTCTAAGTCACCTCACCATAGATCACCCGATTATCTACAACAAAACTTAGGCATTGATTGCCTGCAAAGTTTTCATCTTTCTGCAGAAAGTCATTCATTTAATCATGAGGCATCAGAAACACACTATGTTACACACAACATATCAGTATTCTAATAATGGCAGTCTGTACTAAAATTGCTTCAAGATTTTGGAGTCTTCTAAATTTACCCTTGAGTCGCTTTCATAGCTACATAGAAACAACAAGAGAAACCTAAAAAATGATGTGTAGAAACCATATCAGCTACGCACACAGCTTGTAACCATGTGTAATGACATGCCTTCCTGTTCAGGTATGTTTGGGTAAAATTCTTGGGTACTCTTGCTTTAGTATGGGGGCTAAGGAAGGCACTCACAATTCTCAGGTAGCTTATGCTAATGTGTGTACCGTCCTGTGCACCTGTATTCCCAGGAAGCGTATGCTAATGTGGATACCAAATAAGGAACCAACTCATTCCCAGGAAGCCGTTTCTTTGCATAAACGTGTTGACAATATCTTGTAAGTCCTCATCCTCTGGCCAAGCAAATAATATCTGAGATGATTTGAATCTGCCTTGATTGCTTGAGACCTGCACTATATTGTCAAAAACTAGTGCCCAAACATGTCAACTAGTTGAATGTATTAATGCACCTAAGATAACTTCATGTAATATACAATTAAACTGAGAATGGATCCTTTCAACCAATTCTCATTTAACGAAATTCAGGACAGTGTTGAAAATTGTTGACACAGGCTTCAAAAGTGGGGCTAGGCATGTGAATCGGTCTGTGAAACTCGTCATCCAGATATGCAGGAATCTCATTTGCATTCTACGAAACTTATCATCACTGTTTGCAGGAATCAGATTTAGAGCATATACAAATATCCTCGCTTCATACTGTAATAAAACAATAAGATAAATCAACAAACCTAGGGCATCGCTTAAACACTTACATATCAGTTTGTGTGCATAAAAAAACTCTTGCAGAGCAGCACATATAGATTTTTTTCCAGATGCCTGGATGATCAATAATTTAACTGAGTACGTGACATATCAAGAGCAAAGTCCTTATAAGCATAGTGACATGGCATGGTATGTAGCAGCAGGGCGGGCGAACCCACTTCATTTAATAAGCGTTATTTTATTCAACTAACCCTTATTACAAAAACGAAAAATAAATGAACGTGAAACCGAGTCCTCTAGCTTTCCGAGAGTGAGACTCTATACGGGGCTAGTTTTTTTTTCGCATCATCGTTTTCAAAAAGTATACGTGAATGATGCCTTATCGAGATCGCGCCCTCACTTTTGCAATCCAAAAATTTGATCAAGACCAACACTCTAACGTGACCGTGGATCATGCAGATTTATCGTTACAAATCCGTGTGGGGTTGACTGAGCTCATGAAAAGAAGATTTTAAATTTAAATATGTCCATATCACCGCTACACCAGGTCTGATTAATATTTCTCAGTGTATTTGTATCAACCCCGTTAAACACGGCAATAATATTACAGTTGTCTCTGATCACATTAGGAATTTGTGTATACCGCTGGGTTACATAAATCAATCAGTGTTTTTGTGCCTTCCTCTGGAAAATATCCAAGCTGGATTGGACTGTTTATCCAGCATTACATCATCATACACAACTAAATTGTTAATAAACGCATCAGTGGAATCAATACTCGGCGCTTCATTGATATCAGTAATAAATTCAACAACATCGTATCCGCGCTCATCCAGCAATTTTGCATTTTCATTAAAATCATTAAGTACATCGTAGCATCCTTGATCATTGACTGATGGTACTACCAAATACAACTTATCCCACCTGAGTCATCTCATTATCAAATTAAGTAACAGTTGTGTCTTACCACTTCCAGATGGTCCAAATATGATCATACGAACAGAATTTGGCAACGCAGCATGATGCTTGACCGGTTCTTGTTTTCGTGTTGCAGGAAAATCAATAACATTCATGTTATAGAACTATAACACATAATTATGGATCTATATTGTGTGAAATGCAGGACGTGCAACCCAACAAGTGATCTAACAACTATTACAATAAGAAAAAACAGATCAGTGGTTACGGGTAAGTGTGAACGATGTGGTACAATAAAATTTAAATTTATTCCCTGTGACAATTAAGGACAAACCTAAATCAAAACCAAAGCTAAATAAACAAAATTTAAAAAAAACAAGGAGGTGATATTGCCGCAAAATTAACAAAATTACCCGGAACTCCGTGGGCTAAATGCCCAGGAGAAAAACACCTCCCAGGATATAATTATTGTGGCCCTGGAACCCGACTTGATATCAGACTTGACAACCAAGATCAACCAAAACCAGGTGAGTATCCAATAAACGCTATAGATAAAGCTTGTCTTGCTCATGATGTAGCTTATAAGAGTAAAGATCTACAAAAGATCTACAGCAGCGACATATCGCAGATGTAAAATGAATTCACGCGCTAAATTATATTGCAAATAAATATTTCAAGGAATCATTAGCTTACTGGTTAGTAAGATCTGCGATGAAAGGTAAATTATCGCTAGATGCTGGTAATTAATTATAAATAGATTCGATTTATTATTCCCCAAGAGGATATTGGAAAGGTAGAGCAGCGATTAGTAAACTCGCCGAAGCAGCAAAAGTTACACGTGCCACTGCTGAAACATGGATAGCACGACAGGCAATATAGAAAATTTACCTACCACCGCCTAAACAAATTAACTTTGCACATTTTGATGTGAGTGTTTCTAATGAAGTTCATCAGTAGGTAATTCTATTTTAACGCACGATACTAAACGTCGTGAAACATACAAATACGCTCCAACCGTCGTTCATGTTGCAAGTAGATATAAAGATGCAGAACCGTTGTTGACAAAGACAGCTGCTGAAGTTGCTTCTGCGTTTAAGCGAATTTACCAACGTGGTGGTCCTCGATGGCCAAAGCTGTTACAAGTTGATCCTGGCAAAGAATTTCATGGTGTAGTATCATCGTTAATGAAGCAACACAACGTAGAAATAGGACGAGGACATACTGCGATTCATGGTGATCGGGCAATTGTTGAACGATTTAATCGAACATTTGCTAAGCGGTTATTTGGATATCAATATGCGAAGGAATACATTCAAGACAAATGATCCTGTGAATGGGTTGCAAGATTACAAAGTGTGATAACTGTGCTAAATAATAAAATTACTCGAACAACCAACATGAAACCCATAAATGCAATCAAAAGCGCGCGTATATCAATAAAACGACGTGATTTTTCAAAACGACTGGTGCTGGGTAATGTGACTGTAAGATATTTATATGAACCATATGAACTTGAAGGTGGTTAAAAAAGCATCACATGTTCAGGTATATGACCTTGGTTGTTATCTTTTCTGTCTACGGTAAATTATCTTGGGTGTTTACTCGAATACTGCCATAACATTATACAATTACAACTCGCACAGTGATTATTCTGCTGTTGTTTCAGCGTGTTGATAAATTCAACATTAAGGTCAAAATCGCGTTTATTTTTTTTTTGTCACTTTGTTTATAACCGGCTATTTTTTTTTTTCTTATTATATCGACTTCGCATTTATCGTTGTCATCATTAATCACTGACTCGTCCAAGACAATTCTCAGCAGCTGAGATATTATTCTGACTCTGGACACCGCCAGGTAAACTAAGTTCGACCATTCGATACGATCATCAGCGATCCAAACAACTGTATCAGATATGGTTAATGCCTGAGGTGAGTGATTTGTCATCGCGTATCCTAGCGTCCACGGAGATTTATCAGCGTATAGAGCATCTTCAACAGCGTTGACGTCAACTGTGACAATATCATTTAATACTAAATTATGTTGCTCATAGGATCATGGTATATCAACGTCGATGTTTTGCCGTCGCGTATCAGCTGGTCGATAACACTGCGGCACTGGCAATGTTGGAAACTTCTCTCATTGTAACTGAAACAACCACTGTTGAAGAGTGTCTCTGACTATCTTTCTACTTGCAACTATCAAATCATTTGGTCTCCACGCTTGCAGAAAGCCGCTCATTGAAGTCTCTGAAATTACTTTACGCATAATTTCGCATTGAATTTCATTCGGTTATTGTCTGATTAATTTATAGATCTCGTTTAATCCTGCATCAAGCGCTCTATGATCATCAGTTATCTCCTCGTAATAATCAACACAATTTTTTAACCAATCATTTGGTGATGGTCCAACAAAAGGTGGTGGTTGACCATGATCGCCACACATTATCACAGCAGTATTTTTTGTTAATAACCAATTGAGAAATATTTTTAATGCTTTTAATGGTACCGTACAAATTTCATCCCAAATTATAATCTTTGGAATATATTTTTATCCCATTCGATCAGGAGTCCAAGAAAAAGCTGTGATAAGTGCATGAGTTAACCCCTCGTTGTTTCATCTCTCGCGCGCGTCTATGTGTAGGTGTTAGCACGATTATATCTGAATTCTGAAATAAGTTTTGTGTCTGGATACAGGATCATACTCAGATGGCGCACTCGACATTTCTGATATTTGATTAGTATTATAATAACTGTCTTTGATCTCAACATCTGCGAATTTGGAACAATTATATAACATTTCTTTTTTTATTCTCCACGAACCCAATGATGCATCAGTGGTTGGAAAACGAGTTATTAAATTCAGGTATTTCTTGTCGATGTAAAACGAATCCGTTGCAACTCTAACTGCAGTGTCAGGGAATCTATTTATCATCGATAGCAAATTTATAGAAACAGAAGCGAGCATTGAAGGTCTTAAATGAGTATAATGAGGTGACTTTCCATCAGTATAACTTTCAATCGTGTTCCGTCAATAAGCGTTTTCTCGACTTACAAATATATCTCTCGCAGTTGTATCAGCGATTATAAAATCGTATTCAGCATCGTCCATAATTAATCGTGCATAATGTCGTTTATGATCATATGCACCGCCTTGAGTAAATTTACCAATTATTATTCTACCGAGATGCTTCGCGGTTCTTTTCTCATCGAGATTGGCGATTAATGTATCGGAATCATCACTTTCGCAATCAACCAGTTGAGGTGTTAGTAACCAAACTTCGGTCTGCGCCCGATATGATATAATTGCCTCACTGACCGTCAACGATACCAGTATTTTACAATCAAGCATATATCGTAACAGCACAATTGGTGCCTAGCGTTTTTGTGAAAAATGCCTACCAAACCAAACATAACAAATAACATGGAGACCCTTTGCCATTTCGAATTACACTACACGAGCGAATCCTGTCAGGTCAAAATCGGGTAATGGTCCATTAATGGCCACTCACGTCATCGAGTTCCTGGGGTGTCCAAATCTTTTAAAGTATTCAGCGCATTCTCCCATCCGAGAAAACTTCCAGGATAACAAGCAACCATATCAACTGATATCATATCATTGTAATTATATTTGACGTTCATCAATCCGCCGTGTCCGTATTCACATCAACTTAACTGCAAATCCTCGAGAAATTCAGCGCGTGATGGCTTCCACGATTGTTTTTCTCTGGCAGCGTGGGCTGCAAGTGATGGAACAGTGAAGTAATTTTTTAATAATTGCTCAATATCTTTTGAGTATCTTTGCGCAAGTTTTCTCATCGCGCCATGAAGAGATTCTTTACGGTATATTTACCGTTAACGCGTAGAAATTGATCATATTTTTCATCATCTGAAATTTTAAATGACCACACTGACACATGATCGTTTTTACTTATTTCATTAATAAAATCAAACATGTTTCTTCCAGAGTTCTCTGGGTAAAATCTTGCAGTTCGATCTCGTGTAAATATTGTGAATGCGCTGGTCCACGCGTGAGCGTTATGATCAATGATATTTACTGGAGCTCTTATCTTTTTATAATGTTCTGAATCATGTAAAATCTCCCCTTTATTGTTTTTACGGTTATTGGAAATTTTAATATTTTTTTCTAACTTGGCAACATCGTTTATTGTAGCGTTTTTGTCCTTGACCGATTCAGCCCATTTGTTTATTTTTCACGTCGTAACACCGTTACACCGTTTCCACGCATCGCGTTTGTAAAATGTTCTGTTACTCGTTCGGCTACACAATTTATTTATGAAAATTTCATTGGAGCCAGTTTATCAATGCTGGGTTTTTCATTTATCGGATAGATTCCATAAATAACCTCTGTTACAGGATACGCTCGCTCATAATACGGTTTATCAATACTAGGCAACATTCGTGGCTTGGAATTTTTACTCAGTATGGCAGTTTTCCCATTATTATGGACAGGACCTTATCTATCTCGCGGTTATGATCATCTAATTTTATTTTCTTATGTCTAGATACAGATAACGGAGATCACTCCGTTAAGCATGTGTTATGCAACTAGTTATCTCCCTTGACTTAGAGAGAAAATTTCACAATTCACGTCATTATAGGTATTATCCAGAAAAGAAATAAATTCAAGTATTATTTTTTTGCAATCAAAAATAACTTGCAAAAATGACTGAAGTCATATGGTATGCCTCCATTTACGTTATATATATTTTACATCAGTTAACTGTAACGAACCGTCTATTGTATACACATGCACAGGTGAATGGTTCTCCGTCCTACCTGTACACGGAAGTAAATATCTCCAATTACTTCCCGTAGATTTTATCAAAGGACCGTCAACACGAACAGGTGTAATCGCCTGTTTAAAATAAATACTTTTTTTTTCACAGATGATATCCTTGCTTTGCTGAATCCGTTTGGTTTTCTGGTTTATCTATATTTTGTCTGCGATTATATGTAAGAAAATAAATACAAAACCAGCAAACAAGCCACGCCCATTGCGTGAGCTATTTTTCAATTACCAAATATCAGTCAGCTTATATACTATAGTGTCGGTATCATATACTCATATACTGGGGTTTCGAAACCCAACAAAGTTGCACACCTTTCCGCATATCACTATGTGGCGGTGATATTTTTCACCTCACGGGATTGATTTGGGGGAGGGTGTGCAACTATTTTGAGCGTAGAATATAACTCCATACATGTTGTATTATCCTTACTGTAAATACTTGTAAATAGTGTAAATAATGTGTTGTATCGTCCTTACTGTAAATACTTGTAAATAGTGTAAATACCTGTAAATACATGTACCGTACCGTCCTTACTGTAAATACTTGTAAATAGTGTAAATAGTACTTGCTGTAAATTGTTGATATATGTACCGTACCGTCTTTAGAATTAAGTTAATTAAGGTGGTATGTTGTGCCGTCTTTATAATTAAGTAAATTAGGGTTGTATGTTGTGCCATCTTTAGAATTTAGTTTGTAAATATGTAAATACAACTGCTGTAGATATGCAAATATGTAAATATAACCTCATGTAATAATGCTTCAGCAATAAGCCCAATTTTGTCTTTTAAATATATATATATATATATATATATATATATATATATATATATATATATATATATATATATATATATATATATATATATATATATATATATAGTAAATAATGAACTATGAAAATATCAACGATGCTATTAAAACTGCATAAAAAAAAAGAATACGGATCATACACGCTGCCGGCTTAGTATAGATTTATAAAGAAAATTCAGCTGGCGTTGTATCAATCACTGGCTGCAGTAGAAGAAGAGCGATTAAAGGAATTAGTTTCGCTGTCTCGTGCAATCGAAAAAAAAATAGAGCGGAATTATCTCATGAATACGAAGCAAAAACGATAATTAATACTGGTTTGAGGCAACTAAGACAGATTATGTCAGTAAACGAAAGTTAGACTATCAAGTAAGTACTTTCAAGTCCAGTACGTGGAAATGAAATCGAAAGTAAAAAATAAATTTCTGACATTATATTTTTTTGTTTTTCACCGGCAGAGTTCAAAAAAATATTAATTTTCGCTGAAAATCAGATGATTCACACGATTTTGACAACCTACTACCGTTTCAGAATTAGCAAATCAGTCGATGCGCATGATTTTGACTAGCAATTACCCTATCAAATTAACAAAATCGTGTGATACGGAGTAAAAAATACATTTCTTATAATATTTTTGTGTGCTGGCAGATTTCAATAAAATATTATTTTTCGTTGAAAATCAGTCGATGCGCATGCTTTTGAAGACCTATTACCATTTCTGAATTAGCAAATCAGATGACTTGCACGATTTTAACTAGTAATTATCCTTTTATAATTAACATATCAGTCGATGCGCATGATTTTGACTAACTAAGTACCCTTTAGGATTTCACAAGTAAATTAAGATTAGCTGTCACATTCCTTAAATCCAGAAGGTGCCCTGATTGGTCTGTTAGTTTGAAATGTATTCTTGATAACAGCGAATTATTACATCGTAGATACACCAGATTGATCGGCTCTTGCACAATCAGCCATCCGGGTGGTTCTTTTGGTGTGAACGAGTAAAGAATAAATCCTTGCGGGGCTTGATTTGATATTGTTGTGTCCGTGCTAGAGCTGTTATCGATTTCATCACAAACAAGACTGACCGCGACCATAGAGGTTATATTTACGATTTCCGGAGACACATGTCGTCCGGTTCCTTACGGGTCGTTGTTGTGTCTGAGGACAGTTGCCGGAGGTAGATTTTCTCTGTACCTGGCAAGTATGTCCTCCAAGAACTCATCAATGATTTTGTAGGTGGATTTTTTTTTAGTTCATCTGCGTTATACCCGTGAAGTTCGGCAAATCAGCTTCTGTTTTCGAATATGCAGATAAAAATTGATGCTTTTCTCTACCATCATTAGTTATTGCCAGTATTAACCGATTATGAATTATTTCCGTATCGATTACGAGCTGATTAAAATATTGTATTTGGGTGATGATTTCGTCACGTGAACTTGTTATATCGAAAAGATGTTCTTCAAAATATTCTCGTAGTTGTTGTTGATGTTGTTTATGCCTTTGATTAACTAAATTGAAGACTCCAATAAAACGACCTAATGGCATCATTAATCTAGATTCGTCCGGGCGGAAAAAAACGTCCAAGACATATTATCACGATTGATAAATACAAATATATCAATCGACAAATTTGGTAATTCATCTAAAAAACGTTTGTATGATCGGTCAGGTTGGGGGTATAAATGTAAGATTGTGGTATAATCAGACTATTTCGGTTCTGTCGGTATCGGTTTCTCCGGCGGTGAAATTTCAGGCCATCCTAACACTGTTCTGATTGAAGATTGATATATATCCACCGCGTAGTCAGGAGAGTTTATCTCGATTGCAGAAGATAGCGTTGGTTCGTGAGCTGTTATTGCGATATTGGAATCTTTACCTGTGACATTTTTTATTCGACGTTGCAATTCCTCATTGATTTCTTCGATTTGATAGCCCCCCGTTGGTATCCCAATGATGTTCCAGTCTGGTGTACCATCTGGTGTATTTTTATTTGCAAACACAAACGAATTATTCGCTTGTAATCCACCAAATGATTTTGATCTGATATTTGGCCAACTGTGGTATACTCGCAAATGTGCCAGCGCGATCTCACGCAGTTGGAAAAGTGATACTGGATTCAGGCTTGGTTCAGCTTACTGTTATCATTGTGGTCTTTGCCGGAGCTGTATTCGAGGCTATCTTATGAAGAATTTCGGTAATTATTCGTTTTATTTTCTTTCAAATGTTTTTTTCAGATAGATATATCAAGAAGGAACTTATCATTGTTGCTACCGCGGCGGACTCTTTTATTAGCTTGGATACATTGCAAAATCCATAATCAGCAACTTTTTCCTCTCCGATATTATATAATACAGCTAAAAACTGTATTTTTGCATCACGGTTGTTGATTATTTCCTGAAATAGCCGCAGCTTAAAACATTTCACGTCAGATGCAAATTGTTTTAATATCTCAGCTCGCTTAACCATTTCGTCGTAATTGAGATCTTGGAATGTTATTTCTTAGTTGTCGCAGTTGTTGATCAAGCTCAAAGCCAATGTCTCCGAGGATCTCTGAGAGAGAACCCAAAGAAAGACAAATAGTATCCGGTTCACAATAAAATAATCATTGCATTCGATCAGCGTTGAAAAATTTAAAATCACACGATTCGACCTGCGCTCTTTGTTGAAAAGTTTGTCTTACTTTTTGATATGCTTGAGTTAATGCCATTATTTATTTATTTTTCTCTAAATGGCGAATCTCGGACTGCGTGCAGTCTGCGTATATCTTAACCATTAGCGCGAATTCAGAATCTGATATTTGTTCGTCGCTGAGGCTTGCTGATATCAGCGATGATAATTTAGAATATGCGTTCGTGGCTGTGTTTAATCGTGTAACAGAGTCGGGGTATTTTGTGTTCGTGCAGGTGGATATCTTTGTCGCGATAATATTAAAAATACCAGCTGCGGCCGCCGATGATGAAACGCATATTGGTGCTGCTACTGCATTTGTTACCGGGGTCAGCGCTGATAATACTACTCCGGTTGATGCAACTAATGCGGATACTGAATAAACTATCACATCTAGAGTAGCTACACGCCGCTTGTATTTGTTCTACTTTTGCTGTGCACTGATCATTGATGGTTTTTAACTCTGATTGCCATTCGCGCACTTGATCTTATCTATATTGTTGCGCATCTAATGTTGTCCTCGACGTTGTCGACTTTGTTAAGGCCATTATTATTTTACTCAGTAACCAATTGAGTTGTTTCAGCTAAAACATTCCAGACACCACCAGTAAGATGTTGCGGTTAATTTTTTATCAGCTGCTTCCAGTATAAATGTTTCTTCGGTTCCGCTATTTAATATGACAGTCACAACTCCAGAAAACTTGTCAGTTGAATGTCGCCAGGGATATGTTGTAAATATCTCACATTTTGCAGCACTGAACACAGACAGTCTATACACACCGGTGACTGTTGCGGTATATTTGGTAGTATTATTTTGCTTTGACCATGTTGCGAACCCGGATTATATCGTGTATACCATGTTGGTAATATGCCCGGGAGCTACTCCGGTTGGAATTTTAATCGTACTAATTTTGTTAAAGATTTCAGGAATCCCACTTACGAGATCTTCTAATGTATTTTTGGTTGTGTCAATATTCATCTTGATATCAGAAAGTTTTATGTTAACGTTGAGCGGAGTACCAAAGAATTCCTCTGCGGTTTCATTATTGTTTTGAAAATTTCTACGAAGTCTTGTAAACGAGGTGACGTGAACATCATACTCGGCTCGCAGCGTGGATAATTTACAATCAACGGTGCCATATTTAACGTCTACATATTTGTCTTTGTTACGGCATCTTCGTCGAATGTTGGATCTCTTAAAACCACTATTTTGTTTTCTTTCGTTCATGCTGAGTTCACCTGTCATTGTGTCACCGGTATTTTTTAAGCTATCAGCGACACCTTTTGCGATTTCATTTCTAATGGTTGTAAATGATATAATTGAGTCTCTGATTCTGCCGCTGTCAGTAAACACAGGGATGTTGTCCGTGGTAGCTCCAAGAACCCTGCGATATATGTCATTCCATCTAATATTGCTATTATTTAGCTTACCATATCGATTCTGAAAAATAACAACTTCATATGGGTCTACCCGGATAAGTTTAAAATATTATCGGCGTCATCTTTAGTCGCATATTTTGATAAATCAACATCTTGTTTTTGCCCTTACTTGTGCTGAGAGTTCTTCTGTAAATATCAGAAATTATTTATTAAGGACTGTTAAAATTTGCGGCATATTCGGGCATGACTTTGGGAAGTGGTTTGGTTGACTTTGATATCGCATCAAGTACATTAATTACTTCGCGACCACATATTGGTGCATTGGTTAATGTTTGTGTTGGTAGCGTTGAATACCAAACTGGAGTGTTTTGTACTCTATGTACGTATTTTAAAAATTCAACTGGAAGTGCTAACCTATACGAATCGTAACAAACAATTCCACGTGGATCAATCGTGGAAGCAGCCCACTAGTTCCAGGGCCGTTTTTGTTATCGAGATTAATAATACACGTTTCTAGATTATTTGTCGTTGTTGTAATTGATCTCGAATAAAAAAAAACTCTGAAACGTTTTATTTAATTGTTTAGCAGCATCGAGTAAATCAAAATTTGACACCGGTGTCAAACTGCTGGTTTTCAAAACCGTTTGGGTACCATGAGGGCCGAGTTCCTGGAAGTCTTAGACCGCTCCCCTTTTTTTATATCCCTTCCCAGTTGCTTTCTTCAATGCTATTCAAACAGCGGTTCCAACATCACCTAACGCGGCTGCCTTTGCTACGGCTGGAGCAACAGCAGCTATCAGCGATGGTATTGCTGCGAGAAGTGGAAATATACCGCCGGTTTTAATAATATTCTTGATGGCACTTGGGCACTTGGAGCGAAATCAAGTTGAACTCAGGTTTTTGCTTGCTGTGCTTTATTGAAAAGTTTTAGGTGAGTTTTAGTCAGCGATAGCTTATTTGGCCCACCATTAGCAATTTGATCATTTTTTAATGTTATTGTCGTCCCACATGAGCTTGCGTTTTTTCATTGTTATTTTTTCACCTGACCGCGAGTCAGAGTGACATTAATGTGACTATATGACATTTTTATAATAACACGGTTGGTCTAATTGTCTACATGTTTTCTTCTGGTGCATCAAACGACTCTCATTCGACCACTGCCACCTTCAAGTAACATTGCTTTATCACTGAGTATAACCGCGATCGCTCTGTAATAAACACACCACCTGTATCTACGTTAGCTTGAAAGTGTATATCAACAACAGATTGTTTGGATAAATCGAGATGTTCCAGTGAAAAGTAGTAACTCGGATATCGAGTTCTAAAATCCTGTTGTGACATCTGCAAACCGGTATCTACGTTTTGATCACGTCCCATAAACGTCATTAGCCGATGGTACACACGTGCTATATGATTTTGTCTATAATTTAGTAGTATGTTTTGTGTTGGTTCCTGTTGTCCGTTTATCCGTAAAGAAACCTCTGTAACACCCTGTTGGTCAAATATCAAAAGGGATTAAGTTTGTGAGTTTAAACGCTCAGTCCTCTTAAAAGCAATAAATATGTGTCGCGGTGCAGAAACACTTTGCGGTGATGATATGTGCCATGTAAATTGACCGTTAACATTAGTTTGTATATTGTCTGTGGTTGTTGTCAACCATGATAACATGGACTTACCACCTGTGTCCATGAAAGAAAGCAATTCTTGTTATTTTGCAATTATTGGGGTCATCACCGGCATCCACAGCGACAGTTTTGTTAGTACTACTTTACCAGCATCACCACGAGGTCTCCAGATGGCGTCGTAGTCGGTATTCTTTCTCACAAGAACAACGGTGTGTTTAGCTCCAAAGATAGCCTTTCTAACGTTTCTAGAGAATCCGAAGATATGTGATAGTGGAATCGCGCATGAAAAATTTATACGGCCCCTTCCAACATTGCTCGGCGTGTTGCAAATCCCAAGTTGAAATTTTCATTAGCACTATGAGCCAGTGGCCACACATCAGCGTCAGCGTTATTGGCATTGTTTCTTGGTCGTCTTATAGTATACGGATTATCGTAGGGGAAATTGTAGGACCAGCTGATCTTCTATAATCATCAGAATATCTTGCCAGTCTTATTATTGTAATAGCAACGTCAACATTATTCTGAATTGTCTCGTGTTTTCCCATCGATCATATAGGTGGCGCTATCAAACAGTGCCATGACTCCGTTGTTGACAAAACCAACTCGTACTTCATCTGCGTATGCAACATTGGTATCTCTTATGATTTCACTTTTTACCTCAATAAAAGCCTGAGCAGGTAGAAAGTATCAACTTGTATCATGGACATGCAATTCAATTCTTCCACGTTGATCCTGTAATCGTGCTTCATAAGAATAAAACTGTTAATCACGTACAAAGGACTGGTACTTCCATATCAAATGCTGTGTCAGATATGCGCTTGAACATCTTATATAATTATTTTCGTCTAACACGAGGATTACCGCGTTCGGAAAATCCGCTTCGGGAAATTCCACTTCCAGATATTAAACTTGAAATATTATTTCCTGATTCAACGGATCTTTGATCTGCTAGCGCTGACAGCTTTTGATTTGCAGCTTGATTTATTATTTTACTGACATTTGCAGGTATAACTTCAGTACTTGCCAGTTTTACTGGCTGTTTTCGTCGCATTAATCGTGCTAGCCTTACCAGCAACATTAACAATTGCACCAGGAGCTTTTTCACCAACAACATTAATGGTCTTCATCGATAATTGTTTTGCAACATGTGCAACTTTTGGAGCTAACCTTGCAAATAATCCCTGAACAACATCACCAAGTCCATCTCCGTAAATGGCTCTGTAGATTGGTAATCGTGAGTTTACTGCTCTGACCGGTACAGGTCCATAATGACTATTGAACATGATCATCTTATTTTAATTGCCATTTATCTAATCGCGATGACAACTGGTCACTACGATAATCATCAACCAGCTCATCAATAAGTTCTCGGTAAACACCAACATCCATGATACCACCTTGAAATAATCGCCCACAGATATCAGCTGCTTCATTAATTATTATGGTGAGTTATTTCCGGCACGTTTACCTCCTATGAGAACCTCTAGTCTTGCAAGTCATTGAGGATATTATCAGGACAAATAATATTACTTCCCAAACCACTACCAGTAGCAACAGGAGCATCGTAAATTTCTTCTTCTGGAGGATAAGGTGTATCGTTAGTCATTTCTTTTTCTTCTTCTGGATAATACATCTCTTTCTCCGTTTTTTGCAACGGAGGAGAAAGTTGAAAGGAAGGATCTTGCTCGTGTTTTTGTTGTTTTCGTTTTTGTTTCCCTTTCTTTTGCTTTGGTTCCCGTTTGTGTTCCCTTTCCTTTTTTGTTGTTGTTCTCGTTTCTGTTCCCTTTCATTTTGTTGTTGTTCTTTTTTTATTTGTCGTTGTTCTCGCTCTTGTTCTTGTTGCTATCGCATCATTTTATCATATTTGGTTATTCCTGATATATATGTCTTATAAAAGATTTCTCGTCTGTTTATTCGACCAATATTTCGAATTATATTAAAAACCCAATCAATCTAATCATCACGACTCATACCTTTAACATGTTCGGAATTTAAAAAATTTGTTTTTGAATCATAACTTAAAGCAGCAAACACACCAAACTCGACTATTTCATTATGTTTTATTGGTTGAATTTTTTTAATTATTTCTGCACCTTTCTTAGTAGATGTATCCCTAAAATCAGTTCCTTGGTTTGGTTTTTCACCTTCGCCTTCAGATTGATGTTGTGGTTGTGGCCGAGCTGCAGGTATTTATCCAACAGTCTCTTTTAATACCTGAATAATACTTTCTTCCTTTTCCCCTGACTCTTTCTCAGGTCCCCTAATTGCAGTTAGGACTTTTCATGTAACCGCAGTGACAGGTTTAGCCAACTGTTCCGTTTCTGCTGCGTATTCAACGTGTGCTTCTTGTCGCTCTTGTAAGTTTGTTTCTAAATTCGTCTCTAACAGGAACTAATTTTTGATTGCTTCTAGTCGCGCTCTAGCTAATCTAGCTGTGTAAGATTCCGGATGTACCATATTATGATATAATATTTGTTTAATTAATAACAGCAGGGAGGGCGCGACCTCGATAAGGCATCATTCACGTATACTATTTGAAAACGATGATGCGAAAAAAAAATAACCCCGTAGAGAGACTCACTCTCGGAAAGTTAGAGGACTCGGTTTCACTTTTTTTTTTTTTTTTTTTCGTTTTTGTAATAAGAGTTAGTTTACTAAAATAACGCTTATAAAATGAGGTGAGTTCGGCCTCCATGCTGCTTATGTGTCAAGTGCCTGGAATCTCGTCGACCTGACATGTTATGTATCAAGTGCCTGGAAACCCAGTGATCTGACTTGGTATGTGTCAAGTGCCTGGAAACCCAGTATCATGACATGGTATGTGCCTGGAAATCCAGTGACAGGACATGTACGTGTCAAGTACCTGGATGCCGGATTACATTACATGTATCAAGTGCTTTGGAACTCCGACAACATGACATTGTATGTGTCACGTGACTTAAAGCCCAGTAACATTGCATGGAAGCCTGATGGCATGACATGTCATGTGTAAAGTGCCTTTGAAGTCCACTGACATGACCTATATTTGCCACTGCAGCGAAGTAAAGAATGTCTTTTTGAAATTCTAGTCTCATAGCAAATTGCGGGGAATAAAATCACGAACAAATCATAGAATTCAAATGTTTCTTTTTGGGGCAGGATTTCAATAAAAGATCTGAACAACAAAACTGAAAGGCACAGAAATGTGTCGCTAGATGACTATGAATGATGTGCCATGTCTAACCATCAAGTTACATGACTACAATTACTATGCCTAGTTTATCCATCAAGCCAGATGACTATGGATGATGTGCCAAGTCTAAGCATCAAGCTACATGACTGTGATTAGTAGGCCTTGCTTATCCATTATTTGCATGATGTGCCTACTGTATTGCAGATATATTACTTATTGTCATGCCCCATCGTAACGAGGGTCAGGTCAGATCACCTTTAAATGTGAGAGAGATGATAAAATGAGTGAAGCATATACATTCTGAAGAACAAAAGTAACATTGTTGGAAATACTAGACGGGGAAGATAAAGAATAGAGATAAAAGTTCTGAAAAAGAATTTTCATCTTGAATGAATGTATTACACCTATGTGTTATCTTGAACTACACCAGTTTCATTTATTTATTTACTCATTAATTTATTGATATTTAAAATACAATTTACAAAATAGAAGTTGGTTTAATACATTTAGTTTCTTATGTACAACCTATTCTTTTCATGGAAGTCCCTAACATACATTAGAAATTGGCGTCCAGTCTGTGGGTATTCTATGGGAATGGTTCAATAAGATCAGACATATTATTAAACATTCTATTTATCTATCTAATCCTATATCATGCTATAACATACCTGGAATTCTTTGCTAATGCTTTGTTAAAATCGCAATATAGCAAACTTTGGAGTCAGAAAAATATTGCAAACAGCCGAATTTTGATTTTCATTTTCAGCATAACTTATTATATGTATGACCTTGGGCTGAAAGATTTTTAGTATTTGGGTCAAATCATTTTTTAAAGGGTAAAGGTAAAATCCAACATTATATCGTCCAAATGAGCACAATTTTTGTTATGACAAGGGAAAACAAATATATGACTGACTATGTGCCAACATATTAAATTCAGGATTAGCTGGTTGGCTATAATTGACACAGACATACGTTCGATTATTTTCCCCCTCTTATCTAAATCCACTAATGTCAACAAAGTCTTTAATGCGGGAGATACGATACCTCAATGTTTAAAGCTTATAAAAGGCATTGGAAGGTTTTGTCATTCAAAATAACAAATAAACAAATGCATATCAATGTTAAATTAGAATTGTCTTGTGTTCAACTGTAGCAGTGTTTAACATTTTATAAATGTATAAATACAATTAAGTGCATGCATATTTTTGGTCTTCTTGAACTACTTTCTTTCCTAAGGTTTTTATCTTCCGAAACAGTCATGTGCAGGTGTGTACCTTGATGACCTAACCTATTTTGAGCCTCTCTACATTTTCTAAGTATTCTATTTACAGAAAGAGGACACAGCTAGGAAACTTTTGTAACGAAATTTAAGTGTCATATTAGTTGTGGTCTAAGTGGTTCAGCAAGATTTTGGTCACAACCAATAATCCTCATTTCCATACTTATTGATTGTAACTGATTTTGGAGACATGAAAAGATATATATATATATATATATATATATATATATATATATATATATATATATATTACAAACAGTTTGGTTTTTAAAAAATAACAATCAATTAAAAGGTGAAATATAGAATTTAAGTGTTATTTGTAATATATCGGATACATTAATATGGATATCACCCCTTAATCCCCGGGAAAAGATAAGCTATATGAAAATGTATATTTCACCCAGTTATCTTTATCTTCCTTGTTCACATGACTCACACCAGCGAGTTAGGGCATTTTTAAATATGGCAGCTGTAAGAAAACGTGTCCGTAATGTGAGTCTGAAGATTAAGACTAACGGTCCAAATGAAAACAACGGGGCTGGGGCACATGGAAGATAAAACTATAGAAGAGCCTTAAAATAAATTTAAAAAATGGTGTCTCTGATGAATTTATTAGCTCCATGTGTTTTTGAATCTTTATTGTTTTATTTATTCATCGGTTATTAAGTTTAAATATATTTTATTTCATTTGCAGACAAAATTTTATAACACGTCACAATGTATTCTTTTGATATTAGGCAACACAGAAAATATTGAATACCATACCTATTTTCATACACAACTTTTATAAAAAGATTGGAAAGACTTGTAGTTGGTTAGAATATATCAGGATTGTTTTAGTAATAATTGTACGTTTCATTACTCTCCATAATGTATGCAAAGCATTGGGATTGAGATATGCCAGCATTGGATGGAAATAGGTCAATAAGGCTAACCAATTTATCTAATTATACATCTTGAAGTATTATTTGTTGTTTTGAAATGCAATATAGCTTAATTATGAGTAAGATATTGCAAATAGCTGATCTTCAACATAAACTAGTCTAGTTCTAATGGTGGGCTTGCACATTTTTTGGTATTTGGGTCAAAACTTCCTGGTAAAGTTAAGGGGTAAAATCTAATATTACCGTATCCAAATTGGCATGTCACTTGTTATGACAAGGAAAAACAAATACATGGCTGCATTTGTGTCAAAAGATTAAATGCTGCAATAACTAGGCAGTTTGAACTGAAACACTGACATCCTTGAAATAAATTACCCTCTCTCGTCTAACCATTGAAATGCAAATAATGTGTTTATCAGGGCAATAATGTATTTCATTATTTTGTGCCCATAACAGGCATTGGCAGATTGCATTATTGCAAATATAAAAATTGAAAATATATGTCAGTGAAATTAGAATTGTCTTTTCTTCACAAGAATCAGATTAGAACATCTGTAAAATATAGAAATACAAGTGACTGAAGTGTTTGTCTTTCTTTACTTCTGTCTCTCCTATTGTGTTTCTCTTCCTAAACAGTTATGTGCAGGTGTGTGCCATGACTTATCCTATTTTGCACCTCACATACATTATCTAAGTATTCTATTTACATTTAAATGACATGACTAGGAAGGGTTAGTAACCGAACTTACGTGTCACACTGGTAGTGGCATACATAGATAGGTGAGATGTGGTTTGGCTACCAATAAAGCCTATTTCCCTAAATTTTGATTGAAATTGATTTAGGGGTTTTGAAAAACGATATATATAACGAATAGTCTTTATTTAAATATATGGTCAATTAAAATGTGAAATACAGAACTAACGTGTTGCTTATTAATGTGTAGTATATAATAATGCTGACCAAACACCTTTATCCCCAGGGAATGGTGATACATGTCATATTAAGTGTGCTGCGGTGTACTCATGATACGGAGGGACAGGTCAGGGCACTTTAAACATGATACGCCTGATACGATGTGTCTGGAATTTAAGTCTGAAGAATACATAATGAAAAGTTATAATGAGAACAAGATGGGGGTGACGAATCAATTATAAACGGTGTCCGCGTGTTTTAGATTTTTAATGTAGCTTTAACAATTTTTCAGTCAGAGTGCTTTGATGTCAACGATGTGACAGTATGTAGTGATGTCTAGCACTGGGGCATCATGCCACCGCAGACATGTAGCATTATGTCAAACCCAGTCACATTATCCTGACACCAGGCCGACCAGTCCAAACACTAACCTTTTAATGCTGAGCGCCAAGCCAAGCAGCTGCTAGTACCATTGTTGGTATGTCTTAACCGGGTTTTGAATACGAGGCGGTTGCTCTAATCACTTGGTCAATTATAAATGGTAAAACAGATATAAATGCTGAAAATGAACTCTGGTATTTGAAATAAGTTTATTTTAATTATGTATTCTTGCGAACTGCTCTAAATTTGTTATTCTCAATCTTCATTTATCTATTCATTAGCAAACCAGGTTTAATAACACTTTATAACGAGCTCTACTGATAGTCCATGAGCTCAGAAACATTTGAATATCATGGCCATTTTGATATTTGACTTGTATGAAAAACATAAAGGACGTGAAGTTAGTTAAAAAGTACCAAGTTTGTTCAGTACTAAGTTAGCTTTTCCTTATAGGCAATAATGTATCCAAAAAGACAGGGTTAATATATATCGGTATGGGATTGCCAGACATATGATTAACAAACCGATATCTCTACCTAATCACACCTCTTGTTATAATTTCCTTATGATTACCTACACTCCAGTACCTTATGACATGCTCAACTTCCAATACCATTATTTAAAGTAAATTAATATTTTTAATAGATGACTTGTGATGTTTAAATTTTATCAAAAATTACACCAGTCATACTTTTGACCTGATATATTTATTATATTTGAATCGCACTTCCTTGTATATGGCAGAGGTACAAACCTAAAATTGCTTCCTCCAACTGAACACGTCTTTTGATATGACTAGGAAGAAAGAATACCTGAGTGGCTATACGACCAAAGGTTGAACTCGAGATGGTGATTTGCAATGTACCTGAACCTAAGGCTTTATAAAGACATAATTATTCTATATTATCCTCTTTGAAGCGATACATTTTGAATTTAGGCCAATATCTCCATTTTAATTACATAAATATGGGCTATTATGGATAAACTGAGATTATGATTAATAAATCTGAGGATGCCAAATTCCTGAGTTTGAAACCTACCCCTCAAATCTGCTTAATTTGTGTTATACAATCACTATTCCATGTTTGCACCATCTGGGTCAAACCAGCAATAACTGGAAGGTTTAAATGCAAACAGATATCCTTGGAATGAATCGCACAATCTTATCTAACCCTGTGCTGTCAGTAAAGAGTTATCACTGGGAGATAAAGTACTTCAGTGATTTGTGATCATACTAAACCACCAGCAGGTTTCGTCCTTCCAAATACATGTATAAACATATATGTATCAATTTTAAAGTATAATTGTCTCTTATTCACCTGTATCAGTTTACAATATTTGAAAAATATATTAATACAAGTGATACAAGATATATATTTGATCTTCCCTCACTGTTTTCTTCTCTACGGTTTATATCTTCTGAAACAGTCAGCTGCTGGCATATGTTATGATGACCTATCCTATTTTGAACCTCGTATATATTTACTAATCGTTCTATTT
This sequence comes from Sinohyriopsis cumingii, assembly GCA_028554795.2. NCBI lineage: Eukaryota > Metazoa > Mollusca > Bivalvia > Unionida > Unionidae > Sinohyriopsis > Sinohyriopsis cumingii. Next base: position 50,323,630 of record CM068833.1, read on the forward strand.
ACAGATTAAATTACACAACCAGGAAGTTTCAGTTAGCAACCGAACTTAAGTGTCATCTTGATAGTGGTCTACAAAGATAAGCGAGATGGGCTGACTACCTATAAAAACCTAATTTCCAAAAATTTAAGATTGTATTTCGTTTTTGAATTTTGAAAAGTGGCGTATATTACAAAGATATTATCTGTTAAAATATAATATGATCAATTCAAATGTAACATGCAGAATTAAAATAGTATTGCTAATGTATATGGTATATTAATACTGACACCACCCTAAATAACTGGGAAGTATTGAGCTAGAGGACGATGCATGATATACACAGCTTATTGCAGACATCAACCTTGTTCTCATTACCCACTCGACTGGGTGTCCAACTAGGATATCTTTAACTGCATCAAACTTGATAAAATCATTTTGGAATTTTGGTCTGAAAAACAAATGATGAAAATTTATAAACATCGGAGAGTAGTTTGATCAAAGAAGGTTAGAACGTATACAAATACTGAAAATAAACCAGCATTTCAAATGACTCCATTGGATAAATTAGTTCTCCTGACCAGCTCTGTTTTTTTTAAATTATTTTATTTATTTATTTATTTATTTATTTATTTATAAATCAATTTTACAATATATTCTACCTGAAGTGTTATAACACTTCACAATGTATTCTACTGAAAGCACATAGGAGTACAGAAAAGTTAGTTATAATTTTAGCTGATACATTTTCAAAATTTAAGCCAAAACGTCTTTGTACAGGGCTAGGGTAAACAGAAGAATATCTCTAACAGTTGAATACATGTCTCTTGTTACAACACGGATAAAAATTTCACAAGTACCAAAAAGTCCAAACTTTGTTTGTTGATTTACCCTGAAGTTTAGGCTTTCTCAAAGCTTAACTATTCTATGATATCATCTTAGAAGCAATAAAGTTTGAAGATAAACCCATATATCACTATTCCATATTTAAAAATTAGGTACCGTGGTATTGAAGAATAAGGTGAACTTCAGAAAAACGAAACATGTAAATGAGAAATGCTTGATTCTGACAAGTACCCCACAAGCTACTAAGTCAACATGTTTTGAGTTGGTCAAAGTTTACTACATCAGGTGTTCGACAAGCAACAGCTGGGTCAGTAATCAGAGCAAGTTCGTTATTCAGGAGCAGCTACACCTTTTATGCAACCCTTATGCTATCAACAAAGTATTATTACAGGGGAATAGATTAGTCGTGTTGGTTCACCTGATAAACTGACGAGTTATGCAGATCATGAGACAGAGGGTATACGATGTCCATGTTTTACAATTGCTTTCACTAATAACCATTCAACATACTTAATTGAATTACACGTTCTTTACAAAACATAAAATAACCTGTGAGACTATACCTGCATTGCAACACCTCTGATTTGATTTAAGACTACCCAGTCGTTTTCAATTTCATCAATATTTTGTATCTCAGCTGAATACTGAAACATATTCATGCAAAAAGTATAACACACGATATGACAAAAAATAGTTCTGGATTTATATTCATATTTTAACACTACTTTTAATATAAAACTGTCTTAACTCAGAATTGACTGATTGATTTACAATGCCCAGCTGGAGTCCGGCAACAAATGTTTTCCCTATATAGTCGGTACATTAGTTAGGCAATTGTAAACGTTTCAGTTTAGTCAAATTATAATAAATCATGTGTGTATGTAAATGAGTTAAGTACTTGTCACAGATTAACAGACACCTTTTGGAGAGATTAAACAGAAAGTAAAATAATATGGTCTGCATTTTACTTTGGAGAATTCTTCAATGCCTGATCCTTGCACTGTTGCCAAAATACTCACACGCAAGCAAACCATAATGCTCTAAAGAACAATCACTTTCTTTTATATGAATAATAAAGATAACTCAATTGAAGCGAAGCATTATCATCAAACGAAGAGAGGAAAAATGCTGTGATAATAAATTAAGTCTACATTCATGGGAACTAACCGTTAAATATTAATTGTAACCAGGTCTAATCGGGCCAAACTTGTAAATAGCCAATATTGTACCCTTATATTAGCATGTCACATATATTTCAACTTTACTCATGAAACCGTATTGACTTGTATGGCAAACAAGGAAAGCAGCAACAGTAATAAAATGTGACAACAGTAACAGATGTGTCAACTGTATGATAGTGTGAGAACTGTAAGACATGTGTCAACTGTATGATAGTGTGACAACTGTAAGACATGTGTCAACTGTAATAAAATGTGACAACAGTAAGACATGTGTCAACTGTATGATACTGACAACAGTAATAAAATGTGACAACAGTAAGACATGTGTCATCTGTATGATAGTGTGACAACTGTTATTGATCGTGCAGACTGTAAGAAAGTTACAAATGAATTTAAAGTTTGACAACTGTAAGAATGTGTGACAACTGTAAGAAGTGTGACTACTGAAAGATAGTGTGACAAATGTAGTTAAGTGTGATGACTGTAAGAAATTTGTAATGATGTGTAACTACTGTAAGAAAGTGTAACAACAGTAAGAATGTGCTGTGTTGATGTCATGTAACGTTCATTTTCATATTACCAAATGGCAAGAAAATGATAACTTTCACAGCTGAGCTGTGAATGATATTTGGAATGGTGGCTTTGGTCTATGCAACAGATAATATTTTGTCCAGGGGTAGTGAAGCGTGATAGCTCAATGATTTTGGGACCAATTGTAATATGCTTGTTTAAATGCACACAAGTCTACACACTACAAAAACAATGACACGTGTTATATTCCAGATTAAAATGTATACAGTTGTACATGCTACAAAAACAATGACATGTGCTATGTTCCAGATTTCAATGCATACAGGTGTACACACTAAAACAACGATCACACTTGGTATATTTCAGATTTAAGTTATACATGTGTACACATTAAAAAAAACAATGACATGTGCTGTGTTCCAGATTTAAATGTATACGCGTGAACACACTAATAAAACAATGACAAGTGCTATGTTCCAGATTTGAATGCAAACATTTTCTGCTGTTCGAATGGGGCCTTATTTCGAAACAATATAAGAGGCGTTGAAATCAAAATTCTCTAAGTACGGTTTCCATAAGTACAAACTATTGATACCGTTTATTAACATTTGCGTGTTTTTCATACCGGGTACCCCATTAGCCGCCCTTTATATCGCTGTTTCGTCTACACGAAATTTGTCAGGACTTCCTTCGAAGGTGGAATGTATCTCCTAGAGATAAAATATCCATGGAAGGTTCGTGTGAAAACTGTATAAAGAGGGGTCTAATGGCTCACATGTATATAATTTTAAGGCATGTAATCTGCTCGACTTCCTTTATTTAATCGAAAGTTTCTCGAAATCGGCTCGACGAATTTTCTTTAAACTTTTTCTGCTGTTAGAATGGGGCCTTATTTCGAAACATTATAAGAGGCGTTTAAATCAAAATTATCTAAGTAAGGTTGCCGTGAGTACAAACTATTGATACCATGTATTAACATTTGCGTGTTGCTCATACGCGGCACCCCCTAAGGCGCCCCTTATATTGCTGTTTATGCCTCAACTTTACAGTTGCACTGTTTCTCATTATTCTATTTCCCCATAGTGCCGGTAGTATTTCACGCCTTGAAAATATACTACTCAGTCACCTATGGACGAAACTATGTTACCTGTGCTACCTCGGGCCAGTTAAATTGTTCTTTTAAGCCTCATTTCTCCTATAACCTTCTACCATTATAACAACAACACAAGACTTCTCCAGAGAAGGAACCGTCCATTCTAAATTACTCTATTACACAATTTACCATTCACCCATCACGCATACTGCAAATGCCCTCACATCATCGTTACATACAGTTAGGCTTTAATAGGGACTTCTCACCTCCAGGGACACTTATGGTACTCTGACCTGAACTCGCGGTAAAATTAAACCATCCATCCTGGAATCTCATTGACACTGCAGTCTGTGATATTTTGCCCTGGCAATTGGCTAAGTAGTCGAGATGAGGACACCGACTTCCCAAAACCAACCAAGCGATCACTTAAGTCTATGAAATCCTTAAAACGGAGAGCTGTATGCAAATGGCTGATACTCAAAATTTATTACATTTTCAAGGATGGGTCTGTGTAAAAACTGTATAAAGAGGAGACGTATGTAAAAAATTAATATAAAGTCTTACGTCATGTTTCGTGCTCGACTAACTTTATCTAGCCAAGAATTTCTGCAAACTCGCTCGGTGTGTTTTCTTCAACTTTTCCTTTTTGTTATTTACATAATATCCAAGAGGCGTTGTAATAAAATCCTTTTAGTAGAGGTTTAGTTAGCGCAAAAGTGTGAACATTTTATGAACATTTTAGTGTTTTTCATACCCTGTACCCATCCTGTATTCATCAGGACTTCCTTCGTGGGTGGACTCTGTCACACAGAGATAAAATATCAAGGAAGATCCATTGTCAGAACCCTCTAAAGAGGATACGTAGAGGCCCAACTAGGTATGTTATGTATAACATTCTGATCGCATGTGTTGTGCACGACCTCTTTTATTTATCCGCAGATTCGTAGAAATCATCTCGACTATTTGTCTTCTAAGGTGTCCTACTCTTGGGATTGGTTACTCTTTACCGAATGTCAAACAGGGGTTGAAATGAAAATTATCAGAGTAAAAGTTAAAGCGTCTCATTATTTGGCTGCATTCTGCTCATATATTATAACGGTTTTAAATAAAGCTGTTATCCGTAAAGACCCTCTTATGTTTTCCGCTTGCATTAGACAAACGCCGTTAAAAATGATTTTGGGAGTCAAATATATATGTTTAGAAGATATCGTACAATAATAAATGTCAGTATCAGTTTAGTGGCTAACAGTAGTAACCAGATATGGACTGAAGAGGTAATCTGATAATGGACTTTGTTACAACTATTATATATTAATCTCAGGATTCTAAGATATCGGGTCGACGAATTTTCTTTAAACTTTTCATACAGTCGGAAGAGATCCCTAACTAGATGTTCTTCAAGAGGGGTTGAAATCGATAGGGGTTCAATTATAACAATCTATTCAATCGATCCAAATTTTCATACTCGGTGCCCATAGGTTGCCCCTTGTTTTTGCTGATTCCTCTCGATGAGATTCATCAGGACTTCTTTCGTGGTTTGACACTATCCCCTAGAGATAAAATGTCAATGAAAAGTCCTTGTTAAAACTCTTTATAAGTATGCTATTATCCTATAAGAGAAATCTCCAATTGTATGGTTTGTTTGTGGTTTCACGTTTACCTGAGCCATTAGTAAGCTATTCGAACACGAATACTAATAGTTCGCGCCATGCACAACAGGACGCGACCCCAACATCTAACACAACTAATTAATCATATTTCAAATTACTAATTATGTATACACACCAATATCCTAACCCCTTCCTCCACTCAGGTATATATAGCTAGCACCAAAGAACACTCTTATTTCTCTAACTGGATTAGAATAAAAACAATGAATGCCCTGAAGAGCTTTTAATCTTCAATAAGTTATAAGCAATTATTTATGGAACTATACATAAATAATGAATACCCAAATGCATGTGAATAAGGAATCAGTAACCAAATGTATGTATAAATAGTTGAATCGGGAATAAGTAAATGGTTACTTATTCCGTATTCAGTCGGTAACTGGTCACTTATTCCTTATTCAATAGGAAGTATAGAATAAGGAATAAGTAACCAACTTGACGTCAATCGCAACCCAATGGAACGAAAGTTGTCTGCGGTGTGACTTGGCGCAACCCAATTTTTAGGCGGCAAAAGCACGCGAGTTAAAAGAAAATGAAATGATTTTGTAGTTCCGTTATTTACATATTTATCCACCAGAGTAGTATTACTTTTCAAATTGACTATTATTTTTCAGAGGCTATTCGTATCATAATTTCACTGACATATTGCCAGAAAGCAGGTAAATGCTTTTTATTGGATATGTGTAGAATTACGAATATGGCTTGATATTAGGAAAGATGTTCATGCAAAGAAAAACGGTTTCCCAAATACACACACACGTAAGTACATACATACATACATACATACATACATACATACATACATAAGCGCGTTGATAATTCCATCCCATGCCACAAGGAAATACCTTGAATTACTTTTGCCGCTTGTATTTAATCGTTGAAATTTTAGCACAGACCTGTCAAGCCATCCATTCATCCATCCATCCATACACACACACACACATATACGTACATACATGCATGCATACATACATACATACATACATACATACATACATACATACATACTGTCTTTAACATTAATAAATATAAGCTATATTGTTACAAACCTTTGGTCTTAAACAATGTAACAAAAAATGAAATAAATCAGAAAGTTCAATAAACTTCAGCAAATAATTGTTTTTCTTTACAACACAATTTACAAATTTTAAAATGATCTTACAGTATTTTGACTGGAATCCCAAGCAATTCTAAAAGTTATATCACCAGTCCAAAAGAATAGTTTTCTGGATGAATTCCACTATTGAATGTTCTGATATGCAAGTAGCTGATGGTATAGTAACATTGGTGTATCAGCATCATATAATTATGATTGTTACTAAAGAAATTCACAATACTCCCCAAAATAGCTTAGTCCAAAGGTTAATAAACACTTTGTGGTTGCAAATAATATTTTATAAATAAATGTATTATCTCAAACTATAAACAAACTCAACGAAAACTGATCCCACAATGGCTGCTATGAAGATGGTAAAAATAATTACGTTGAGTAAAACCCTTCTTTACAAACCTGAGACAATAAGATGCACGTGATTTCGGTCACTGTCCAGTGAAATTCGTGAACACGATCAGGTCTGTATACTTAAACTTGAATAAACTGATGACAAACATCAGGCTGACCATAGTTTATACAAGGGAACAACCAATTTTCTGAAATCGGATCCAAATAAACATGTTGTTTACAAATGATCAATAATTTTAAGTATGGTCTATGAACATGGACAAACGTTAGCTAGGTAATATGTTGCATACACAAGTACCATTACGATCTACAATAATGGACAATCGATACACACACAAAATATATATATATATATATATATATATATATATATATATATATATATATATATATATATATATATATATATAAGTAACCCCTACTTTAATAAAGGAAAATAACAATTTATACGGTGAAACATTCTTTTAATTTTAACGGAATATAAAACGTATTAAAATTGTATTGGAACATGCCTCATGAATGAGATAAAATTAGAGCAAAATAAAACAATATAGTACATCTATACAAGTGAGAGTGCATCTGCAATCGGATTATCTTTAACCTTGATTTTCCTAATGTCAATGTTGTATTACCGATACATCAGTTTGCACGTTGGCAATCTTTGACTTTTGTTATTTTATTTTGTTCATGAAAATAAGAGGATTGTGATCACTGAATACAATAATCGATGACAACGCTGAACTTAATATACACGTAAAATTGTTAATCTGCTTTGATTATAAAACAGCACATAGGATGATCCAAACCAATGTTTTCTTCTTGAATCAATAATCTAAACATCACCTGCGTCAACAGATATTTTAAATCATTGACTGAAATATGAATCTGAAAGAACTGTTGTGACCATTTATTGATCGAAATCCTCCTGACATTTTTGAGGCAAATAATGCTTTGCTTTATTAATCAATACATTTGTCACTATATATATATATATATATATATATATATATATATATACGGACAAATCCGACGTTTAGGCGACAGCTTCTAAATTACAACCTTTCGGCGACATCATTGTATACTGAATATGTGTGGATCATGATTGTGCCTGTATAGCGAATACTTTATAGAATAGTGAAAGGAATATAAAAATACACGAAAAAGTGGTAAAATGAAATAAATGACAAACAAAAATTTTTGTCGCCCATCTGCATTCGCCGAAAGGTAAAACTATGTACGCTCATCCTTTGGGCGACCGGTCGCCGAATGGTTGATGTGTTGCCCAAAGGTTTAGTATATATCTCGCTAGGTATAATTTATATGTGTCACCGAACAGTATTATATACAGTGTATTTAAGTATTACGATTACCAGCGAGACGGAAATAAAGTGATCGCATACGTTGGACGGTCTGAATATCTGTGTTCTGCTGTCGGCATCCATAAATTATTGGCTTATGTGATTACTTATCGTAATCAGGAGACAGTTTTAGTATACTTATTAAACGGGACTGGAATAACTGGCCGTAATCCGGAATAGCGTAATGGTTTTAATTCGGACTGTATACAATTTTAATCTTAAAGATAGGCGTGGTTATTTAGATATAGCTCGATTTTGCAAATATTTTGTAGGAGAGATTATTGTTTAATTTTTTTTATTATTTACTGTATATAATAAGCATTGTGTACATGAATGTCAGTGATTATACGTATTTTTAGTATATGCTAGTCTGCGAATCAGTGGATTTTCAATTTAAAATATTTTTCCATAATTTACTGGAGTAAATTATGAATGGGGTCACGGGTGGCCGAGTGGTCTAATGCGTTCACCTGTATTATATCACTGTCACTACCCTCGAGCCCTGACTCTACCTACGTGGACATGCGAGGAAGCTTGCCAGTAGCTTCATGTGGGTCAGTGGTTCTTCACGGGTTCTTCTTCCACCACAAATACTGGCCGCCATGTAGAGCCACATAAATTGATGTTATACACGTACACATACCAACCAACCAACCAACCAACTAATCAAATTAAACTGGTTTTTATCCTAAGGTAATCGATAGACGTTGATAACATGACGAAGAACATCGAAGGGTATTTTCGTAATATTCTTAGTTTAATGGTAAACATATCCACATATCACGCAGGTGTACCAGGTTGGAATCTAGCAACATACTTTTCCTTTTCTTTTAGATTATGTGTATTCAACGTGGAGTTATGAAAGAGAACTATGTTATTCCTAAGCAGTGACCTTAGCAAACGCGGGGCTGGATTTGGATTATTTGTATTAAGTTTTATACAATATCGAACTTGACATTTCATCCATCGATTTAAAGTTATTTTCTCTCTCTATATATATATAATTTAAATTTACTAACGCTCGGGGCACCTTGAATGCGGGACCCAATTGGTCCTCATCGGTCCAATCGGCCAAAAAGCAGGCTCTGTTACTATTACTATTTTCTAGACAAATATCAAGAAAAACACAGCAGAAAATAAATGGTGATCAGCTGACTTTATCCAGTAAGAGAGCTTCTACTTCGATTTCTTCTACAGTTTGCTAGACAATACGTTCGAGCGGAACATAAAGTAAAACCGGCTTGTATTGAGTGAACAACGAATATATTCCATCCACAAAAAATTAAATAAATGAAATATATCCATTATTCACTCGATAGAAGCATATACTCTCTATCAATAAACAGCATACCTTTATTTTATATCCATGATGGTAAATGGAGAAGCTCTCTGAACTATTTCGAAAGTTGTGTGCCAAGGACACAACTCACACTATATACTATCTTGATGAAAGTTTTAGACTTGGCTGACTTCCATAGTTTCAAATGTAGTCGTCACCGTCCAATTCATATACAGTATTGCTAGCTATTACAAAAATACACCATAATTGCAAGCGAAAGTTTGAATTTTCTTTTCATCAGTACGTGTACTGATCGCAGCCGTTTCAGGCATTCTGAATGACAGATTCGTATAATGCAGTCAAAACTGCAAAGAAATACAAGAAAACTGAATTATTCGACCGTTAATTTAGCTACGATTGACCTGTTACCAAGTGAAGCTGGGCAAGATTGGGTCAGAACCTATGGGAATTAAACATCTCAGTTGCAGAAGACGAAGAATACAAAGCCATACTTAAAGTACTGTTAGAAACCTTTTTAAAAATGGGAATATTGCAACCTATAGGAAGAGTTGGGGAGGAGAATTAAGAAGAAAATTAAATCAATAACCAAAACATATTGTCAAGTCAAACAAAAAACATAAGACGGGGAAGGCAAAGACAATGTAATAACTATTTAAATACAAAAAGTAGAGGATAAAAAGTGATGAAAGTACGAAGCTTTATAAGATTACAAATTACCTGGCACAAAATAAGGGCAGTAGAATTCTCCAATTTATATAATAAAGAAAGAAGGATGCAAATCATGGAATAAATAAGAAAAAGAAATAGCAGGCATATGGAAAAACTAAAAAATATATAATATAGCTAAACCAACACACATAATGGGAGATATAAACAGCTTTTAAAAAGAACTAAACATTACACAAATATATCACGGGGACGGGGGGAATAAAAGAATACTCTGGGCATATAGAATTGTCGCAAATCCCACAGGACTCTAGGTCTCAATGCGAAAAACGTATAATATCAAATGAAATAATTGCAGCATTCAAGCAACTTCATAAAGGAAAATCATTGGCTCTGGTCGTTTAACGACACATTTATATATTACCTTAAAAGATCTCTTAATTCCAGTATTAAAGATATGATATGTTAATATTCTTTAAATAATGAAAGGACGTCCACGATGAAAGAAGGGGTAGAAACACTTATTTATCAGGGGAAAGGCAATGTAAAAGACATAACGTGTTGGATCTCGATATCGTTTTTAAACACAGACTATAAAATACGCAGTAAGATCCTTTCTAACATAATTAAAACATGAGTCGGAACTATAATTAACACTATATTCATAATAAAGTTTTATCCTTAAAAACAGCGATTGACTTTTTGGAAACTAAAGACAGGAAGTGGTCTTGATCTTATATATCAAGAAAAGGCTTTTGAGAGAATATAGTATAGTTACATAGATATAGTTTCTTATATATGCACGATGATATTTAATATAGAACGTTCCGCGAGACAGGATTGTTCCTTATCGTTAATATCATATGCAATAGCAATAGAAGCCCTCCGAATAAAAATACATAACAATACAAATATAATGGGAATTTAACTCCCGAACCTCAAAAAGGAACTAAAAATGGTACAGCATATTCGTGACTAATATTTTTTTTACATCCGATGCCCACACTTCAAACATTTAGGAAAGGAATTTATGGACTTTGGGAAAGCATTAGAATCTAAAATTAATCATGCAAAAACTGAAATTGTGTTAATAAGTAAATGGCAGGGGAACAACACTGGACTCGAACCAGAACTTGTAACGACACGTGTAATAGGTTTAGGAGCGACTTATGTGTGTGTGGGGTGGGGGGGATATAAGAGTATACAAATTCAACACAATTAGGAAAAACTACGAACTATCTTACAAATGTAGGCACATGCAAATTTAAATATAATGGATCTAATGCAGGTCGCTCAGACATATGTATATTAGCATATGGTATATGTTTAACTAGGTTGATTTAAAGGACAGTATGATAGATACCTTTGAAAAAGAAATAATCCTGTTCATATAGGGAGGGGAGTTAAATTACCTCCTTAGCGAAACTCATAAAGTAATGATGGAGGGATGACTAAATAACCCAACATCTTAGACGATATCAATTAGAAAATATTTGAAAAAAGAGCTAGATAAAAGGGAGTCTGTGTAAAAAAATATATATTTCTTTGTGTACACGTTGAAACAAATGCATGGGATATACAGAAACAATAATATAACCAAATGAATTGAACCACCAACAAAAATGAGATATATTAAAACTATAGTTCTTAAATATATAGTCAAATCAAGAAAATATGGACTCAGGAAAAATATTTGTTTGGCTAACTGGAGATGTATCATTTAGAAGATGTTTTTAAAAATTACCAGTATATCACTTTTTGTAAAACAAAGTTTATACGCAAAAAAGTCATTCGATATTGAACTGAAAAGCAAATAAAGAGAAAGAAATTAACTGCAAAACAAAATAAAAAAGATCAGCATCGTACCTTTCAGATAGTTAGCCTAATATACACGACGGATATAAAAATATCAAATAGCTATACAAAGAAATAATAAACTGCAATACAGATGTCTTGGTAGAACATATTTTCCGACTTGAAAGAAGAATAAAAAACCACGGCGGCATTGTAGATTACCTGGTTTATCTTATACATAAAAACAAAAACAAAATATTTGTGTTTCTATATGTTCCAGCTGCCTAACAAGAGGTCACGAGTTTGGAACTCGTAGCGGCATTTGCAATATATTTGTTTAATTACTTTTTATATTTATGTTCAAGCTTCTTTTAAACTTTCTCCCCCAGTTTATTTTTTTATTTATTTTAATTTTTAATTCCCGTCCTAGGACGGGGAATCAAACTAGTCATATAATAACACCCACATTTGTCTTTCTGTGAAATCCAGGCTGCCAAACAAGAGGTCGCGAGTTCGAAACGAGCGGCGGAATCACAATTCTTTAAAACTTTATTTGTTTTTTTTTATGTTTAAAATTTCTTTTAAAGTCGCTAATCCCAAAATATTTTACTTTTTTTATTCCCGTCTAAGGACGAGCAATTGACCTAGTAAATTAAAAGGGGGAGGGGATGATGGTAGGAGTCGGTGCATTTCCAGAAAGGGCAGTCAGACATAACTCTTGCAGTAGAAGAGAGGAGCCCTAATATAGGAACTAACCCGACAGGACTGAGAGGAAAGAAACATTCTGATAAAACGAGTTAACAAATAGAAAAGGAAAATCATGGGCTCAGGTACCCGAGTGGTCTAAGATGCTCGCCTTTAAAATCACAAAATATTCTCATCTCGCTCGCTTTGGGTGACTCAAACTTCGGGCTCGAATTTAAGAAAACATATTCATCGTTAAGTCCACCCAAACATCGAATCAGATAGACAATAATAACAACAACAACAACACAAACAAACAAAGAAACAGTGCTTTAACGTGCGCTAATGATTGGGGTTCCTATCCTAATTGACTCTTGCATTATGTATGAGAGAAACTTTTGTTACGTCAAAATAGCATACGACTCAGACGTGATCTCCGTTTTATAATTTTGAAGAAATACAGAAATGGTATGAATGATTATCAGCAGAGTTTAGACATAAGTGGAAGTAACCTCATTGTGTGTGAATTTCTAATAATCAACCATTCTGAAGTTACGAATGTTGTTGAATAACACACTTGGCCAACGTGTTTCTCATGTTATACACTAATCCAATGTTAAATCTATGACCAAAATATCATGGTGAGGTCGGGGTGGATAGGGGGTGGGTGGATTATATGGTCTATGTAAACTTTACTATAAAACAATCCAGTGGGTAAACTGGATGGACTTCCGTCAAAAGAGATTCAACTCAAACTCGGATAGAAGGTGATCGGTTTGGAAGGTGGGTTGTTTTTTTTTTTTGTTTAGTTTTTTTTTTTGTTTTCTTGGTGGGGGAGGGGGGAACGTGATTATAACAATCGATTGTCTTAAATTCAATCCCTACTCGTACCTAATCACATTTCACTACACCCCAACCAAACCGGAGCAGACAAAAATGGCCAATTGGATATGGTCATTAGGGAAGATATTTTGGAAATTATATTGTCTCTACCATCCGAAGATAATAGTCGTATCGACTTCTTTCTTTCTAACACGGCTGACGTTAACAATACCTATGTATAGACTATTTCTTCGCTCATTAATCTTTATTTCCTCCATTAGGAGATTTTGCATAAGGCATCGACTTATGTACATGACAAAAACGTTTCATAGTTACATAAAAGAATAGTTTCATGTATACCAAATATACACAGCACCTCCACGAACACACACACACACACACACACACACACAAACAGACACAATGCGTTTCCCTTTATACTTGTAGCTATGGGAGTGTACTTTTCAGACATACTCAGTGACCTCGAGTGGTCTAAAGCGCTAACCATTATGGATCACTGCAATACCACCTCTGTCTGTGTGGGTTAGAGTCTCGGGTTCGGCCAATGTGGGTATGTGAGAAAGCTTGCCAGTAGCATCTCGTGGGTCGGTGATTCTTTCCAGGATTATCCCGGGTTCTTCTTCCACCGTTAATACCGGCCGCCATATATAGCCTCTCTTGTGCTGAAAAATGACCTTAAACCCTTCAACAACAACAACAACAACAACAAACATACCCCGATGGTTTCCTTCATTTCGGCAATCACTTTGATGCAATACGACTATCGTCGAGTGACCCTGGATGCATTACCCCAAGGATCCAAAACTAATCAATTCACTTCTTATAAATGAACATTCAACTGAAATTATTAGTATCATATAAGATTGAATATATTATATATGTATAACAACAACATATTGTTGTTCTTGTTGTTGCTACTCAGGTCAAAATTAAGAGTCATAATTTCAAAGTTATCTGGCTTGTTAGGACTCGTTGGTCTTACAATAAATAATAGAAATAAGCAAAACCACCACAAGAACAACGCGCTGAATGAAATACTACCTTCTCATTGGCCAACTGAAAATCAGTTATAAATAAATGCAGGACATCATTTCATTTTAACCAATGAGAGGACAGTATTCCATTCAGCGGAATCGCACGTATTAAGCGGATGCGATCACGGCTATGTCGAGCTTTAACGTGGGAAAATGATTTGACATTCCTTAATGTTATGATATTAAGTCAAACGTTTGATAGGGATAAACAGTCGACTGCCTGAGCTAAATACACTGGACAACAAATTTTTACAAAAGTCATGTTGCTGAAATAAAATTAGTCAATTCTTATCAATTTTTATGTGCTGAACACGAATATGACAGTCAAATTGCAAAATTGGCTCTAGTTTTTTTGTAATCTGCAAGAAATTAATGTTTACATAACGAAATGCATTCCAATAGTAAAAGGTCAACTGTAATAGCCTACCTATAAAAAATCAAGTCATTGACTACATCTTAGATTTCTTTGCCTGTCTCTTGTACAGCTGTTCGGGAGCATCTCTGAGGAGTGTCCAGCAGTAGTCAGCCAGCATTGTAGTGGACCATTTTCCCTGGTATCTTTGTTCCATTGTTGCGATATCTTGATGAAAACGTTCGCCGTGTTCATCACTAACAATACCACAGTTGCTAGGAAAGAAATCCAAATGGGAATGAAGGAAGTGAATCTTTAGAGACATATTGCAGCCAAGTTTCTTATACTTCATCAACATGTCTTCTACTAGTTCCTTATAGTTTTCTGCCCTAACATTTCCGAGGAAGTTTGTAGAAACTAGGCGAAAAGCATTCCATGCTTGTTTCGCGTCACCTTCCAGCAAGTTGTTGAACCGGTCATCTTTGAAAAGCTCTCGAATCTGAGGACCCACAAAAACTCCCTCTTTAATCTTTGCTTCGCTGAGTCGAGGGAATTTTTCATGCAGGTATCGGAATGCTGGCAAAGTCCGGTCAATGGCTTTCACGAAGTTCTTCATCAAACCTAGTTTGATGTGAAGGGGTGGTAGCAAGATTTTCTGAGCCTCAACCAGAGCTGGGTGTTGGATATTCTTCTCTCCAATGGCTACATTCTGCCTGTGAGTCCATTCCTTCCTCATGTAGTGCATTTCCCTTGCTCGGCTATCCCACTCGCATAAGAAACACATGTATTTTGTATATCCTTGCTGCAGTCCCATTAAAAGGGCAACTACCTTCAAATCACCACAGAGGTGCCAGCTGTACTTGTTATACTCAATGGAATTCAGTAGCTGCCTTAAGTTATCGTATGTCTCTTTCATGTGGACAGCATACGCTACTGGAATAGATGGAAGAATGTTTCCATTGTGCAAAAGCACAGCCTTGAGACTCAGTTTCGAAGAGTCCACAAATAGTCTCCATTCTTGTGGGTCATGAGTGATTTTTAAAGCATTCATGAGGCCCTCAATATCGGAACAGAATATCAGATTACTTTCCTTTCTGAAGAAAGGCTCCAATTGCTGGTGGCGCTTTCGATATGCAGTAATTGTGACATCTTCTTCTAGAAGATTCCATTGTTGGAGTCTTGATCCTAGCAATTCTGCCTTGTTCTTTGATAAGTCCAAATCACGAATCAGGTCATTTAGTTCTTCCTGTGTTATTCTGTGTGGGGTTGATGATGCACCACAGTGAAAATCTGGATCACTGCATGCTGATGGACCAGGAGAAGAACAGGTCGACTCACCTTTGTCTTCGTCAGATGAATCAAGAGAATATTCTGCTGGAGGTTCTGGAATAGGAAGTCCTCACCATGTGGAACTGGTCTCAATGCAGACGGAATGTTTGGGTAGACTATTCTCGACTTCTTTCGCTTCGTTATTCCGCCGGAAAGAGGAGGAACCAAGCAGAAGTAACAGTCATTTAGGTGGTTGCTTGGCTCTCTCCACACCATTGGGACTGCAAACGGCATTGATGACCTTTTGCAATTCAACCACTGTGAAAGCTGTGTTGTACATGTAGCACAGCATATATGCGGAGCCCAAGGCTTGTCTTGGTCACCAACCTTGCATCCGAAGTAAAGATGATATGCCTTCTTCACTTGAGAATTGATACTTTTCTTCTGGTTGGCAAATGTCACTTCCCCAAAATATAGCAAAAATTGTCCACGGTATTAACACACTTTCGAGGCATTACTGTTCTTTATTGTACGTAAATGGATAAAATAATAAGTTTTATGTAACAGTAGCTTGAACTGTCTCGCACAACGTCTAAAATATTTTAAATGCTGAACCTATCTGATTGGGCTTTATATAGTACACTGCTTACGTCAGCTTCAGCAGCCGCCTGGCATTAGTATAATAGGCCTACACATGTATAGTACGCTGCTGACGTCAACTTACTTCAGCAGCCGCATGGCATTAGTATTGCATTGCATCAGAAAATGATGCAATCAACTGTGGATGATGTGAGCATGATGGTATTATGCAATGTTACATCATTATTCCGGATGTTGCTGCAGTCCTACTGGAGAAATTTACACAGTGAAACATAGAAAATGAGGTATATGAATATCTTCAAAACGAGAGCCAATACAAATTTTTCACGGTTATATTCGTGTTCGGCACACCAAAATACTACAGATTAGGGCCTTTTCAAGTCAGTAATGATTTCACTGTTGACCAGTGATATCGGTACCAAATTATTAAGCTACGCAGAGCGTAGCTTGAAAAATCAGCGTTTATTCTTAAATAGGTCGCGCGAGCAAGGAGACAAGTGTTATCCTTTGTAGTTAGTATATATAGTACATGTATGACAGGTTAACTGTAAGCAACGATGCAAGCCCCTGTGGTGGAAACGAAATGTCCGGCTGCAACGATATTTTTATCATCTTCATGCGTATGAAATGCTTTATATATACCGTGCCCAACGGATCAGGTGTTAGCACCTAAGTCAAGTGTTTACAAATATAACATTTACATCAAACGTATATTGTTATTGTCACTTTCGTTCGCAAAAACGTTACATTTCAGTATTAATTATGGGCCATTAAAACTAAGATACTCTTTGCTATGGTCACCCATTTCTAGATTGGTCTATAGTTGTGCATATGATTAGTACCGCGAATCCAATATACATGTATACCGGCTAATCGACATAATGTCAATTGGTAGAAATTGAATTTAAGTTTTGATAGTGACTGTAAAGTATAGATTCAGTTTGGATCTAATTAGGTTTTACATGAACAAAATAACGTATTAGCAGTATCTAAAAGCAGCTTAATGACTTTACTTTTAATTTTATGTAAACAATCATTTCGTGTCTCTTGTAGTGAAAAGTGATAGGTTCGCAGATTAAGATGTGTGTGTGTGTGTGTGTGTGTGTGTGTGATTTGGATTTATAACGTAGCTTTAACAGTTATTCAGTCATATCGCTACGATGTGTGGTGGTTTACAGTGATGTCTAGCACTGAGGATTCATATGGCAAAGTAGGAATTACAAAACTGATTCTTATAAGCTCGTTCTTCGTGTATCATGATACGTTCGGTGCTACATCATAATGTCAGGTTTGCTTCATTACAAAGAGAACTGGGGGCCCCGAGTGGCCGAGTGGTCTAAAGCGCTCTCCGTTACGGATCACTGCCATCTCACCTCTGTCTGCGTAGGTTCGAGTCTCGGATTCAACCAATGTGGGAATGTGAGAAAGCTTGCCTGTAGTTTCTCGTGGGTCGGTGGTTATTTCCTGGGTTTTCCCGGGTTCTTCCTTCACCATTAATACTGGCCGCCATGTTTAGCCTATCGTGTGGTGAAAAATGGCGTTGAAACCTACAACAACAAAAATAACTTACTTTTTCATATAAAAAACGTGTCCCCACTATCATTCTTAATTGGGTTTTCTGAGGATTCGACAGTTGTGGTTAATATTGGGGGTAGGGGCTTAAGCTGAATTTGTAACAATCAGTTCGTGCGCATGATATCATATATGTATATTGTCTTGGTGTATTCACTGGTTCTTTAAGGCTTCATTAAATTATGGAAGGGTATATTTGCTTTGCTTTTAGGCCTTTGTAGAAAATACTAATCTATTTTTAAATCTATGTATTTATAATGGTTTCCAAGACAACTTATCCAATATCGAGGTCATACTTCCTGGCATATAGTCATACTTGGATGTAACAAACCTGGCTGCTCGTTTTCCGTATTCTTTTCAATTTCATCTTCTAAACCCTGGGAATTTGGGTCCCGTACTGTACAAGCGTATTCTAAAATAGGTCTTACTAAACCTTTGTTAGCGAGTTCTTTCGCATTGTATGGGCAAGATGACAAGATACGCTACGTCTTTATTAGCTTAAAGTTCGAGTTAAATTTGATGGTTCCGTTTCAGATCACAAGTACTTCTGAGCTTTAAATACTTTGTTTGATTGAGATTTTCTAACATAGTATCTTCTAGTAAATGCGACACATTGGTTTAATGTCATTTCTTTCTTGTCAATAAGCATATGCTGCATTGTTAAGTTGGAACCGCATGCCACATTTTCGAACCCATCGCTCAAGCATTTTTAATGTCATTTGCAATATCTTAGTCTCAGGCTCGCTTTTGATTAATCAGTAGCATATACAGTCATCTGCGAATAGTCGACGTTCTTAGTTAATTTCAATTAGGATGTCGCTGATATTGCTAGGAGAAGAGTGCTGGTCAATGTTTTGTTTCTTGCGGTACTCTAGAACCTACGTTGAACTATAGTATTATGTATATTTACTTTGCACTGTTTGTTAGTTTTTATTTTTTTTATATCTCATTACATGATATTCTAAAGTATCATTGCATATATGACATAACTTTGACCAAAATCAAGTTTTGTTTCTACTTAACCTGAATTGTTTTGTTTTTATTTTATTCTGTAAACAACTAATACGTATTAAAATATTCTCTAAATGCATGTGTTATTTTCAGGATCATTATTAATAGAAGCAAATATGTTTATTTGGGATTGGGTCTATGTTATTCGCATTCCCCATCAATTTACCTGATATTGTCTAGGTCATATATTATAATTTTAGTAATAGACTTTCTAATAATTAACATTGTATTTTGTAATTATTCAGAACTTTCTAGAAGGTTATTTTGCATTAGGTAACGTTTTGTTTCTTCTGGGTTTTTTACCGTTTACTTGTGAACTGAGGTCACGTAGGGGACTATGCAATCTTGTAACCAGATAGATTATTCACTCGTGCCAACTAATTTATTTGTATTATTGTTGTGTCCATTATTAATTTGGAATTTATTTCTTCAAATTATTTAATTCAATGATTCTTTTCTATGGAAATGCTGAGTGCTCACAAAAAATAACATTCCTGGATAGAGACATTCATTAAGATTTGCAGTGAATTAAAACCTGGAATTTTATTTGTGTTTCAATTAAAGACTGTTGGCATATCAGCATGATACAGCTCATCACAGACACACCAACTCCTTCAGCATTGAACTTAATTTGGATTTCTACTAAGTTTATTCAGAATTTTAAATTATTAGGACTTGTGTCTATATTTATATGATTATTTTGGATTTAATTTGTAATATCGTAGTTCTTTTTTAATTTTCACTTTGTATTCAAGGCAAAGAAATTATTTGTTGAATTTTACAAAGCTTGTTGATTTTCACTTTTTTTGTTACTTGTTTTAAGATCATAGACTTGTAACACCAGCCAGATTTGGGACCATTTATCAATACATATTTTTCTTGGAAACATAAAAAGCGCCTATCCAGCGTTGAGCTTTGCTTCCGATTCCACAATTCATTGGGGACCTGTGAAAAGTTTTTTTTGAAAGTCAAAAGTACAAATTGTCTACTTGGTTACCTCTATCCACATATTTAGTCCGAACATTAATAACTTAGCAATGTGTGTTTCGAACTCTGAAATTTCCGTAATGCCTCATGTTTATTATATAGTTATCCAAGTACTTCATGATTAGAATAAACAATACGTTCAAGCTCTTTGCAAAGAACACTGATGAGTGTGACAACGGGCGGCAATTATTGCTCATTGCGTGATTACCTTTTATCAGTAGTGGCCATGTCATTTATTTTCCAGTGATTGTTGAAAGGTGTGTAAGTACTTGTGTCAACTCAGAAAATAGTGCCTTAAGTACATTTTGATTCTATCATCCGCTCCAGAAGTGTTTGATAGGTTTGAACCATATAGCAACTTTGTGAGTCCTAAACATGTCACTACTGTATTACTCATTTTTCCTTTGGGAATATACAAGGCGAAGCCATATCACTATAGTAGTTGGTTGAAACAATGCAGAATTGTGCGTTCATTGTATCGGTTTCTACTAGTCTGTCGTCTGTCTTTAGTGAATGAATGTCATGCGCGTCTTGTTTTTCTCCACATATTTCCGGCATGACTTAGAATCTTATGTTAGGCTTCCACTCATGTTAATGTAGTTGTGTGAAATTAAAATTTTAAACACACACACACACATACACACACAATATAATTCAGCTCTTACCGTCTCCATTTTGTTCTAAATTTTTCATTTCCGGCGAGTTCATATATGGGTCACTCTAGAGTCAGATGAGAAGTTTGTTTTAAAAATTGCGCCATACTGTAGGTTTACATAAGAATCAGTCTATAGCCAAACAGGAATTTAACATTGTGTGTTCCTGGAGCCAAACGGGAACTTTCGGAATGATAATGTTATTGTCAAAAAAATCTAATACGCCACATTTACAGTCTACCTACCCGTTTTGTTTTTAGTGCGATACACGCTTCCTATAATCCTGCAACCGCTTTTTGATCACTATCCAAAGACACAGACTACAATCCAGCAATCTCAATAAGATCAGATATCTGCTGTCAAGCGTGAAGATATGACGATGTCCGTTTAATGGTCATGTTCTGGTGACCTTTGAATTTGCCGATAGAAACGCAGCTTTAAAAAAAATTGACAGTGAATCAAATCGTTCCGTACACATTGTTATTCTTCATCCACACTGCTCAGTCTCCAAACGCAAAGATACAAGACTTCATCTGACTGGCTGATAAAATTAGCGATTATGGTAATAACATGTTACCAGAGCACGACCCCTAAGTTGTGCTGTCAGATCTTCACGTACAATAGTGGAGATCTGATTTTAATCAATCCAGCAACTACTTTTGGATCACTGTTCAAGCACTCTATCCTGCTATCCTGCGAAAAGTGTCGGAATGTTTATGCATACATGCTATACTTATATGCACACAAACAGTAGAGTAATAATAGAGGTTTTTGAGTGATGTAGATCTATATATTTTTTTTATTCATGACTGAAAATGGCAGTGATTATCTTTAGCTGAAAATTCGCGCGTCCATAGGTTCTATATTAAGATATTATTAACGTAAAATTGCACAGTATCATTAAATAGATGCTGATGCGCGTGTTTGCTGTTACTAATAATACAAGTAGTACATCTATTGACACGTTTTAGGTTGTTTCCCACTGGACAGGTCGGTAAGGTGGATTCTTAGAAGAAATGTTATTTCATATTTTATAGATTAGATCACGTGAACATGTATTTTGAAATGTTAGATTAAGTAATTAGATCTGTACCATGGGTTATATTGCGACAAATAGTCGTATTAAGAATCTTGAAGGTTCATATAAGAGAACTGGGCAATCAATTTCATTCCTATTTTGGATTATAATTTCATATGTTAAAATGAGTTTGCAGACGAATTCTATGATGTATGTAGCTATTACTTATGAAGAAAAACAATTGTTTTGATTATTCAGTGGAATAGAACGGGTACATTATTTATTGTTGATAAAGAATAGAGACAGCTATTGAGAAAGTTTATTTCTTTGAGATCAAGGTCAGTGTCATGGATTGGTAAAATAAATTTGCTGAGTCAAATAAACCTCGGTCAGATTATATGGAGAATTATAAGCCATTTATGTCAAAAGGTTTTATATCACTTATTGGTGATTGGGTATCTCCTATCCCAATAAAAATATTAAGAGAAGCAGGAGCTTCTCGCAATATTGTATTATCAGGTACTCTGCCTTTGTCTGAGAAGTCTTCTACTGATGAAAGTGTTCTTGTTTAGGGAGTAGAGTGCGTTTTTCTTCGAATTCCACTATATAACGTTAATTTATCTTTACACCTAATTTCAGGACCAACGAATATCCGCGCTGTGAGTTTCTTTCCCATTGAAGATGTTTATTTATTGATAGGCTTATTGAAAACGAAATCCCTTATTTATAGCCTGCTTATCCAGTTACTAAAGCTATGGCAATAAAACGATCTTGGGAAAGATGTTTTTCTGGAAATTATTCCTTTGCCTGACACACGTGTTGGTTAGACTTTTGATGAGGACACCTTTGCTCCTGTTACTGATCAATAAAAAGGTATTGATCATTGTGATCATATTTTAACTACTCATTCTCTTATTTCTAATCAGGCTGGCAAATGACATTGACTTGTCGTCGAAAAGGAAAAAGATCCTGATATCTCCAGTTTGTTTCAGAGGGTTATTAGTGAAGCTGATTCTGCAGATGTAGCACCTTGATAGGTTTGGAAAATGGGTCGTTATGATAAAATCGAGACCACCTGAGGCACCCGCTGGTGAAGAGTGCTCAGTGGGCTATCAAACTGTTGCCCTTATGTCATATAGACAGGAAATTCACAGGTTAGCTCATTAAACTATCTTGGCTGGTCATTTATGGGTCAGTGAAACCTATCAGAAGTTCTTGCATCATTTTTTACATCTTCTTACATCACGTTCCAAATATTGTAGATCTTGTTTGATTTGACAATGACTGGTTTCAGTTCTTTTGAGCTATTTTTTGGACATATATTATCCATCGACTTGTTTTTAAAAAATGCTTTTTTATACAGAGGAATCTGATACTAATCTTTTTAAATTATATCTCTGTGAAGTAGCAAGATATACTCTTCTGTCTACTCACTCAAAATTACAATTAAGGCAGGTCAAAAGTACAAAGGTAAAACTTTTTCAACCTGATGATAAAGTTCTGTCTCTCTTGCCAAAACTTCAAAATCCTAGTGAGGTTAGATATCAACTGTCCTTACAAAGTTAAAAAGAAACTGATTTTGGAAATGTTTAGATTATTCAGTGGAAATAGACAGTGCTCATTGGACTATAGTTGATTTTGGAACTAGTGGGAATTATTCAAACAAGTTATAAATGATACCATTTTGACACATCAGGATTGTTGGCAAACAAGTATGTTCTTGTATCTAAACATTATTCTGAACATTTCATTATTTTGGACCTTAATATGATTATTTTGGATTTAGTTCATAATTACATGTCACTCTTAGATTTTTTCCTCAGTTTTTCTTCCTTCTATGACATAGTTTACGACTATGGACTGGTAATATTTACTGATACAGGTGACAACTCTCTATCCAACATGACTTAGTCCCCATATCTTATGAAATCACACATGCATGCATGTGAACTGTGGATTATAATCCATGAAAATTACCAACAGTCCATGAAAGAGGATATTCATGTAGAGTAAAAGATTGTGAATTAAACTGGAAACCAACAAAATACCGCTCTTACAACTCTACTTGAAAACCACGTCTTCATGATTGTGACATGATAAATACAATAAACTGCTCTTCTTTATGGTATTTATAAACATTTTATTTTAAAAGGAAATTAGTCTACTTGTACTCTCTGTAAATCAACAAAACCAGTGGTTTCGTACATATGCACAGAGTTGCCAGTGGTTTTCCATTTCCACCAACACTAACTCAAACTTGGCCATGCTAATTCTTTGATCCTCAATAGCCATCGAGTTATTCATTGTATTGAAACTGCTTTGTGCTGCCATGAAAATTTGGAATAGACAAGTATTCCCGAATGCAGCCATAACGAAATAATTTTACCAGCACCATATGTGACACTGGTTCCGGCAATTCCACTGGGTGTAGCTGTAATATTCAATGTGGTTGCGATTCATATCACACTCAGACCAAAGGCTGTTGCCGTGTCGATTCCACAAATAGCATATTACACATTTTAAGTTTACCAGTTCGATCTTCAAAATTTACAATCACATCCGGGTTAATTTGGCAACAATGTGGCTGGCAAACTAAGCCAAATGTCAGATAAATCTGACTTGGTGGTAAATCTGCTCAGATTTTCATCAATACAACATCCGAGCAAATATTAGCATACATTTTGAATAATGTTAAGCTCACTTAAACGTAATTTCAATACACATTTGCTGGGATGGTGAATGCTCAAGTGCATGCAATTCTTTAACAACAACATGACCATATTTTGGCCCATCTGACAATGACGGCTGTCAGTCTGGGCTATCACCATGGGTTAAATAATTGACAATATTAGGAAGTGGTACATGCCAATACAAGTCAAAATATAAAATATGTTTGGGTCTTAGTATGTATGTTACCCAATGCATTCTAGGTCCCGTTGTCAAATCTAGGTTAACAATGTATTATTTGTGGAATCATCGACGCATGTTCCCCGCATAAAGACACCTACAAAATATTTGATTTTACCACTACTAACAGCACTGAAATCTCTGCGACAAATGGAAATATCCCACTGAACTTTTGCATTTACTGGTACTGGTATATAAAGTAAAATCTTTCTCTAATTACAAATTCCATGAATAATTTTGCTTTAGTTTGTTTACTCTATCAGGATCATAAACTGTAATTGCTTCAACCCTGGATGTTACTTCATCAACATATGTGTTTCCTCAACAGTGTTATTGTTACAGGGCGTTTTTATTGACATATAATTTAGCGAATCATTGTCGGAGTGCACAATAATACTCACTAACATATCCACAAGGTCGGCAAGGCTGGTTATGTGATTTAATTCGGATGCCGCATTTAAGACACCTATGCCAACATGTCATGCGAGCAAATGTAATTTACAGTATACAAAATGGCAAATTCTGCTTAATAGTTAACATTTTCCAAGGCCAACACCTCTAGAGCCATTACATACCAATGCCACTGTACTTTATATATTTATATATTGTATTCTAACACTAATAATCATCTGTGTTTTCATAAAAATTATAATTTATGTTTCTAATTGTTGCGAGTATTTTGAAGACAGTACGTATATGCTGGCAAGCTTTCTCACATACCCACATTGGTTTGTCCTGTGAATTGAACCCATGCAAATGTGACATGGCAGTGACCCCTTCAGACCAGTTAGGCACCCCCAGGGCCCCTAATTTGTTTTTGGTTGGAATGATGGTGTACGTATTATCAGGTGTATGTGCTCCTCAGCATATACATATGGTCTTTAAAATACTCGCAGTGGACAGTATTAGATTGTATGGCCATTTGCTGTAAAATACACCACTGCGAAAGTAATTTGCAAACCTGTGGTACTGCATTTTACAAACATTTCTACACCAGTCTGCATCAACCAATGATAAATGTCAAATATAATTGTGTGCCTTAACATAATTTTCTTTAATTCAGTATCTGATCAAATCACGGAGTGCTGATTAATATGATCACAATATATTATATGAAAACATAAAAGACCAAAGCGTGTACAATTACATCTGATGTTCTTAAAGCACTGCTTGTATATTGACACTATAGCTTTTCTCTTTGCATGTGAATGTCTTTCCACAAAACATTATGATACATTTATGTGAAACAGTAATATAAACTTTTCCTGTAGCATTGTGCATAATTCACTGATCTGGTAAAATGAAACCACAATTTGATATGTTAATACATTCTTTCAAAATGCTATAATATCAATCTGTCACTTTTTTGCAATTTATATCTAGTGCGGTAATTGTCTAATATAAAAACTACCTCTGCTGCAGTTTGTAGAAAATAGTTTCAAACTATCTCTGCCACAGAAAATAAAATCATTGTAGTGGTGATCAATATTCCTATTTCTGCATTTACACAAGAATTTGTAATATAGCCACAATCAATAATATATGCGTGGTTGAAAACTTCAGCTTTTTGTGTAATGCAGAAGGGTCACTTTCTTTACCACACATGTATTAATGCATATCAGGGTCATAATGAAAAATTGCTTATACAAGTAAAGTCATGAAAGTCTTTTTGTCCATCTTCTTCTGAATAAGACCTTGTGAGACCCTTTACATGTGTACCTGGGCTCAACTGATCTACTTAGTTTCTTTGGTTCATGAGTCAATGTCTGGTGGTAAGACTAAAGAAACCACTAATTTAAATGGGAAAAGCACAGATGTAAAGGAATACAACCTTCCGATTGGATTGATGAGAAAGAAAACATAACCAAGACTGAAAGAAAGAATGGTGAAAGAGCATGTCAATTTGTTTTCAATAAATAAAAAGGCCTTTTCTTTTTTCAAAAATCACCATATTTAATAATAAAAATAAGCTTCTCTAACTCAAAACCATAAAACAAACATGCAATGCTTTAAACCTAAACATGTTTATAAGGTTGACAAGTCTGGTTGAAATTTGTGTCAAGATTAATATAGCAGTTGCCGAGGGACACAACATGATGCACGATGGACAAAAGGCAATACCAAAGCACAAAAAAGGCGATAATAGCAAAAGCTCACTTGGGTTTACAGCCAAGTTAAGTAAAACAAGAGCTCCTTCAAACAATGATACTCTGCTGGCTGAAATGAATTTCCAGGAACCAACGACTGTTTATTTCTGTTAACTGATGGTGTGGAAAATATTTCTGATATTCTGGAGGAAAAAGACAATTTTCAAAATGGCCACCATGAGAACCATAATGGATGCAAGATTGGGGCCATTTTTGTATGTGAAGTTTTCTGGTGAAAACCCTATGTTGATATGACCATTCATTTAGGAAGAGTAGAGATACAATGTTTTTCAAGATAGTAGCTATCATACTGTCTGTGTAGATTGACATCATTAAAGACCAACGTTAAGTCATAGGGCTTGAACTTAGGTAACAAGACCAGGTAAAACCAAACAAGCATTCAAGTCTTCCAAAATATATATCTACTTAAATAAAATATAAAATCAAACAATGTGAGAGAATTATAAATAACTTAAAATGTTATGATGGCTGCCATAGTGGCCATGGTGGATGTCACCTCCACAATGTTTTGATTTATGACCATTAAAAGCCTTTTTGTGAAGACCAAATGTCTATCTAACTATCTATTCAGAAAAATGCAAAAAAATAAATAAATCAAGATGGATACAATGATAACCATGCTGATTGGAAGATTGGAACCATTGTCATTTACTTTCATATAGGCTTGATAATAAATCATCTGGTGCAAAACCACATGTCAATATGATTTTCCATTCATGAGATGACATTAACAATATTTACATGATGGCTGTCATAACAGTCACATCTAATATCAGATCTGCACCACAAACAAAATAAACAAGTTGTTTGGTTGCTTTGACCAACTCTTGCTAAATATGACCTATTTTTACCAGTGATGAATGAAAATGTATATACATGTGATGATTAGTGTCATTATTTTTTTAATACAGATAAATATGCATTAATGTTCAATAATATGTTGCTTTGACCAACTCTTGCTAAAAATAAAAAAGTTTCATATTTCAACTGGCAACAGTATCCAAGATCTTAGAAAGTCAGCTTAATGTAAACAAAGAACATAATTAACCAAACCTGAAATGTAGGTCACGGTTCTACATTCTTGTTGCAATGGGTAAAACAAACTATTAAAATAATCAAATTTCATGACTGTATAACAAAAATGTAAGGAAATATTAACTAAAGGCATAGTGATATATGTAGTCATGGGAAGATGAGACCA
This sequence comes from Sinohyriopsis cumingii, assembly GCA_028554795.2. Lineage (NCBI taxonomy): Eukaryota > Metazoa > Mollusca > Bivalvia > Unionida > Unionidae > Sinohyriopsis > Sinohyriopsis cumingii. Next base: position 50,351,806 of record CM068833.1, read on the forward strand.
GGTCTTTGCGACTAACTTTGTCAGTTGATTACTGTACAACAAGTCTTAGTAAAATTGTTTATGTGTGTCCCCACTGTCGAACAATATTTTGCGAGTTTCATCTATAAAAAAAATGGTATTTTAATCTTCAAACTTTCTTTTAAGTATCCATATATGTTAACTTATTTATATACTTTTTCTTCAACTCCCATGCCAGGTCAGGCAATTAACCAAGGTTTGAAAATAAATGTGGTCAGTCATATTAACCAATAGATGCCAGTAAATGCCGATATTGTTTCCTCAAACAATGCAGTTTAAAGACAGTACAACTTTCCAAACATTAAGAATAGGAGCAACGCAAATATATTAATACTAAATTCTAACTCCACCTTAAGCATAATCTTCATTTCAGTTAATAATACAAAAATTCAGTGTACAGTTGCTTAGTTATAATTTTTATAAAACGTTTTAAATTAACACAACACTGTTTGATAAAACAGTTAAAACTTTAAAGAATCGTATATAAAGCCTCATTTCATGTAAGGCTAATAGAATGGTTAATAAAGTGCAATGAATTTACTCAACTGTTTTCAAATATTTTGTATGAAGAAATAAAAATATAATGTTCCTCGTCACATTATAAAACAGCATGTTGTACCCTGCACACAACAATTATGACATGGATGAACATGCTTCAATGAGGGAACGTAGCCAGTTATCTTTACAAAAGGTGGAGCCACAGAAAAACCTGGTCCCGATATTTGGTCATCTTATGACTTTATCATTCCTCAGAATAATCTATTATTGATCAGTCTAAATATGTTATTTTAATTAACTCATTATGAGACAATAAAAAAGTAAAATAACTTTCGGAACAGTTTCATATTTAAACCTTGTTAAAGTTTAATCAACAATATAACCGATGCCTCGTTTGCTAAACCTACTGATTAACTAATTTTTTCACATAGATAACTTGGCTTAGCCAATCCCCCCCCCCCCCCCCGCTGGACTAATTTGTACTAAGCTTAATGTTCACATGTGAAATATCATACATGTAATGGGTCACTTAACCAAAAGGGGGAGGGCCAGTGATTATTCCCCCAATACGTTTCTTATTATTAATGGGTTCTATCGTAATATACTTAAGGCCTACAAGTGAAATACCATACATATAATGGGTCACTTAACAAATTCGGGGGGGGGGACATGTGAAATATAATACATGTAATACGTTCATGTACCAAACTCATATAGGATTTATTTCAAATGAGCCATTACATTAAATTTAATAAAGATTACAATTTCAGACTAATAACCTTTCAAAAATCACCTACATGGAATAAAATACAGCTTTTAATTATTGTTCATACTTCTTAGTAGTAACCTAACAATATATTAAAATAGTCATTTGCAAGGTTTTGTAAATAAATTCCAGACTGAGTGAAAGGTTTGTGAACTCTTTTCCATGATCGATAGAACCAAGGCGACATATAATATCAGGTAGAATTTTTTTTACTTCATCAGCACTTTTGTTTGGGAGACCTTCATCTTAAGACCATTTGAAATTTTTTTTATCTGTGGCTGCAACAATATATTTGTTCCCACTGTCTCTTATTGGAAGAGGACAGATACTATTGATTCAAAATAAACTCAACACCTTTGATGGCACTGGTAAGGAATTCAGAGGAGGTACTGCTATTATTGGTCTAGATTCAGTCTATTGTATTTGTCAAGTTTGCCTGCCTGCGATTACATAAGTCAGGAACAAAAGAATGGGTTAGCTCAATGAGTATGTCGATCCTGCACTGTTATGGCGATTTTTTTTTGTACAAGAGGCGCGTCGTTAGGTGCTAACACTCGCATCTAGATGTTAGCAGCTTTGTTCTAAGAATAAAGGACCCTCAACGCTATTGTAAATCTCCCCGCTTTGACAGATGGCCTGAGGCTCGTCTGTTAAACTGAACCGACTGGGAGTAGAATTGATATCCAATCAGAACTGAGGAAGGGTGGGGCCATCAATTCGAACCAGAACTTAACAGTCATTCGGACTAATAACGAATTAGTGATTTGTAAGCCGTCGTACTGGTAAAGCAGAATATACTCACTCCGAGGGAGCCACTCGTGATTTGGCGGGAAAACTCTTAGTACATTCTAAAGAAAGAAAGCTTCGTAAAGGTCAGTGAGTTATTTGCTCGATTGTTGCAGAATGTTACGGCATTGTAATTGTAATTAAGTGCAGTAGGTATATTTACTTACTAGAATCGTTAGCACGTAGAATTACCCTTGTATTGTTTAATTTAAATGTGTACTTGAGAAATGAGCTATGATTATGGAGATTGCTCGCTCGTCAGAATTAATATTGTATTTCGCTATTTAGTTACTTCGTAGTAAACTAGTGTATTTATTCATGTGATATTCTAGATTTTGCCGTTGTGAATTAAATGGTAGATTGTAAAATGGCTGCAGTGTTTAAATTTAAATAATATGGATATTTGAATATTTGTGTACACTTGTGGGAGTGTAATGTACAGAAATGCGTCGGATTATTGTGATATTGTCGAGAATAATCAGATTAAGGAAATATATATTTTGATGTGACGCAATTTAGTGATTTCTGTATGATAAGTAGGATACCGCTCTTATTGCAACGCTGTTTCTATAAGAACGTGTGTGTTTTTCGATGTGCACGAATGCGTGACCAAAGATGTAGATAACCTTGATCTGATGACTGATTGATTGTTGATTTAGTGTGAGCGAGATGGCTAACACAAATGCTAACGTCCTTGTGTTTTTCGTAGGAAGCTTTTGGGGACAGAGTAGTCAAGTCCCGAGTCTCAGAGAGACAGGATAGAAGTAGGCGGAGAACAAGCTCCGTTGAAGGAGAAATAGAGAATAGAAGTAGGCGAGGAACAAGCCTCGTTGAAGGAGAAAGAGAGAAAGAAAGGAGGAGGAGAAAAGAAGACAAAAGGGGAAGAGGACAGAAAGAATCGGAGAACGCCGGAAGGAGGAAAGCAATTGGCGTAGTAAACACAGATGAGTAGAAACCAAGTACAGGGGAAAGCCATCTCACACTATAATCACGTGATGAAATAGGTTGTCACATGGTCGAGAGGAAGCAGATTGGTTGAGAACTTAATATCGTTTAATTTGTATTAAATTGTTATTCTTTTGGATTTCACCTTGTGTTCTTAATAATTTAATTGTCGGTATTGGTGACTGGGGGCTCGGAGCTTTTCTTCTCTCTATCCTAAGAGTCTTCAAGAAAACGGAAATGGAAATAACAGTCCTAATATAGACACTTTCAAAGGCGTACAGATTAGGCTGAACAGATTGAATCCATTACTTAGCCAGGAAACGAACAACATGCGACTACAACCTATTAAATAAGTCTTGATATTCCTGGAAATGAAAAACCATTCAAAAATATTTAATACCTGCAGCACATTCATCCTTTTCATGACTTTAACTGTTGTATCTCTAAATGTAAAAGGCGTGAGAGATTTGAATAAACTAAAGTTTGTTTTTTAAATATGTAAAGAAAGAAAAAAAGAGCCATATTTTATTATTGCAATAATTTTTTACGGGATGATGGGTTTGATTAAAGTATTAGAGAAAATGAGATTTGGAATGGACAAATATTTTATAGTAATGCCGACCATAGGAGGGTTCGAATTTATGTTTTAGTAGAAATACAATTTTACAATCAGGTGACTCAAGCAATGGTTGGAAAGGGTAGAACTTACATCTTAAAATAGATATTGATGATAGAGTGATTGATTTAATCAATATTTAGGATTCAAATGGTGTGCGAGAGCGGGACTGTTTTTTCACGAGGTTAAACACATTTACATCACAATACTAGTGACAGCACTATCATGGCTGGTGATTATCAATACAACTTTAGCTGGAATTGATGGACATAACAAAAGCATACATGTTGAGGATGTAGCTGTTCGAGAGCTTCATATAAGTATATATGATATGAATGTTTCTGATCTATGGAGATCACGAAATCCTGGTACTCGTATTTGTCTCTCCAGAAAACAACTTGTACTAGGCGAAATGAAGCAGAGTAGGATATATTAATTTTTTATTTTCTCTAAGGTGCATTCCTGTGTGAAAGTATTTCTTAATCCGGATACATCCTTTTGTTATTATTCTTTGATATGCCTTAAACTAAATACATGCAATGTAGAATTAAAGGCGGGATTATGGATATGAATGGCAATGTTCTTTGTGAGGAAGAATATGTACAGAGAGTGAAATACATTCTTGCTGAGGGAAAAGATGAAGACATGCATTTAAGTGAACCGCTCATATGGTGGTATAATATAAAATACAAAATTAAAAAGTTATCGCAGCTTTACTGAGTAAGAAAATATAAGGAAAGATTACAAAAAAGATTTTATTTTGAAAATTAATTGAAATCATTTTCTGAAAAGGTTGCCAATTAAAAAGTCATATAACATTAACAAATATGAAGAACTTGAACAACAGTTCAGGGACTATAAACCGAATTCTGTCGAGGGGCTATACTGAAATTTAAGGCGAAATGGTCGTTTGAAAAAGAATGAACTAACAAGCAATTTCTTAATCTTTAAAAATATCGACAAAAGAAAAATGTAATCAATGAACTAATTGATGACGACGATGTAACTACTTCATACACAACTGAAATTTCAGATGAAATATATCAGTTTTTTATTCATCTGTATTCCTCGGTAAATATTGATGAACTGTTTAAAGATTCAATTGTTATGTAACTAATGAGGGTAAATATATGTGTGATATCATAATAACAGCTGATTAAATTCCTTCAGCTGTAAAAGGAATGGCAAAAATGAAAGCCCTGGCCCTAACGGATTTACGATAGAGTGGTATTGTACATTTTATGATTGTATATATGATATTCTGTTGCACACTATTCAAATGAAACTATTATGTCGAGGTCAATGATATTTGGTGCTATTTCGCTTATTTATAAAATCAAGGGGGAAAACTCGGAGGTTGAAAATTGGCACACAATAAGTTTACTTAATGTAGATTATAACAGTTTGGCAAAGAATTTTGTCTACTCGTTTAAAACAGGTATTACTCAAACTTATATTCCTAACTCAGACATGCAAAACGAAAACATGATATGACCAAAACCTAATCGCAGTTTTCTGAATCCTGAAAAACATGATCTAATTTGGACAAAAAGACTGTCACGGAATAAGGCAAGAAAATAACTCGGTTTTGCATTAAACGATGACAATGTATATTTGACTGTCGACGCGTACAGCATTAACTAGAATCGCTTGTTTTTATTACCTTGCATTATAGTTACTGAATGAGAACATCTCGCTGTAGGTCGCCTGTAACGAGATGCCCATGTTTCCCAACATACACGTCTTTTTTTACCCTTGGTTGTTGAACGTTTTTTTATTTTTCATATAGTATAAATAGTAAGGTTTTACTACAATCGGTATATCATCGCTCGGCTCTTGTCACGGGTGTCAGTTTGGAACCACAACACTACAGCCATAGGGGTAAGTGACAGCTGTTAAAATAATATTGATTCCAATGTACAGTTATGCTTTTCATTGAGTAGTTGTTGTAGGGTTTAACGCCATTTTGCAGCACACGATGGGCTATACATGGCGGCCAGTATTAATGGTAGAAAGCTTTAGACCATTCCGCCAGTCGGGGCCCCTTTTCATTGAGTGGATATTGGTTCATTTCATTTACATATATTTGAGTATTTTGAGTAATTTGTGTGATAGCGCATTTCGTATTATACATAGCCAGTTTCATCTATTTGTAGCTGAAACTGGTGGAGGGGAAGGTGTAGGTGAACCAGACTATATTTTGGCAGAATCAAATACTAATACCTGAAATAAATGAAAACAGTACTAAATTTTAGCAGAATCAAATAATAATAACTGAAATAAATGAAAACAGTACTAAATTTTAGCAGAATCAAATAATAATACCTGAAATAAATGAAAACAGTACTAAATTTTAGCAGAATCATTCACTAATACCTGAAATAAATGAAACTAGTACGTAAAGAATAATATGTCTAGTTATCTTTGAAGACGAGTTTTTAAATTTTGCAACTTGCAGAGGAATTTATTTTGGAGTAAGTTGGTATTTGGAACATGTAGTGTATATACATTTTGGAAAATAAATTTGTTGAAGAAAGGTTATATATCATGCTAGGTACGGAGTTTTATCATAGTATTACCATATCAGGAATGAAAATTAAATTTATTTAGTTACAGTTTAAGTTTGAAAATTACGCTATTCTGCATCCTATTCCAACTTTATATCTGATGAAAGTAAACATACATGTGCACGTTTCAACCGTAAGCAGTGTCACGTAAGAGTTTAAAGAACTGTTGAATCATTGTAACGTTGACGACTCGAATTTTAGGGCCACTCTGTAAATACTTACCCAAAGTGTCTTAAGCCAATCTGTTTTATTTACTGGCACAGACGGATAATATGTCGTCTGTTTCTTTTATATAAAATTAGTCATCATGGTATCTGTTTTAAAGACTGAAGAATTGAATGTTTTTCCATGAGTTTTCTTTTCTCAAATATTGGTCGAAATCTAATTGGACTTGTCGCAGAATTAGCGATAACACATGCTTCTCTTCATGGAGTTAAGCAGATGCATCTGCCAAATCGCCAGTCAAATAAATATAGGAATAGAAGTAGAAGACAAAGTACAGAAAGTCAGCGTCTGTCCTTTGATACATGGATATCAAAGTCAGCAAATTATGACGATGTTGTGTAAATATTCGGATGCATTTGCGGACAGACGAGTCCATATTGTGTTGAGAAAACATGACATAAACTTTAATACATCAGAGCTGATATGAATTAAAAGATATTCAACAGCCCCTTTAGCACGGGGGACGATCGATGCAGCATGTGGTAAAATGGTAAACCGGTGGTAGTGTTGAATGAACTCTCCAGCTGCCTCTATTCATTCCCCTTGGTATATGTCAGAAAGGAAAACGGAAGAATGCGCTTTTATATAGAATTTCGTCAACTAAATAAAATCATATTTTATGGGGAACCGATACAAGGTTTGGGGTTTCTTTCAGAATTGGTGGGTCACTAATACAGTTCAAAGTTTAATTCTCACCAAAGGATATTCGCAGGTGCATATTGCTATTGATGTCCACGCATTCGGGACCCTTTACGGTCTTTAATAGTTTAATCTGATATATTTGGGTTTTGTCAACTCTGGTGCGTGATGCGTTCGTCTTATGAACAAAGTGTTGAAAGGAATGGAAAACGTAAGCAGTTTCGTTGACGATCGTATTGTATACACTCATAGCTGGAAAGAGCTTATGAGATTATTAATCGATCTGTTCGACAAACTCCGCAAGGTCAATGTCACAGCTAGACCATCAATTTTACTATAGCATATTCTAACTTTGAATGCTGTGAACATCTAATATGCTGGTCGAGGCAGTTAAAACTGCACCCTACCCTGACATAATTGGCACAAACAGAGCTGCTCCTAGACCAGAAACCAAAACAAAAATTCGATCCTTTCTTTGGTTGAATGGGAATTTATGCGAAATTACGCTGATATAGCTTGTCCATTCACAGACATAAGTAGCAAATGGCGGCCCGATACAAAGATCTGGAATTCATGATATGAAAGATCATTTAACACTCTTAAGTGAAAATTGATCAGTACACCAATACCAAAGTTGCCAGAACTGGATAAATCGATTGTAATGAGAACTAATAGGTTAGACACAAGATTATGAGCAGTTTTGTTGCAGGAGCAAGAGGAGGTAAAATTAACCATTGTCTATGCAGTTAATAATTGCAGCCTGGGGAACAAAAATATGCTGTGATCGAAAGGAATGTATGGCACAAGTGTAGTGAACATAAACATTTCACAAATACCTTTTCGGAAGAGACTTATTACTTGAAACTAACCATCAACCTCTAGTGTATTTGAATAAAGCGAAAGTTATCAATTCGACATTGATCATTGGTCAATCACTTTTCAGCCATATCGGTTCCGGATCGAAGCAATTTGCGGGCCGTAAAATATAGGCGCCCGTGTATGGAGTGGACTGATTGGAAGACCATGTTGATCCAAAGCAGCACGTGTAAGATACTTGCAGTGAGAACATCGATTCCCTTCAGCTCTCTGGCGACGAATTACACCACAATCAGGTTACTTATAGAGTCAAATCAGACAGTATGGTCTCAATACAATACAAATTTTCAGGAAGATGTCCATATTACGGGAGAAATTGATTATTTAGCATTGACTTTACAGCCATATCGTTTCCCGATCGAGATCGAGGCAATTCGAGATTTGGAAAAAGTTGGGGCCGATTTATTGGGTAGAGTGGGATTGAAAGATCATTTTAAAATTTAAATCTAGTATTGTAAATAGTAAACTTCAATACTTATTTTTGTTCACATTCTGTGATTTCTAAAAGTGTTATCACTTGTTTTAAGGGGGGAGTTAATGTTAGTGTCACGGAATTATGTGTACTTAACTGTTATGCATTATACCTGAAGTAAAATATGCTCGTGTTTCTTATCCGCTATTACGTATTGAGATTCTTTCAAACAGCAAGAAAACACTGAAGTCAACAATCTTTGTAAAATTTAGCAAATATATTACTTCCGCTGAAAAACAAGTTAAAAATGAAAAAAAGAGATTTCGGTTTTATGAATCAAAACCAAAAATAATCCAAAACTGAAATATAGAAGTCCTTATAATGAAAAGTCCTAAATGAAACCGAGTTTGAATCCCGATGAAATTTAAAATGGGATGCTATGACGTTTGTTGTGCTCAGTGTCGTACTGATGTGTCAACAGTTCTTTGTAAAATCACAGAAAATACTATTCTAGTTTGAATTATATATAAACTTCCATAACTGTCTTGGTTCAATAATTAATTTAGAGCATATAGAAAAAAGTCTCTTGGAATCCAGATAATAAAACCGATTACCTTAAGCTCCCTAGCTGTGAATTCCACCACAACCAGGCTACCTATAGAGTCAAATCAGACAGTATGACAACACCACACAAACTTTTCGAAATATGTCCACTTTCCTGTAGCAATCGTCAGCTGTAGAGCTTATTTTGGATGTAGAGCTGATATCTTGGACGGAAAGTTGTAGGACGCAATGGAGTGTCGTATAACAGGTGGGCTATTGTAGGTGGTAAGGTTGGTTCGGAGGAGGATAATAGTTTTATCGCGGTGATAGACCAACAGCTTCTGGACTCATTTTGTACAAATTCCATATTTTGACCACCCTTAAGTGTTGTGTTTAAATCCTAAACATTGATCATCCATGATTATAGATCAACCCATCGATCATATTTGTGTATAATTTCCATAAGTTGGTTGTTGATATTTACTAGTTTAAGTGAAATGCTCTAATTAGTTCCAATTAGGAACGGTATCATTCCCTTATATCTGTTGTTTAACTCGATGCACTTCATTCTGTTAAATCCATTCTTGGATTTTATGCATATGAGTTTGGTGTTCACATTTCGCTCACCTTATAAATAAACATTTAATTCACTACATTGCTTTCAGTTTCTTCGCCATAATCTAATCCCAACCCGGATCAGCCTGTTACAAAGGTAACACATGAAAGGTGTTCCTACAAATCTGTAGATCGTCTGTTTGCGACAAAGGCTAATTCTTGAGGAAATACTGACCAATTTTACCATTCTGGGGGATTGGTAAGCTTTATTTATTCACACCTATTTACGATCAAATTGGACAAGGCTAAATATTCAAAAAACATTTTTCAACTACATCCATGCATGTCAAATACGGATTCTAGGGACATAAAATAATTATTCATCACTCTGAAACTGCAGGGGAAAGACCAATACTGGCATTTTTAGTTTTGATAATATCTGGTGCGATTCATGTTTAGCATCAGGAAATACATAAACCTTTCTACATGTTTTAGTGATATTTGAAGGGAAAATTTCCCACCTGTTAATTTCATTGTATCCAGTGTCAATTAGAATAAGCCACATTTCCACATCAGTCCTGCTAAACACTATAATGCCGGATTTTTCCCCAATTTACAGAACATCTACAAGCGCGCTGAATACCAATGTTGAAAACTATTTTTTGTCATGTGTGTAAATCAGTTTCAAACATATAAGACCTACCTGACTGCTTTTGACACTAAAAATTAAGACATTAGACTAGCTTTTGCATGTCCATAAATCTCACGACCTGTGTACTAATAGTATGAAGGGTAGCTAATGTCTATTTTCCAATTATTATATAAAATGAACTAAAATATATGCGCGATACCAACAAAATTAGGTTATGATTGAGCCTGATTTTGTGAAGCTCCACAATGACCGATATTTCACGCTACATGTAAGGCCAACGCGGGGGTGGTATTATTTAGGACGTTATCCTGTTGCCAAAGAACTGCAGCCAATGATTATAAATTAATTAATCTTTACTCAAAACTATTGTCGAGAATGTACTATCATAATCATATAGTTAAATTGATTGCTGTTTGATATTGCTCTCGTGCTAAAGAAATTAATGTACAAGTGCAATATAATACTTACGCCCAGTACAAGATAAACTTTAGTTTGTCAGATATGAACAAAGTATAAAGATATAAATAGAAAGATATACATATATATGAAAGATCAATGTAAGGCATAAAGGTATCAACTCCTAAACAATAGCAAATTTGTTTCCTACCAACACAAATTCTAATCTTTCTTATTTTATCATGGTCTTCAAAACTTCAATGAAACTACATTCTTTTTCACATACAATCCTCCTTAAAACCCTAAATCAAATTACTTTCTGTTTCTCTTATTACTTGTTACGGATATATACAACTTGCAAGCTATATATACATTATCACGTGACCATTGAAGAATGCTACCTACAAGCCGACATCGAATACATAATACACTGTGTTTGGATATTAAACAAGAGGGAATAAGGTAAGATATTGATGATATATTCAAGCGAATTAATAAATAATGAGCAATATTCTGTAAATAGGGTTGGTCCATCAAACAGGTATAGAAACAAGTATTTATGTTTTCAATTATTTCAGTGCGGCGAACTTGATCATTGGTGTAAACAAACAACGTAGTACAGTGAAATGGCGGATGACCTTCTCCAATGTCTAATGTACGAACCACACACATATACATGAATGAGCTATTGTGTGGTTTATTAGCAGTGAAAATAATCTCACCCACAAAGTTTTGATTTTAATTATGCATTGCTGATTGATCATTCGTTTGGCAGTCTCTCTCTCTCTCTCGATCGATCGATCGATCGAACAAACTAATAAATGGTTTTCTTATCTTAAAACACCCCAACTCAAACGCTTATTAATTCAAAAAAGATGGTTGCAGAGTGTTGACACAACTTCTTGTTAATGATACAGCTGCTTGTAAAGTATTGTCACAAACTCTAGTTGACTGACAACTATTTTGCTGATTTGAACATATTCGTATTTACCATTTACCTCCTTTGCCCTCATTTGCGACAGTAAAAATCAGGGTGAAAATGCTAAAATATACACGTTATCCCAATAATAGTACAAAACAATTTTGCTGCTGTTTTGAGAAACTCGTTAATCTGAATAACAAATTGATGGCGAATATAGTAAATATCGATACATTTCCATATGACGGATTGGCTAACTCTGCTCACTTAGACGCGCCAGTGTGTAGGGTTAAGGGAGATATTTTTTCATGGCTAATAACAGTATCCCACATTTTTTGTATTCTGCCTTGATATTCATTACCAATGATTCAATCACAAAGTAAAGGGACCGAAATTGGCAAGATACCTTAATAAAGTTATCAAAGTAAGCTATTTAGGCAAACTAGGACGCTTTTTTTTAATAGGGATAACCTAATCATATAGACTGATTCCATGGAATGTGCAATAGAGGTTTCGTAATGTTTCACTTAACATTCTAAAGCCATGCCGTCTGAAGTTTGAAAATTACTGAAGGACTTAGCTTATGTATGTATGTATGTATGTATGTATGTATGTATGTATGTATGGATAGTCTATGCTAAAATGTTAACAATTAAATACAAGTGGGAAAAGTACTTCAAGGTATTTCCTTATGGTACTGAGTTGCAGAGGATGGAGTCCTCAACGCGATTTTAGAAAAACAGCCCATTCCATTTGGAATATCTCTGACGTCCATGTTACCTCTATCAAAAATCATTCTCTTGACTCTTCATCGCAATTAGGCAATTTTAAGAATAATTTTTATATCTTTGGCTAAACTCATCTGAGCAACATATATCTTGTAAAAAATTGAAAGTCGCTGTAGAAAAGGCCAATTACATCTAAAATTGTGGTAATATGACTGAAACACGGGTATTCTCACATTCCAATATGTGTCGGAACCAACAATTTAGTTCCAGAAACGGATGATTATCAATTGTTCCACGGATCAAAACTTGTCGAAAGATGCATCTTTACCGTACTCCCGACGGCTATATAAATTGTCACAGTTTCTATTAATAGGGCATGAATATACTCAGCAAAACAGGAGGGCCAACTGCTGCTGTAGTGCAATTGGCTATTACGTACATGCTAACATATATTATGTCGTTAGAAAAAGTGAGCATCATACTTAATATACGTATTCCCTATTCATTAAAATCGAATTATGTCGTAAACAAAAAGAAATTATATCGTTGAAGACTAAAATCATTTCGAATGGTTGTCATCATAAGAATGATTAAATAAAATTGTATTTTGCTTGTCAAAAGCAATTTTAAAGCAGATAATATATTAGATTTATATATAAGTGTGTATTTAAAATCTGATAATTTCGACATCAGGAACGATTTGAATTTTATATCATGTATTTGATTCGGGAATGCGAGTGAATGTTAAATAAAAACATGTACATCTATTAGTAGGCGGATCCATAACTATCTTAAGATTGTTTAGAAGGAGCGTAAACAAGCAGGCGTTACAGAACCCCAAGGCGCAAAGGGCGAAGTCACAGGAAGTTTCTGCATTTGAAGAGTTTCAATCGTATTTTATCTGTCTTACTGTTACTCTAGGAAGCTTACCAATTTGTTCACCGCCCTTTTTTTTTAGGAGGGGGAGGAAGGCACTCAGACTCAGCCTCCATCACCATGGATCCCCCATTAGTTAAATCAATTGACATGATAAATTACGGGAGCAATATGACAGGAAAAATGTTAACTTAAAGAGCATTCATTCGTATTTGTCGTGTAATTGTTATGTCAAAAGAAAAAGGTGAACTGATGTGACACGTTTGGTTTGAGTTGAAAAATACATGTTTCCCACTCCTAAGATCAAAAGCTGAGGTAAGAAAAGATTGCTAAGGCTGTGTAATTATTTAGCGACTTTTCTTTCCAGATAAATCGAAGATGTGTAATAGCTACCAGGCTAATAAAAAGGTGTGGTCTGATTTAATGCTGTTACTTTGATCAGTTTTAGGTATGTATTTTAAACATTTGTTGTATAAGAATGCAGTGGGGCACGTGAAAGGCAACTAAGAACCTAGCGGTGACTGGTGTGGTGTACATGAATATCTCTCTATCCGTTTCTTTCCGTCTCTTTTTCTCTCACTCCTATTTAAAAACAAACAATTCTATTAATACACGATTTAGAGAGATTTGAGAATATCCACAAAACGAGTTTTTGTTCTGACTCGTTTCTAAAGAACATAATTTTGTTTTAATTCTTAGTGCGTTTGAAGCACTTACCTCCACTCCAACCAGTTTGATTTTCCTAATCCATTTTCATTTTCGAAGTTAGTTCCATTTTATCCATGATATCCATGGGTGTTCTAAAATAATTGCATGTACTCGGTCTGTTATATCCCCATTCTTTTATATTTCAAAGAATGAAAAAGAGATGTTCTAAGGTCAATTGTATAAAAAGTATTCAATCAGAACAATGTGTCGAAATCGTATGCACTTGAGACTTGGGTGATATGCCCTCGCTCTTCGTGTGTGCATGAATTTATTTTTGGCTTAAAAAAGTCGTCATTACTGAAGATGAATTAGAAAAGAGCAAGATACAAGTGTATTATATATGGGGTTGTGTAGTTATTTCTATGACATTTCCCTTGAAAATGAAAGATCGATTCAATTTATGCAAATTTACAAGAGACACATCTGCTTTAAGTTGAAGCATGACATATGGCTAGATTAGATTCCGTTTTATCAAAGGCTGTCCATCTTCTTAGTAAAAAATTCATTCGTTTTCAAGTGGGCCATTGTTTTATCTGTGTACAAAGTAATGACCACGACTTGACCACATGCCGATTATTTAATGACTGCAACATAGTAACCAATGGATGTTGTACATGTACAGTTACATCCCATTACAGTTTAACTAAACCCCGTGCTACACGTCGGAGTAAAAAGAACAGTATGTTATTTCAAGCGACGATCAATCAATTTCAAACATTTCGAATGTTTAAAAAAATGGGATGTTGCAATATTCATAACCATATGTATGGAAAGCGTTTTGGAAACATTTTAAGATGAAAGAATATAGAGCATTGAAACGAATGATTATTATTATTAGTTTGCAGGTATCCAAATGCACGTACAGAATAATGGAAGGAATCATTCCCGTGTATTATAGCGATGTATCTCTTAGATTGTTCAATGTCTTGGACAAAGTTGGACTGAGGGAGGATGTACGTTGGAAGAGGATAAAGCTGATGTTTCAAGCTGAAATTCCTTATCAGACTTTCGGGAGTCAAGCTGAGGCTTCCACCACCCCGGGACTACAGTCAAACATTGATATCCTTGGTTGTGCTCCCAACTACGGCGTGCTGCAGAGTATCCCGTCCTTGTCAACGTTTGAATTTTCATACATCATGGTCAGTGATGGGAGAAGTCCACCAGGGTATGTGAAATTACAAAGATTGGACAGAGATTCATCATTGCCAGTGTTCAATGCGGAAGATGAAGATCATTTATTGGATTCATTCGATCGTTCTGTTTTATGCAGTGATAATTTCGTGTCCCTTTTTAATATGGACCGGCATGGTCCAGCAATTAACACACAGAGAGGAGGCATTTCAATGGATTTTGTGACGGCATTGAGAGTCAGATTTTGGCCTTGTCAGGCCTCTCAGTGGGAAAATAGGAT
Source organism: Sinohyriopsis cumingii (assembly GCA_028554795.2). Taxonomy (NCBI): domain Eukaryota; kingdom Metazoa; phylum Mollusca; class Bivalvia; order Unionida; family Unionidae; genus Sinohyriopsis; species Sinohyriopsis cumingii. Next base: position 50,366,942 of record CM068833.1, read on the forward strand.
CAATAACTACCCATCTCAAGCAAATATAGCTCTTATCAAGCAGACTGGTGCTCTATTGGTTCCAGTTGGTCATCCACTCAGTACAGAGAAACATCTGGAGTGGAGAATATCCTGTTCATATGGAGAAAAAACTCTTGTCTGGCAATTCAACTCAACTCAACACAAATGCTATGTTTTGCTGAAAATGATCAAGAAAGATTTCGTGCAACCAATTTGTGGAGAGAAAGCTTTGAGCAGTTATCACTGCAAGACTTGTGTGCTCTATATGTTAGAAAGTACACCGTCTTCCCTGTGGCGACCCGAAAATATGTTATTGTGTGTTGAGCTATGTTTGAGAACACTGTGCAAATGGGTTACAAATGGCTACTGCCCAAATTACTTTATACCAGGAGAGAACATGTTCCATGGTAAAGTGTATGGCCATATTCAAGTTCGGTTGCTAGCTGTTCTACATGATCTCGTGAGACACGAGGGAAAATATCTCCTCAGGCTGTCATGTGATGAAATAGGTCAGAGACTGACTCGTCTTTGTCAGTCATCTTTAATCGATTCAATGAATCGGGCGACAGATGGCGTGAAATCTATGGATTTAGCAATTCGCATTTTGCTTGGTAGCATATACTGTTTTAGGATGGAATTTGCTAGCCTAAATCTGGTTAACAAAATTGCTTTTGTGAAGAAAGTGTGTTGCACACATGCAACAATACGTGCAGTACATAAGATGTTCTGTTCCTCTAGTCTTGGTTCAGATCTGGCCTCCCAGTGTTTAGCACAGGAAGTAATTGACCAAGAAAGTCTTGATATCGCTCACGAGCTTCTCGTGTTGGGCTGCTCGTCTGATGTGGCTTCTGGAAGACTGAAACTGTCTGCTTTTTATTTGACGCAGGGCAATTTCATCATGGCAGAGAATGTTCTTCATCAGATTCAAGAGAATTATACATACCTGGTGACTGATATCAAAACTAATATGCAAGAACATTCTCTCTGTAAAATAGTGAAGGAAAATCTCTCAACAGCAGAGTTTATGAGACAATATGTTGCCTTTCCAGTCTCTTATTTTCCATCAGAAATTCATTGCATGCCTAAATCATTAATTCTGCAGATGCTTCTATCAAGAGATTCCGACACAGATACCGTCTGTTATTCCCACTGCGCTTCTGTTGATCCAAAGATTTTCTTGCACTACCTTGAGTACCAGTGTTACTTCCGACAGGGCAAAACTTCTCACAAGATGGCCGCCTTGGACAACATGATGTGGGTCGCACTTTACAATGATCTAAGGAACACAGACTCCGCTCTGATCCTGTTGGCATGTTGTTTATTGCAGGAGGGGATGTATATGGACGCATGCAAAGTACTCTGCATATCAATAAGTTTAAAGAAGGATCACTATGCTGCAATGTGGCAGATAGCTTTCCTAATTAATAATGCTTTTAAGTTTCTGCACCAGAGACACTGAACGAAAGGGACGTTACAGAAGAAAGAAAACATTAAACAAAGATACATTTCCGTGCTAATTGTACCTAAAGACATTTTATAATGTTTGTATCTTTCTAATTGCACTCTTAGAACTATACCGACTATGTGGTCTTAACATAAGTAATATAAAAGAGTAAGAAGCAATAATTTTTGTAAAATTAAAAGATTTTCCTTTGATACAAAAATCTAAATTTTGAAACTTTATTATTGCATATTAAATTCTCAAATAATCACATAATTACAGAAACAAGACCTAATTATTAAAGTGCTGATTAAACTTCTAGTGGACATCCAAATTAAACCCAAGGCTGATGGATTGGATGTGCCTTTGGTGGCCCATGTAGTGTTGATGTGCCAAACGTCTTTTGTTGGATTACACTAATGCAATATCTTCACTTGAAATTTCAATATAAATTGAAGTCACTATTTCCAACAATGTTAGTTTTGTAAGATCTTTTCATTTATTCGAATAGAATCATGTTTTTAGAAATCAAATTCCAGCCAAAATTAACTATTGGGCACAACACTAATACCGTTAGTCCTGCTCACATCTTAAAGCTCAGATGATTTATTTTCAACTAACATGTATATTTTAAACTAACAGAGCACTTAAGATGTGTTGCAAGATTTCAAACTGCTGTGGTCGTAGATGAACTGGTAAACTTACAGTTACATATATTCAATCATGATGTCAAACGGAGTTTGGCACTCTACATTGCCCTGTATATTTCCATTTTCTAGCTCGTGAACTTCTGAAAGTCGGTTCCCAACTCTTGTTCTTATTTTCCGACCATTGAAGAAATGTGTTATCCATTTATGTATGCGGTCTGCTTAAAACTATAGAGCTGTAAGTTTGCAATTAGTCCTTGTAACATAATTGAAACAGAGTGTAATTTGGACTAAATGAATGATACGAAAGCAATGTGTGTGAATGACGAGACTTGTGTTATGTACGATAAGATGATGGTACGAAAATAATAAATGAAATAATATATGGAATATCCGAATCTCACACACACCCCACAGACATTCACAAAATATGAAGTTCCGAACCACGCCGGGTGCACTATGGTTCAACTTCCCACTTTGAATGAGAAAAAAAACAAAACACAAAATATCAGTTCCACTTTCACACAACTTCCCAGATTTATACTGGCTCAACTTCACCCTCCACCAGTTTCTGTCTGGGGCAACATCACCTTCCACCAATTTTGGTTTGGCGCAACAACGCCTCCTAACAACTACAGTCAGGTTCACCTACACCTTCCCCTCCACCAGTTTCAGCTACAAATAGATGAAACTGGCTATGTATAATACGAAATGCGCTATCACACAAATTACTCAAAATACTCAAATATATGTAAATGAAATGAACCAATATCCACTCAATGAAAAGGGGCCCCGACTGGCGGAATGGTCTAAAGCTTTCTACCATTAATACTGGCCGCCATGTATAGCCCATCGTGTGCTGCAAAATGGCGTTAAACCCTACAACAACTACTCAATGAAAAGCATAACTGTACATTGGAATCAATATTATTTTAACAGCTGTCACTTACCCCTATGGCTGTAGTGTTGTGGTTCCAAACTGACACCCGTGACAAGAGCCGAGCGATGATATACCGATTGTAGTAAAACCTTACTATTTATACTATATGAAAAATAAAAAAACGTTCAACAACCAAGGGTAAAAAAGACGTGTATGTTGGGAAACATGGGCATCTCGTTACAGGCGACCTACAGCGAGATGTTCTCATTCAGTAACTATAATGCAAGGTAATAAAAACAAGCGATTCTAGTTAATGCTGTACGCGTCGACAGTCAAATATACATTGTCATCGTTTAATGCAAAACCGAGTTATTTTCTTGCCTTATTCCGTGACAGTCTTTTTTCCAAATTAGATCATGTTTTTCAGGATTCAGAAAACTGCGATTAGGTTTTGGTCATATCATGTTTTCGTTTTGCATGTCTGAGTTAGGAATATAATTTTGAGCAATACCTGTTTTAAACGAGTAGACAAAATTCTTTGCCAAACTGTTATAATCTACATTAAGTAAACTTATTGTGTGCCAATTTTCAACCTCCGAGTTTTCCCCCTTGATTTTATAAATAAGCGAAATAGCACCAAATATCATTGACCTCGACATAATAGTTTCATTTGAATAGTGTGCAACAGAATATCATATATACAATCATAAAATGTACAATACCACTCTATCGTAAATCCGTTAGGGCCAGGGCTTTCATTTTTGCCATTCCTTTTACAGCTGAAGGAATTTAATCAGCTGTTATTATGATATCACACATATATTTACCCTCATCAGTTACATAACAATTGAATCTTTAAACAGTTCATCAATATTTACCGAGGAATACAGATGAATAAAAAACTGATATATTTCATCTGAAATTTCAGTTGTGTATGAAGTAGTTACATCGTCGTCATCAATCAGTTCATTGATTATATTTTTCTTTTGTCGATATTTTTAAAGATTAAGAAATTGCTTGTTAGTTCAGTCTTTTTCAAACGCCCATTTCCCCTTAAATTTCAGTATAGCCCCTCGACAGAATTCGGTTTTTAGTCCCTGAACTGTTGTTCAAGTTCTTCATATTTGTTAATGTTATATGACTTTTTAATTGGCAACCTTTTCAGAAAATGATTTCAATTAATTTTCAAAATAAAATCTTTTTTTGTAATCTTTCCTTATATTTTCTTAATCAGTAAAGCTGCGATAACTTTTTAATTTTGTATTTTATATTATACCACCATATGAGCGGTTCACTTAAATGCATGTCTTCATCTTTTCCCTCAGCAAGAATGTATTTCACTCTCTGTACATATTCTTCCTCACAAAGAACATTGCCATTTCATATCCACAATCTAGCCTTTCATTCTACATTGCATGTATTTAGTTTAAAGCATATCAAAGAATAATAACAAAAGGATGTATCCGGATTAAGAAATACTTTCACACAGGAATGCACCTTAGAGAAAATAAAAAATTAATATATCCTACTCTGCTTCATTTCGCCTAGTACAAGTTGTTTTCTGGAGAGACAAATACGAGTACCAGGATTTTGTGGTCTCCATAGATCAGAAACATTCATATCATATATACTTATATGAAGCTCTCGAACAGCTACATCCTCAACATGTATGCTTTTGTTATGTCCATCAATTCCAGCTAAAGTTGTATACATAATCACCAGCCATGATAGTGCTATCACTAGTATTGTGATGTAAATGTGTTTAACCTCGTGAAAAAACAGTCCCGCTCTCGCACACCATTTGAATCCTAAATATTGATTAAATCAATCACTCTATCATCAATATCTATTTTAAGATGTAAGTTCTACCCTTTCCAACCATTGCTTGAGTCACCTGATTGTAAAATTGTATCTCTACTAAAACATAAATTCGAACCCTCCTATGGTCGGCATTACTATAAAATATTTGTCCATTCCAAATCTCATTTTCTCTAATACTTTAATCAAACCCATCATCCCGTAAAAAAATTATTGAAATAATAAAATATGGCTCTTTTTTTCTTTCTTTACATATTTAAAAAACAAACTTTAGTTTATTCAAATCTCTCACGCCTTTTACATTTAGAGATACAACAGTTAAAGTCATGAAAAGGATGAATGTGCTGCAGGTATTAAATATTTTTGAATGGTTTTTCATTTCCAGGAATATCAAGACTTATTTAATAGGTTGTAGTCGCATGTTATTCGTTTCCTGGCTAAGTAATCGATTCAGTCTGTTCAGCCTAATATGTACGCCTTTGAAAATGTCTATATTAGGACTGTTATTTCCATTTCCGTTTTCTTGAAGACTCTTAGGATAGAGAGAAGTAAAGCTCCGTGCCGCCAGTCAGCAAAACCGACAATTAAATTATTAAGAACACAAGGTGAAATCCAAAAGAATAACAATTTAATACAAATTAAACGATATTAAGTTCTCAACCAATCTGCTTCCTCTCGACCATGTGACAACCTATTTCATCACGTGATTATAGTGTGAGATGGCTTTCCCCTGTACTTGGTTTCTACTCATCTGTGTTTACTACGCCAATTGCTTTCCTCCTTCCGGCGTTATCTGATTCTTTTTGTCCTCTTCCCCTTTTGTCTTCTTTTCTCCTCCTCCTTTCTTTCTCTCTTTCTCCTTCAACGAGGCTTGTTCCTCGCCTACTTCTATTCTCTATTTCTCCTTCAACGGAGCTTGTTCTCCGCCTACCTTTATCCTGTCTCTCTGAGACTCGGGACTTGACTACTCTGTCCCCAAAAGCTTCCTACGAAAAACACAAGGACGTTAGCATTTGTGTTAGCCATCTCGCACACACTAAATCAACAATCAATCAATCATCAGATCAAGGTTATCTACATCTTTGGTCACGCATTCGTGCACATCGAAAAACACACACGTTCTTATAGAAACAACGTTGCAATAAGAGCGGTATCCTACTTATCATACAGAAATCACTAAATTGCGTCACATCAAAATATATATTTCCTTAATCTGATTATTCTCGACAATATCACAATAATCCGACGCATTTCTGTACATTACACTCCCACAAGTGTACACAAATATTCAAATATCCATATTATTTAAATTTAAACACTGCAGCCATTTTACAATCTACCATTTAATTCACAACGGCAAAATCTAGAATATCACATGAATAAATACACTAGTTTACTACGAAGTAACTAAATAGCGAAATACAATATTAATTCTGACGAGCGAGCAATCTCCATAATCATAGCTCATTTCTCAAGTACACATCTAAATTAAACAATACAAGGGTAATTCTACGTGCTAACGATTCTAGTAAGTAAATATACCTACTGCACTTAATTACAATTACAATGCCGTAACATTCTGCAACAATCGAGCAAATAACTCACTGACCTTTACGAAGCTTTCTTTCTTTAGAATGTACTAAGAGTTTTCCCGCCAAATCACGAGTGGCTCCCTCGGAGTGAGTATATTCTGCTTTACCAGTACGACGGCTTACAAATCACTAATTCGTTATTAGTCCGAATGACTGTTAAGTTCTGGTTCGAATTGATGGCCCCACCCTTCCTCAGTTCTGATTGGATATCAATTCTACTCCCAGTCGGTTCAGTTTAACAGACGAGCCTCAGGCCATCTGTCAAAGCGGGGAGATTTACAATAGCGTTGAGGGTCCTTTATTCTTAGAACAAAGCTGCTAACATCTAGATGCGAGTGTTAACACCTAACGACGCGGCTCTTGTACAAACAAAATCGCCATAACAGTGCAGGGTCGACATACTCATTGAGCTAACCCATTCCTTTGTTCCTGACTTATGTAATCGCAGGCAGGCAAACTTGACAAATACAATAGACTGAATCTAGACCAATAATAGCAGTACCTCCTCTGAATTCTTTACCAGTGCCATCAAAGGTGTTGAGTTTATTTTGAATCAATAGTATCTGTCCTCTTCCAATAAGAGACAGTGGGAACAAATATATTGTTGCAGCCACAGATAAAAAAATTTCAAATGGTCTGAGGTTGAAGGTCTCCCAAACAAAAGTGCTGATGAAGTAAAAAAAATCTACCTGATATCATATGTCGCCTTGGTTCTATCGATCATGGAAAAGAGTTCACAAACCTTTCACTCAGTCTGGAATTTATTTACAAAACCTTGCAAATGACTATTTTAATATAGTGTTAGGTTACTACTAAGAAGTATGAACAATAATTAAAAGCTGTATTTTATTCCATGTAAGTGATTTTTGAAAGGTTATTAGTCTGAAATTGTAATCTTTATTAAATTTAATGTAATGGCTCATTTGAAATAAATCCTATATGAGTTTGATACATGAACTTATTACATGTATTATATTTCACATGTTCCCCCCCCCCCCGAATTTGTAAGTGACCCATTATATGTATGGTATTTCACTTGTAGGCCTTAAGTATATTACGATAGAACCCATTAATAATAAGAAACGTATTGGGGGAATAATCACTGGCCCTCCCCCTTTTGGTTAAGTGACCCATTACATGTATGATATTTCACATGTGAACATTAAGCTTAGTACAAATTAGTCCAGCGGGGGGGGGGGATTGGCTAAGCCAAGTTATCTATGTGAAAAAATTAGTTAATCAGTAGGTTTAGCAAACGAGGCATCGGTTATATTGTTGATTAAACTTTAACAAGGTTTAAATATGAAACTGTTCCGAAAGTTATTTTACTTTTTTATTGTCTCATAATGAGTTAATTAAAATAACATATTTAGACTGATCAATAATAGATTATTCTGAGGAATGATAAAGTCATAAGATGACCAAATATCGGGACCAGGTTTTTCTGTGGCTCCACCTTTTGTAAAGATAACTGGCTACGTTCCCTCATTGAAGCATGTTCATCCATGTCATAATTGTTGTGTGCAGGGTAAAACATGCTGTTTTATAATGTGACGAGGAACATTATATTTTTATTTCTTCATACAAAATATTTGAAAACAGTTGAGTAAATTCATTGCACTTTATTAACCATTTTATTAGCCTTACATGAAATGAGGCTTTATATACGATTCTTTAAAATTTTAACTGTTTTATCAAACAGTGTTGTGTTAATTTAAAACGTTTTATAAAAATTATAACTAAGCAACTGTACACTGAATTTTTGTATTATTAACTGAAATGAAGATTATGCTTAAGGTGGAGTTGGAATTTAGTATTAATATATTTGCATTGCTCCTATTCTTAATGTTTGGAAAGTTGTACTGTCTTTAAACTGCATTGTTTGAGGAAACAATATGGGCATTTATTGGCATCTATTGGTTAGTATGACTGGATACATTTATTTTCAAATCTTGGTTAATTGCCTGACCTGGCATGGGAGTTGAAGAAAAAGTATATAAATAAGTTAACATATATGGATGCTTAAAAGAAAGTTTGAAGATAAAAATACCATTTTTTTAAAGATGAAACTCGCAAAATATTGTTCGACAGTGGGGACACACATAAACAATTTTACTAAGACTTGTTGTACAGTAATCAACTGACAAAGTTAGTCGCAAAGACCTGGTCTCATCTTCCCATGACTACATATATCACTATGCCTTTAGTTAATATTTCCTTACATTTTTGTTATACAGTCATGAAATTTGATTATTTTAATAGTTTGTTTTACCCATTGCAACAAGAATGTAGAACCGTGACCTACATGTCAGGTTTGGTTAATTATGTTCTTTGTTTACATTAAGCTGACTTTCTGAGATCTTGGATACTGTTGCCAGTTGAAATATGAAACTTTTTTATTTTTAGCAAGAGTTGGTCAAAGCCACATATTATTGAACATTAATGCATATTTATCTGTATTAAAAAAATAATGACACTAGTCATCACATGTATATACATTTTCATTCATCACTGGTAAAAATAGGTCATATTTAGCAAGAGTTGGTCAAAGCAACCAAACAACTTGTTTATTTTGTTTGTGGTGCAGATCTGATATTAGATGTGACTGTTATGACAGCCATCATGTAAATATTGTTAATGTCATCTCATGAATGGAAAATCATATTGACATGTGGTTTTGCACCAGATGATTTATTATCAAGCCTATATGAAAGTAAATGACAATGGTTCCAATCTTCCAATCAGCATGGTTATCATTGTATCCATCTTGATTTATTTATTTTTTGCATTTTTCTGAATAGATAGTTAGATAGACATTTGGTCTTCACAAAAAGGCTTTTAATGGTCATAAATCAAAACATTGTGGAGGTGACATCCACCATGGCCACTATGGCAGCCATCATAGCATTTTAAGTTATTTATAATTCTCTCACATTGTTTGATTTTATATTTTATTTAAGTAGATATATATTTTGGAAGACTTGAATGCTTGTTTGGTTTTACCTGGTCTTGTTACCTAAGTTCAAGCCCTATGACTTAACGTTGGTTTTTAATGATGTCAATCTACACAGACAGTATGATAGCTACTATCTTGAAAAACATTGTATCTCTACTCTTCCTAAATGAATGGTCATATCAACATAGGGTTTTCACCAGAAAACTTCACATACAAAAATGGCCCCAATATTGCATCCATTATGGTTCTCATGGTGGCCATTTTGAAAATTGTCTTTTTCCTGCAGAATATCAGAGATAGTTTCCACACCATCAGTTAACAGAAATAAACAGTCGTTGGTTCCTGGAAATTCATTTCAGCCAGCGGAGTATCATTGTTTGAAGGAGCTCTTGTTTTACTTAACTTGGCTGTAAACCCAAGTGAGCTTTTGCTTTTATCGCCTTTTTTGTGCTTTGGTATTGCTTTTTGTCCATCGTGCATAATTTTGTGTCCCTCGGCAACTGCTATATTAATCTTGACACAAATTTCAACCAGACTTGTCAACCTTATAAACATGTTTAGGTTTAAAGCATTGCATGTTTGTTTTATGGTTTTGAGTTAGAGAAGCTTATTTTTATTATTAAATATGGTGATTTTTGAAAAAAGAAAAGGCCTTTTTATTTATTGAAAACAAATTGACATGCTTTTTCACCTATCTTTCTTTCAGTCTTCTTTATGTTTTCTTTCTCATCAATCCAATCGGAAGGTTGTATTCCTTTACATCTGTGCTTTTCCCATTTAAATTGGTGGTTTCATAAGTCTTACCACCAGACATTGACTCATGAACCAAACAAACTAAGTAGATCAGTTGAGCCCAGGTACACATGCAAAGGGTCTCACAAGGTCTTATTCAGAAGAAGATGGACAAAAAGACTTTCATGACTTTACTTGTATAAGCAATTTTTCATTATGACCCTGATATGCATTAATACATGTGTGGTAAAGAAAGTGACCCTTCTGCATTACACAAAAAGCTGAAGTTTTCAATCAGGCATATACTATTGATTGTGGCTATATTACAAATTCTTGTGTAAATGCAGAAATAGGAATATTGATCACCACTACAATGATTTTATTTTCTGTGGCAGAGATAGTTTGAAACTATTTTCTACAAACTGCAGCAGAGGTAGTTTTTATATTAGACAATTACCGCACTATATATAAATGGCAAAAAAGTCACAGATTGATATTATAGTACTTTGAAAGAATGTATTAACATATCAAATTGTGGTTTCATTTTACCAGATCAGTGAATTATGCACAATGCTACAGGAAAAGTTTATATTACTGTTTCACATAAATGTATCATAATGTTTTGTGGAAAGACATTCACATGCAAAGAGAAAAGCTATAGTGTCAATATACAAGCAGTGCTTTAAGAACATCAGATGTAATTGTACACGCTTTGGTCTTTTATGTTTTCATATAATATATTGTGATCATATTAATCAGCACTCCGTGATTTGATCAGATACTGAATTAAAGAAAATTATGTTAAGGCACACAATTATATTTGACATTTATCATTGGTTGATGCAGACTGGTGTAGAAATGTTTGTAAAATGCAGTACCACTGGTTTGCAAATTACTTTCGCAGTGGTGTATTTTACAGCAAATGGCCATACAATCTAATACTGTCCACTGCGAGTATTTTAAAGACCATTGTATATGCTGAGGAGCACATACACCTGATAATACGTACACCATCATTCCAACCAAAAGCAAATTAGGGGCCCTGGGGGTGCCTAACTGGTCTGAAGGGGTCACTGCCATGTCACATTTGCATGGGTTCAATTCACAGGACAAGCCAATGTGGGTATGTGAGAAAGCTTGCCAGCATATACGTACTGTCTTCAAAATACTCGCAACAATTAGAAACATAAATTATAATTTTTATGAAAACACAGATGATTATTAGTGTTAGAATACAATATATAAATATATAAAGTACAGTGGCATTGGTATGTAATGGCTCTAGAGGTGTTGGCCTTGGAAAATGTTAACTATTAAGCAGAATTTGCCATTTTGTATACTGTAAATTACATTTGCTCGCATGACATGTTGGAATAGGTGTCTTAAATGTGGCATCCGAGTTAAATCACATAACCAGCCTTGCCGACTTTGTGGATCTGTTAGTGAGTATTATTGTGCACTCCGACAATGATTCGCTAAATTATATGTCAATACAAACACCCTGTAACATTAACACTGTAGAGGAAACACATCTGTTGATGAAGTAACATCCATGGTTGAAGCAATTACAGTTTATGATCCTGATAGAGTAAACAAACTAAAGCAAAATTATTCATGGAATTTGTAATTAGAGAAAGATTTTACTTTATATACCAGTACCAGTAAATGCAAAAGTTCAGTGGGATATTTCCATTTGTCGCAGAGATTTCAGTGCTGTTAGTAGTGGTAAAATCAAATATTTTGTAGGTGTCTTTATGCGGGGAACATGCGTCGATGATTCCACAAATAATACATTGTTAACCTAGATTTGACAACGGGACCTAGAATGCATTGGGTAACATACATACTAAGACCCAAACATATTTTATATTTTGACTTGTATTGGCATGTACCACTTCCTAAAATTGTCAATTATTTAACCCATGGTGATAGCCCAGACTGACAGTCGTCATTGTCAGATGGGCCAAAATATGGTCATGTTGTTGTTAAAGAATTGCATGCACTTGAGCATTCACCATCCCAGCAAATGTGTATTGAAATTACGTTTAAGTGAGCTTAACATTATTCAAAATGTATGCTAATATTTGCTCGGATGTTGTATTGATGAAAATCTGAGCAGATTTACCACCAAGTCAGATTTATCTGACATTTGGCTTAGTTTGCCAGCCACATTGTTGCCAAATTAACCCGGATAAGATTGTAAATTTTGAAGATCGAACTGGTAAACTTAAAATGTGTAATATGCTATTTGTGGAATCGACACGGCAACAGCCTTTGGTCTGAGTGTGATATGAATCGCAACCACATTGACTATTACAGCTACACCCAGTGGAATTGCCGGAACCAGTGTCACATATGGTGCTGGTAAAATTATTTCGTTATGGCTGCATTCGGGAATACTTGTCTATTCCAAATTTTCATGGCAGCACAAAGCAGTTTCAATACAATGAATAACTCGATGGCTATTGAGGATCAAAGAATTAGCATGGCCAAGTTTGAGTTAGTGTTGGTGGAAATGGAAAACCACTGGCAACTCTGTGCATATGTACGAAACCACTGGTTTTGTTGATTTACAGAGAGTACAAGTAGACTAATTTCCTTTTAAAATAAAATGTTTATAAATACCATAAAGAAGAGCAGTTTATTGTATTTATCATGTCACAATCATGAAGACGTGGTTTTCAAGTAGAGTTGTAAGAGCGGTATTTTGTTGGTTTCCAGTTTAATTCACAATCTTTTACTCTACATGAATATCCTCTTTCATGGACTGTTGGTAATTTTCATGGATTATAATCCACAGTTCACATGCATGCATGTGTGATTTCGTAAGATATGGGGACTAAGTCATGTTGGATAGAGAGTTGTCACCTGTATCAGTAAATATTACCAGTCCATAGTCGTAAACTATGTCATAGAAGGAAGAAAAACTGAGGAAAAAATCTAAGAGTGACATGTAATTATGAACTAAATCCAAAATAATCATATTAAGGTCCAAAATAATGAAATGTTCAGAATAATGTTTAGATACAAGAACATACTTGTTTGCCAACAATCCTGATGTGTCAAAATGGTATCATTTATAACTTGTTTGAATAATTCCCACTAGTTCCAAAATCAACTATAGTCCAATGAGCACTGTCTATTTCCACTGAATAATCTAAACATTTCCAAAATCAGTTTCTTTTTAACTTTGTAAGGACAGTTGATATCTAACCTCACTAGGATTTTGAAGTTTTGGCAAGAGAGACAGAACTTTATCATCAGGTTGAAAAAGTTTTACCTTTGTACTTTTGACCTGCCTTAATTGTAATTTTGAGTGAGTAGACAGAAGAGTATATCTTGCTACTTCACAGAGATATAATTTAAAAAGATTAGTATCAGATTCCTCTGTATAAAAAAGCATTTTTTAAAAACAGGTCGATGGATAATATATGTCCAAAAAATAGCTCAAAAGAACTGAAACCAGTCATTGTCAAATCAAACAAGATCTACAATATTTGGAACGTGATGTAAGAAGATGTAAAAAATGATGCAAGAACTTCTGATAGGTTTCATTGACCCATAAATGACCAGCCAAGATAGTTTAATGAGCTAACCTGTGAATTTCCTGTCTATATGACATAAGGGCAACAGTTTGATAGCCCACTGAGCACTCTTCACCAGCGGGTGCCTCAGGTGGTCTCGATTTTATCATAACGACCCATTTTCCAAACCTATCAAGGTGCTACATCTGCAGAATCAGCTTCACTAATAACCCTCTGAAACAAACTGGAGATATCAGGATCTTTTTCCTTTTCGACGACAAGTCAATGTCATTTGCCAGCCTGATTAGAAATAAGAGAATGAGTAGTTAAAATATGATCACAATGATCAATACCTTTTTATTGATCAGTAACAGGAGCAAAGGTGTCCTCATCAAAAGTCTAACCAACACGTGTGTCAGGCAAAGGAATAATTTCCAGAAAAACATCTTTCCCAAGATCGTTTTATTGCCATAGCTTTAGTAACTGGATAAGCAGGCTATAAATAAGGGATTTCGTTTTCAATAAGCCTATCAATAAATAAACATCTTCAATGGGAAAGAAACTCACAGCGCGGATATTCGTTGGTCCTGAAATTAGGTGTAAAGATAAATTAACGTTATAGAGTGGAATTCGAAGAAAAACGCACTCTACTCCCTAAACAAGAACACTTTCATCAGTAGAAGACTTCTCAGACAAAGGCAGAGTACCTGATAATACAATATTGCGAGAAGCTCCTGCTTCTCTTAATATTTTTATTGGGATAGGAGATACCCAATCACCAATAAGTGATATAAAACCTTTTGACATAAATGGCTTATAATTCTCCATATAATCTGACCGAGGTTTATTTGACTCAGCAAATTTATTTTACCAATCCATGACACTGACCTTGATCTCAAAGAAATAAACTTTCTCAATAGCTGTCTCTATTCTTTATCAACAATAAATAATGTACCCGTTCTATTCCACTGAATAATCAAAACAATTGTTTTTCTTCATAAGTAATAGCTACATACATCATAGAATTCGTCTGCAAACTCATTTTAACATATGAAATTATAATCCAAAATAGGAATGAAATTGATTGCCCAGTTCTCTTATATGAACCTTCAAGATTCTTAATACGACTATTTGTCGCAATATAACCCATGGTACAGATCTAATTACTTAATCTAACATTTCAAAATACATGTTCACGTGATCTAATCTATAAAATATGAAATAACATTTCTTCTAAGAATCCACCTAACCGACCTGTCCAGTGGGAAACAACCTAAAACGTGTCAATAGATGTACTACTTGTATTATTAGTAACAGCAAACACGCGCATCAGCATCTATTTAATGATACTGTGCAATTTTACGTTAATGATATCTTAATATAGAACCTATGGACGTGCGAATTTTCAGCTAAAGATAATCACTGCCATTTTCAGTCATGAATAAAAAAAATATATAGATCTACATCACTCAAAAACCTCTATTATTACTCTACTGTTTGTGTGCATATAAGTATAGCATGTATGCATAAACATTCCGACACTTTTCGCAGGATAGCAGGATAGAGTGCTTGAACAGTGATCCAAAAGTAGTTGCTGGATTGATTAAAATCAGATCTCCACTATTGTACGTGAAGATCTGACAGCACAACTTAGGGGTCGTGCTCTGGTAACATGTTATTACCATAATCGCTAATTTTATCAGCCAGTCAGATGAAGTCTTGTATCTTTGCGTTTGGAGACTGAGCAGTGTGGATGAAGAATAACAATGTGTACGGAACGATTTGATTCACTGTCAATTTTTTTTAAAGCTGCGTTTCTATCGGCAAATTCAAAGGTCACCAGAACATGACCATTAAACGGACATCGTCATATCTTCACGTTTGACAGCAGATATCTGATCTTATTGAGATTGCTGGATTGTAGTCTGTGTCTTTGGATAGTGATCAAAAAGCGGTTGCAGGATTATAGGACGCGTGTATCGCACTAAAAACAAAACGGGTAGCTAGACTGTAAATGTGGTGCATTAGATTTTTTTGACAATAACATTATCATTCCGAAAGTTCCCGTTTGGCTCCAGGAACACACAATGTTAAATTCCTGTTTGGCTATAGACTGATTCTTATGTAAACCTACAGTATGGCGCAATTTTTAAAACAAACTTCTCATCTGACTCTAGAGTGACCCATATATGAACTCGCCGGAAATGAAAAATTTAGAACAAAATGGAGACGGTAAGAGCTGAATTATATTGTGTGTGTATGTGTGTGTGTGTGTTTAAAATTTTAATTTCACACAACTACATTAACATGAGTGGAAGCCTAACATAAGATTCTAAGTCATGCCGGAAATATGTGGAGAAAAACAAGATGCGCATGACATTCATTCACTAAAGACAGACGACAGACTAGTAGAAACCGATACAATGAACGCACAATTCTGCATTGTTTCAACCAACTACTATAGTGATATGGCTTCGCCTTGTATATTCCCAAAGGAAAAATGAGTAATACAGTAGTGACATGTTTAGGACTCACAAAGTTGCTATATGGTTCAAACCTATCAAACACTTCTGGAGCAGATGATAGAATCAAAATGTACTTAAGGCACTATTTTCTGAGTTGACACAAGTACTTACACACCTTTTAACAATCACTGGAAAATAAATGACATGGCCACTACTGATAAAAGGTAATCACGCAATGAGCAATAATTGCCGCCCGTTGTCACACTCATCAGTGTTCTTTGCAAAGAGCTTGTACGTATTGTTTATTCTAATCATGAAGCACTTGGATAACTATATAATAAACATGAGGCATTACGGAAATTTCAGAGTTCGAAACACACATTGCTAAGTTATTAATGTTCGGGCTAAATATGTGGATAGAGGTAACCAAGTAGACAATTTGTACTTTTGACTTTCAAAAAAAACTTTCCACAGGTCCCCCATGAACTGTGGAATCGCAAGCAAAGCTCAACGCCGGATAGGCGCTTTTTATGTTTCCAAGAAAAATATGTATTGATAAATGGTCCCAAATCTGGCTGGTGTTACAAGTCTATGATCTTAAAACAAGTAAAAAAAAAAGTGAAAATCAACAAGCTTTGTAAAATTCAACAAATAACTTCTTTGCCTTGAATACAAAGTGAAAATTAAAAAAGAACTACGATATTACAAATTAAATCCAAAATAATCATATAATTATAGACACAAGTCCTAATAATTTAAAATTCTGAATAAACTTAGTAGAAATCCAAATTAAGTTCAATGCTGAAGGAGTTGGTGTGTCTGTGATGAGCTGTATCATGCTGATATGCCAACAGTCTTTAATTGAAACACTAATAAAATTCCAGGTTTTAATTCACTGCAAATCTTAATGAATGTCTCTATCCAGGAATGTTATTTTTTGTGAGCACTCAGCATTTCCAGAGAAAAGAATCATTGAATTAAATAATTTGAAGAAATAAATTCCAAATTAATAATGGACACAACAATAATACAAATAAATTAGTTGGCACGAGTGAATAATCTATCTGGTTACAAGATTGCATAGTCCCCTACGTGACCTCAGTTCACAAGTAAACGGTAAAAAACCCAGAAGAAACAAAACGTTACCGAATGCAAAATAACCTTCTAGAAAGTTCTGAATGATTACAAAATACAATGTTAATTATTAGAAAGTCTATTAATAAAATTATAATATATGACCTAGACAATATCAGGTAAATTGATGGGGAATGCGAATAGCATAGACCCAATCCCAAATAAACATATTTGCTTCTATTAATAATGATCCTGAAAATAACACATGCATTTAGAGAATATTTTAATACGTATTAGTTGTTTACAGAATAAAATAAAAACAAAACAATTCAGGTTAAGTAGAAACAAAACTTGATTTTGGTCAAAGTTATGTCATATATGCAATGATACTTTAGAATATCATGTAATGAGATATAAAAAATAAAAACTAACAAACAATGCAAAGTAAATATACATAATACTATAGTTCAACGTAGGTTCTAGAGTACCGCAAAGAACAAAACATTGAGCAGTACTCTTCTCCTAGCAATATCAGCGACATCCTAATTGAAATTAACTAAGAACGTCGACTATTCGCAGATGACTGTATATGCTACTGATTAATCAAAACCGAGCCTGATACTAAGATATTGCAAATGACATTAAAAATGCTTGGGCGATGGGTTCGAAAATGTGGCATGCGGTTCCAACTTAACAATGCAGCATATGCTTATTGACAAGAAAGAAATGACATAAAACCAATGTGTCGTATTTACTAGAAGATACTATGTTAGAAAATCTCAATCAAACAAAGTATTTAAAGCTCAGAAGTACTTGTGATCTGAAACAGAACCATCAAGTTTAACTCGAACGTTAAGCTAATAAAGACGTAGCGTATCTTGTCATCTTGTCCATACAATGCGAAAGAACTCGCTAACAAAGGTTTAGTAAGACCTATTTTAGAATACGCTTGTACAGTACGGGACCCAAATTCCCAGGGTTTAGAAGATGAAATTGAAAAGAATACGGAAAACGAGCAGCCAGGTTTGTTACATTAAATTATGACTATATGCCAGGAAGTATGACCTCGATATTGGATAAGTTGTCTTGGAAACCATTATAAATACATAGATTTAAAAATAGATTAGTATTTTCTAGAAAGGTCTAAAAGCAAAGCAAATATACCCTTCCATAATTTAATGAAGCCTAAAAGAACCAGAGAATAAACCAAGACAATATACATATATGATATCATGCGTACGACCTGATTGTTACAAATTCAGCTTAAGCCCCTCCCCACAATATTAACCACAACTGCCGAATCCTCAGAAAACCCAATTAAGAATGATAGTGGGGACACGTTTCTTATATGAAAAAGTAAATTATTTTTGTTGTTGTAGGTTTTAACGCCATTTTTCACCACACGATAGGCTAAACATGGCGGCCAGTATTAATGGTAAAGGAAGAACCCGTGAAAACCCAGGAAAGAACCACCGACCCACGAGAAAGTACAGGCAAGCTTTCTCACATTCCCACATTGGCTGAATCCGAGACTCGGACCTACGCAGACAGAGGTGAGATGGCAGTGATCCGTAACGGAGAGCGCTTTAGACCACTCGGCCACTCGGGGCCCCCAGTTCTTTTTGTAATGAAGCAAACCTGACATTATGATATAGCACCGAACGTATCATGATACACGAAGAACGAGCTTATAAGAATCAGTTTTGTAATTCCTACTTTGCGACCGGTCCGGTGACCTAGTAGTTAGAGTGTCCACCTCGGATGCGAGAGGTCGCGGGTTCAAACACCGGCCGAGTCATATCAAAGACATAAAGATGGTACAAACGGCTGCCTCGCTATACGAAGTTAGTGTTAGGACTGGTCGGCCTGGTGTCAGGATAATGTGACTGGGTGGGACATCATGCTACATGTCTGCCATATAAATCCTCAGTGCTAGACATCACTGTAAACCACCACACATCGTAGCGATATGACTGAATAACTGTTAAAGCTACGTTATAAATCCAAATCACACACACACACACACACACACACACACACACATCTTAATCTGCGAACCTATCACTTTTCACTACAAGAGACACGAAATGATTGTTTACATAAAATTAAAAGTAAAGTCATTAAGCTGCTTTTAGATACTGCTAATACGTTATTTTGTTCATGTAAAACCTAATTAGATCCAAACTGAATCTATACTTTACAGTCACTATCAAAACTTAAATTCAATTTCTACCAATTGACATTATGTCGATTAGCCGGTATACATGTATATTGGATTCGCGGTACTAATCATATGCACAACTATAGACCAATCAAGAAATGGGTGACCATAGCAAAGAGTATCTTAGTTTTAATGGCCCATAATTAATACTGAAATGTAAAGTTTTTGCGAACGAAAGTGACAATAACAATATACGTTTGATGTAAATGTTGTATTTGTAAAGACTTGACTTAGGTGCTAACACCTGATTCGTTGGGCACGGTATATATAAAGCATTTCATGCGCATGAAGATGACAAAAATATCGTTGCAGCCGGACATTTCGTTTCCACCACAGGGGCTCGTATCGTTGCTTACAATGATCCTGTCATACACGTACTATATACTAACTACAAAGAAGAACACTTGTCTCCTTGCTCGCGCGACCTATTTAAGAATAAACGCTGATTTTTCAAGCTACGCTCTGCGTAGCTTAATAATTTGGTACCGATGTTTAGCTCAGGCAGTCGACTGTCTATCCCTATCAAACGTTTGACTTAATATCATACCATTATGGAATGTCAAATCATTTTCCCACGTTAAAGCTCGACATAGCCGTGAGCGCACCCGCTTGATACGTGAGATCCCGCTGAATGGAATACTGTCCTCTCATTGGTTAAAATGAAATGATGTCCTGTATTTATTTATAATTGATTTTCAGTTGGCCAATGAGAAGGTAGTATTTCATTCAGCGCGTTGTTCTTGTGTTGGTTTTGCTTATTTCTATTACTTATTTTAAGACCAACGAGTCCTAACAAGCCAAATAACTTTGAAATTATGACTCTTAATTTTGACCTGGGTAGCAACAACAAGAACAACAATATGTTGTTGTTATACATATATAATATATTCAATCTTAAATGATACCAATAATTTCAGTTGAATGTTCATTTATAAGAAGTGAATTGATTAGTTTTGGATCCTTGGGGTAATGCATCCAGGGTCACTTGACGATAGTCGTATTGCATCATAGTGATTGCCGAAATGAAGGAAACCATCGGGGTATGTTTGTTGTTGTTGTTGTTGTAGGGTTTAAGGCCATTTTTCAGCACAAGAGAGGCTATACATGGCGGCCGGTATTAATGGTGGAAGAAGAACCCGGGATAATCCTGGAAAGAATCACCGACCCACGAGATGCTACTGGCAAGCTTTCTCACATACCCACATTGGCCGAACCCGAGACTCTAACCCACACAGACAGAGGTGGTATTGCAGTGATCCATAATGGTTAGCGCCTTAGACCACTCGGGGTCACTGAGTATGTCTGAAAAGTACACTCCCATAGCTACATGTATAAAGGGAAACGCATTGTGTGTGTGTGTGTGTGTGTGTGTGTGTGTGTGTGTGTGTGTTCGTGGAGGTGCTGTGTATATTGTGTATACATGAAACTATTCTTTTATGTAACTATGAAACGTTTTTGTCATGTACATAAGTCGATGCCTTATGCAAAATCTCCTAATGGAGGAAATAAAGATTAATGAGCGAAGAAATAGTCTATACATAAGTATTGTTAACGTCAGCCGTGTTAGAAAGAAAGAAGTCGATACGACTATTATCTTCGGATGGTAGAGACAATATAATTTCCAAAATATCTTCCCTAATGACCATATCCAATTGGCCATTTTTGTCTGCTCCGGTTTGGTTGAGGTGTAGTGAAATGTGATTAGGTACGAGTAGGGATTGAGTTTAAGACAATCGATTGTTATAATCACGTTCCCCCCTCCCCCCAAGAAAACAAAAAAAAAAACAACCCACCTTCCAAACCGATCACCTTCTATCCGAGTTTGAGTTGAATCTCTTTTGACGGAAGTCCATCCAGTTTACCCACTGGATTGTTTTATAGTAAAGTTTACATAGACCATATAATCCACCCACCCCCTATCCACCCCGACCTCACCATGATATTTTGGTCATAGATTTAACATTGGATTAGTGTATAACATGAGAAACACGTTGGCCAAGTGTGTTATTCAACAACATTCGTAACTTCAGAATGGTTGATTATTAGAAATTCACACACAATGAGGTTACTTCCACTTATGTCTAAACTCTGCTGATAATCATTCATACCATTTCTGTATTGCTTCAAAGTTACAAAACGGAGATCACGTCTGAGTGGTATGCTATTTTGACTTAACAAAAGTTTCTCTCATACATAATGCAAGAGTCAATTAGGATAGGAACCCCAATCATTAGCGCACGTTAAAGCACTGTGTTTCTTTGTTTGTATTGTTGTTGTTGTTATTATTGTCTATCTGATTAGATGTTTGGGTGGACTTAACGATGAATATGTTTTCTTAAATTCGAGCCCGAAGTTCGAGTCACCCGAAGCGTGCGAGATGAGAATATTTTGTGATTTTAAAGGCGAGCATCTTAGACCACTCGGGTACCTGAGCCCATGATTTTCCTTTTCTATTTGTTAAATCGTTTTATCAGAATGTTTCTTTCCTCCCAGTCCTGTCGGGTTAGTTCCTATATTAGGGCTCCTCTCTTCTACTGCAAGAGTTATGTCTGACTGCCCTTTCTGGAAATGCACCGACTCCTACCATCATCTCCTCCCCCTTGTGTTTCGTCGAACATGACCACTCGGTTTTAATTTACTAGGTCAATTGCCCGTCCTTAGACGGGAATAAGAAAAAGTAAAATATTTTGGGATTAGCGACTTTAAAAGAAATTTTAAACATAAAAAAAACAAATAAAGTTTTAAAGAATTGTGATTCCGCCGCTCGTTTCGAACTCGCGACCTCTTGTTTGGCAGCCTGGATTTCACAGAAAGACAAATGTGGGTGTTATTATATGACTAGTTTGATTTCCCGTCCTAGGACGGGAATTAAAAATTAAAATAAATAAAAAAAATAAACTGGGGGAGAAAGTTTAAAAGAAGCTTGAACATAAATATAAAAAGTAATTAAACAAATATATTGCAAATGCCGCTACGAGTTCCAAACTCGTGACCTCTTGTTAGGCAGCTGGAACATATAGAAACACAAATATTTTGGTTTTGTTTTTATGTCTAAGATAAACCAGGTAATCTACAATGCCGCCGTGGTTTTTTATTCTTCTTTCAAGTCGGAAAATATGTTCTACCAAGACATATGCAATGCAATTTATTATTTCTTTGTATAGCTATTTGATATTTTTATATCCGTCGTGTATATTAGGCTAACTATCTGAAAGGTACGATGCTGATCTTTTTTATTTTGTTTTGCAGTTAATTTCTTTCTCTTTATTTGCTTTTCAGTTCAAAATCGAATGACTTTCTTGCGTATAAACTTTGTTTTACAAAAAGTGATATACTGGTAATTTTTAAAAACATCTTCTAAGTGATACATCTCCAGTTAGCCAAACAAATATTTTTCCTGAGTCCATATTTTCTTGATTTGACTATATATTTAAGAACTATAGTTTTGATATATCTCATTTTTGTTGGTGGTTCAATTCATTTGGTTATATTATTGTTTCTGTATATCCCATGCATTTGTTTCAACGTGTACACTAAGAAATATATATTTTTTTACACAGACTCCCTTTTATCTAGCTCTTTTTTCAAATATTTTCTAATTTATATCGTCTAAGATGTTGGGTTATTTAGTCATCCCTCCATCATTACTTTATGAGTTTCGCTAAGGAGGTAATTTAACTCCCCTCCCTATATGAACAGGATTATTTCTTTTTCAAAGGTATCTTTCATACTGTCCTTTAAATCAACCTAGTTAAACATATACCATATGCTAATATACATATGTCTGAGCGATCTGCATTAGATCCATTATATTTAAATTTGCATGTGCCTACATTTGTAAGATAGTTCGTAGTTTTTCCTAATTGTGTTGAATTTGTATACTCTTATATCCCCCCCCACACACACACACACACATAAGTCGCTCCTGAACCTATTACACGTGCCGTTACAAGTTCTGGTTCGAGTCCAGTACTGTTCCCCTGCCATTTACTTATTAACACAATTTCAGTTTTTGCATGATTAATTTTAGATTCTAATGCTTTCCCAAAGTCCATAAATTCCTTTCCTAAATGTTTGAAGTGTGGGCATCGGATGTAAAAAAAATATTAGTCACGAATATGCTGTACCATTTTTAGTTCCTTTTTGAGGTTCGGGAGTTAAATTCCCATTATATTTGTATTGTTATGTATTTTTATTCGGAGGCTTCTATTGCTATTACATATGATATTAACGATAAGGAACAATCCTGTCTCGCGGAACGTTCTATATTAAATATCATCGTGCATATATAAGAAACTATATCTATGTAACTATACTATATGCTCTCAAAAGCCTTTTCTTGATATATAAGATCAAGACCACTTCCTCTCTTTAGTTTCCAAAAAGTCAATCGCTGTTTTTAAGGATAAAACTTTGTTATGAATATAGTGTTAATTATAGTTCCGACTCATGTTTTAATTATGTTAGAAAGGATCTTACTGCGTATTTTATAGTCTGTGTTTAAAAACGATATCGAGATCCAACACGTTATGTCTTTTACATCGCCTTTCCCCTTATAAATAAGTGTTTCTACCCCTTCTTTCATCGTGGACGTCCTTTCATTATTTAAAGAATATTAACATATCATATCTTTAATATTGGAATTAAAAGATGTTTTAAGGTAATATATAAATATGTCGTTAAACGACCAGAGCCAATGATTTTCCTTTATGAAGTTGCTTGAATGCTGCAATTGTTTCATTTGATATTATACGTTTTTCGCATTGACACCTAGAGTCCTGTGGGATTTGCGACAATTCTATATGCCCAGAGTATTCTTTTATTCCCCCCGTCCCCGTGATATATTTGTGTAATGTTTAGTTCTTTTTAAAAGCTGTATATTTCTCCCATTATGTGTGTTGGTTTAGCTATGGTAACGTTGTATTTTTTAGTTTTTCCATATGCCTGCTATTTCTTTTTCTTATTTATTCCATGATTTGCAGCCTTCTTTCTTTATTATATAAATTGGAGAATTCTACTGCCCTTATTTTGTGCCAGTTAATTTGTAATCTTACAAAGCTTCGTACTTTCATCACTTTTTTATCCTCTACTTTTTGTATTTAAATAGTTATTACATTGTCTTTGCCTTTCCCGTCTTATGTTTTGTTTGACTTGACAATATGTTTTGGTTATTGATTTAAGTTTCTTCTTAATTCTCCTCCCCAACTCTTCCTATAGGTTGCAATATTCCCATTTTTAAAAAGGTTTCTAACAGTACTTTAAGTATGGCTTTGTATTCTTCGTCTTCTACAACTGGGATGTTTAATTGCCATAGGTTCTGACCCAATCTTGCCCAGCTCCACTTGGTAACAGGTCAATCGTAGCTAAATTAACGGTCGAATAATTCAGTTTTCTTGTATTTCTTTGCAGTTTTGGCTGCATTATACGAATCTGTCATTCAGAATGCCTGAAACGGCTGCGATCAGTACACGTACTGATGAAAAGAAAATTCAAACTTTCGCTTGCTATTATGGTCTATTTTTGTAATAGCTAGCAAAACTGTATATGAATTGGACGGTGACGACTACATTTGAAACTATGGAAGTCAGCCAAGTCTAAAACTTTCATCAAGATAGTATATAGTGTGAGTTGTGTCCTTGCCACACAACTTTCGAAATAGTTCAGAGAGCTTCTCCATTTGCCATCATGGATATAAAATAAAGGTATGCTGTTTATTGATAGAGAGTATATGCTTCTGTCGAGTGAATAATGGATAGATTTCATTTATTTAATTTTTTGTGGATGGAATATATTCGTTGTTCACTCAATACAAGCCGGTTTTACTTTATGTTCCGCTCGAACGTATTGTCTAGCAAACTGTAGAAGAAATCGAAGTAGAAGCTCTCTTACTGGATAAAGTCAGCTGATCACCATTTATTTTCTGCTGTGTTTTTCTTGATATTTGTCTAGAAAATAGTAATAGTAACAGAGCCTGCTTTTTGGCCGATTGGACCGATGAGGACCAATTGGGCCCCGCATTCAAGGTGCCCCGCGCGTTAGTAAATTTAAATTATATATATATAGAGAGAGAGAGAGAAAGTAACTTTAAATCGATGGATGAAATGTCAAGTTCGATATTGTATAAAACTTAATACAAATAATCCAAATCCAGCCCCGCGTTTGCTAAGGTCACTGCTTAGGAATAACATAGTTCTCTTTCATAACTCCATGTTGAATACACATAATCTAAAAGAAAAAGGAAAAGTATGTTGCTAGATTCCAACCTGGTACACCTGCGTGATATGTGGATATGTTTACCATTACACTAAGAATATTACGAAAATACCCTTCGATGTTCTTCGTCATGTTATCAACGTCTATCGATTACCTTAGGATAAAAACCAGTTTAATTTGATTAGTTGGTTGGTTGGTTGGTATGTGTACGTGTATAACATCAATTTATGTGGCTCTACATGGCGGCCAGTATTTGTGGTGGAAGAAGAACCCGTGAAGAACCACTGACCCACATGAAGCTACTGGCAAGCTTTCTCGCATGTCCACGTAGGTAGAGTCAAGTCTCGAACCCATGCGGACGGAGGGTAGTGACAGTGATATAATACAGGTGAGCGCAATAGACCACTCAGCCACCCGTGACCCCATTCATAATTTACTCCAGTTAATTATGGAAAAATATTTTTAATTGAAAATCCACTGATTCGCAGACTAGCATATACTAAAAATACGTATAATCACTGAAATTCATGCTGTCCTAAGTTTGATAATTACTAATGGACTTAGCTTATGAAAATAGGATATGTACAATCATGAAGATGTTGACGTATCTTTGAGGTTTACAGTGAGACATGCTTTGTAGGACAATGTGATGTAACATAACAGGCTGTTTTCTAATGACATTAATCGGTTCACCTTACGACATTTCTGAAGAAAAAAATAGAATTATTTCAAATAATGCATAATTCAACATAATTGAAAATGATTTCCTCTTTAATATGGCGTATGTATGCATGCATGTATGTATGTATGTATGAATGGATGGATGGATGTATGGATGGATGTATGGATGTATGGATGTACGTAGGCATGTACAGATGTATGGATGCATGCAGGCATGGATGCAGGCAGGAATGGATGTATCCATGCAGGCATGGATGGATGTATCCATGCAGGCATGGATGGATGTATCCATGCAGGCATGGGTGGATGTATCCATGCAGGCATGGGTGGATGTATCCATGCAGGCATGGGTGGATGTATCCATGCAGGCATGGGTGGATGTATCCATGCAGCCATGGATGGATGTATCCATGCAGGCATGGGTGGATGTATCCATGCAGGCATGGATGGATGTATCCATGCAGGCATGGATGGATGAAGGGATGGATGAATAGATGGATGGACAGGTCTATGTTAACATTTCAACAATGAAATACAAGCGGCAAAATTACTTCAATGTATTTCCTTGTGTTATACAGTTGCACTGGATGTAGGTATTAACCCGCTTTTACGAAAAGAGCCCATTATATTTGGATTATATCTGACCCATGTTACCCCTATCAAAGATCATTCTCTTGACTCTTCATCGGATTTAGGCAATTTAAAGAGTTTATTTTATATCATTGGCTTAAGTGATCGGAGCAACATATATTTTGTAAAAATTTGAAAGTCGTTATAGAGAAGGCCACTTACATTTACAACTGTGCTAATAGAACTGAAACACGGGTATTCTCACAGTCAAATATGTGTCAAAACTAACATTTTAGTTCCCGAAACGGATAAGTATCATTTCTTCCACGGTATAAAACGTGTCAAAAGGTGCATCCTTACCTTACTACCTGAGTGCTATATAAATTGTCACAGTTTCTATTCAAAGGGCATGGATACTCAGCAAAATAGGAGGGTCTACTGCTGCTTTAGAGCAATGGGCTATTACGAATATGCTGATATTTATTATGTCATTAGAAAACGCGAGCATCATAAATAAGATACTTATGTTTCCTTATGTCGTAAAGGAAATAAACTTCTATCGTCGAAGACCACAATCATTTCGAATGGTTGTCATTATAAGAATGATTTAATAAAGTTATATTTTGCTTGTCGAAAGCGATTTGAAAGCAGAGAATAGATTAATTGTATATATAAGGGTGTGATAATTGCTACATCAGGAACGATTTGAATGTTATATTATGTATTTGATTCGAGAATGCGAGGAAATGTCAAGTACAAACATGTACATCTATTCGTAGGCGGATCCAAAGATATCTTATAAGATTGTTTAGAAGGAGCGTAAACAAGCAGGCGTGACAGAACCCTAAGGTTCAAAGGATGAAGTCACAGGAAGTGTCTGCCTTTGAAGCGTTTCAAGCATATATTATATCTGTCTTACTGTAACGTTACTCTAGGAATCGGTTCACAATTAATACTTCCAGTTCAGTACCCACGAATGTAGTTCTAGTCTATTTTTAGAACATTTTTTCCTCTCTCATTTTGGTGGTGATAGAAGAGTATTTTTTATGCATTTTTGGTAGGGATTTAAAGGTAACTGTTTATTCTTGATAATATGAGCTCAGGGTGTTGTTGTATGTGTGTATTTCGGCGACAGTGCACAGTGAGTAATAAGGCCTTGGTGATGCTCCGGAAGTGAAATCTGTGTTCTGTTTACATGGTGATGTCTTGACAGTTCAGCATCTAAAAAAAGAGCAGGTCAACCTTTGACGAGAACTTCACCGTGAAGTCATCTTTGAAGGTATTTTATATTAGCATATGATTTGTATTGATTGTCACACAGTGGAAAGGTCAGTACTGAGAAACCAATGTAGATAACATATAGTAAATTAATTGTGTCCTATGTCCTCTAGGAAGCGTACCCATTTGTTCACCGCCCTTTATCTGTTTTAGGAGGGGTAGGAAGGCACTCAGACTCCGCCTCCAACACCATGAATCCGTCATTAGTTATACCAATTATGGCATGAAAACTGACGGGTGCAAAATGAGAGGAGAAATGTTATCTTACAGAGTATTCATCCGTATTTGTCGAGTAATTGTTATATGTCAAAATAAAAATGTGAACTGATGTAAAACGTTTGGTTTGAGTTGAAACATATATGTTACGCACTCCTAAGTTCAAAAGCTGAGGTAAGACAAGGTTGCTAAGGCTGTGTAATTATTTAGCGACATTTCTTTCCAGATTAACCGAAGACTGATGATAACTACCTGGCTAATAAACAGGTGTGGTTTGATTTAATGCTGGTTACGTTGATCAGTATTAGTTATGTATTTTAAACATTTATTATATAGGATGCAATTTAAGATGATATGTGTTATGTGTTCTGCAGAGTTCTAGAATCGGAGGTTCCAGTGTTAAAAACGTCTCATCTATTGTTCTCCATATAACTGTTGATAGAATGCGTGATTTCGTTTTCTTTTTTCAACTAAGTGAACACAAATTATAAAATTATACAGTTGGGGGCATGGATGCGTAGCAGCACGGGTTGTTTATGAATGAGACGTATTTCACATATGACGGCTTTAGTTGTGTTAAAATATAGTGCTATTAGAAATATCGGTTTTAAGACTGTGTCGAAAATATGCGGAAACTCTAATAGCGTGTTTTCTAAGTATGGCCTCACAATGATGCAGAACAAGGATTAAACATGCAATTGGACACGTGAAAGGCAACAATGTACCATGTGACTCGTGTGGTGTACATGAATCTCTCTCTCTCTCTCTCTCTCTCTCCGTTTCTGTCCGTTTTTTTCTCTCACTCCTATTCCAAACAGTTATATTATTAAAGGATTCAGAGTGATTTTATAGTATCCACTAAACGAGTTTTTGTTCTTTCTCGTTTCGAAAGGACATCATTTTGTTTTAATTCTTAGTCGGTTTTAAGCACTTACCTCCACTCCAACCAGTCTGAGTTTCCTAATCCATCTTCATTTTCGAAGTTAGTGCCCTTTAATCCATGATACTCATTCTTTTTTAACAATGTAATCAACTGAGGTATGATTTTACTTTTTCATTTCTTAATAAATGCGGCTTGAGTGGAACAATAAAGAGCACATATATGTATTCAGGCATTTGTAGATATTAAACACAAAAGATTGTAACAAATAGTCTCAATTGAAAAGATATGCTAGATTAAGACATTTTGTGCAGGTGCTTCAAATAGGTGAGGTTATTGCTCTTAATATTCTTTTGCCAAAATTCAGTAACACCTCTTGCACTGTATCTGTTTGAGGCATATTTTGATTGCAGTATCTGAACGAAATGCTTGTTTGCACGTCTCGAAAGGAGGTAACAATGTGCACTGTTGAAAATACCTCAAGGTCTTTAAAATGTTTTAGATCGCGCGCTGCCTTTGGGGGTCTAAACCCAATAAAACCTTGATTAACGGAGCACATTGCACTTTATGTCGACCCTGTGACAATATTTACAGCGCATGATTGCCGAATTATGACTGATGACCCGAAAATGGTTGAGTGTGAGAAAAAGAGGAGCAAAAAGATTACGCCATCGCTAACCTGTTACCGACGTTTAATTTTGAATCACCGGCAATCAACCATGTTATAAAGGAACGGTGTACAATTTAGTTAACTCGCACACTCGATTTCATGATGATAATTCCTCTTGTCTTTTTCAACAGAATGACGAGGAATCGAATGTTACGACGAAGCTCTCAAGGGTTACATATGGCATTGTTTCAAAGTAAGAATACAGGTTGCGTTGTTACAAGGTAAAAACGTTGTTACAAAGTAAGAAAACTGGCTGTGTTCTAACAAAATGTAAGAGGACTGGCTTCGTTGTAGACTGTTTAAGTTTTAGCAAAGTATGAAGCCTGATTGAGTTTTAGCAAGGTAAGAAGATTAATTGCGTTGTTACAATGTAAGAAGACTGGTTCAGTTTTAACAAAGTAAGAAGACTTATTGTGTCGTTGCAAAGTAAGACGACTGGTTGAATTTTGACAAAGTAAGAATTGTGTTCTTACAAAGAATACCGATTGTGTTGTTACAAAGTAAGAAGCCATGCTTCGCTGCAAAACAACTTTCTTTGATAGTCATTGTACTACTATAAGTATATTCTCTGTTACAGGTGTTTACTCATCAAGCTTTGGAACGCCACAATTTTTTTACTTTCCTGCCGTAATGTTCAGCTTAGAAAGTTTTTTTCAAGATTGGACTACATTAAAAGAGATATTAAAGCTAATTGTGCTTGTTGGGTTGTCAGAGTGAAGCAAAGGCCATCACCAGCATATACACATTTTAGAAAATGTCTCAGTTCAAACATTTGATTTTATAAAACTGTAAAAAAAAATATAAAATAATAAACGTTATAATGGTCTAAATATAAGACGATCAAAAATGTGCTCGTCATTTTTCGCTTGTCTACATCCAGCAAGTTTTGCTTTAAAGTAATAACAAGGCTTTTGTAAAATATGATGCATAAGGTTAAAAACGTGTAAAACACACTCAAAATAAGGTGACTATCATGAGAACCTAATCGGATTATTGGATTCTCTATCGGTATAAAAATGTGGAATGTTGTCTGGATTGAATCTATCGTTTCTGAGCTATCTAACGCACAATAAAATGCAAGAACATGAACAGCCTTTGATAAATCGGAATCAAATCTAGTCATATGTCATGCATCAGCTTAAATAAAGTGTCTTGTAAATTTGTATAAATTGGGCCGATCGTTCATTTTCAAGGGAAGTGTCATAGAAACAACTACCCACCACCACATCAAACACACTTGTACCTTGTTCTATGCAACTTGATATTCAGTAATAACGACTTGTTTAAGCCAAAACAATACTTACTGCACACACGAAGAGCGAGGGCATATCACCCAAGTCTCAAGTGCATATGCCTTCGACACATTGTCCTGATTGAATAATTTTTATACAACTGACCTTTGAATATCTCCTTTTGATTATATGAAATATAAAAGAATGAGAGATAACAGACAGAGAACATGAAATTATGTTAGAACACCATGTGTTTCTTTATCTCCGTGAGCCGTTTTTTGATATGTTTAATTCGTTTTATCCCCAGTGATATTAACACATTGGAAAAGAGATGCTAAGTCAATTGTTCAAATCATAGGTTGCATCTTGTATATGGAAAGATGACTAAAAAACTGCAGCGCATATACCCTTTCTTAAAGGACACTTTTCATGACTCTACGTTGTTTAAAGTGGCAACAGCAGGCATGCTTGAATATTGCATCATAACTCGAAAACTTCCAAGTGTTATCAACTGATTTTGGCTATTTAGATTGTCCGTTGTGCACATCTTCACTGTCTCCGTCTGATGAGTTTAACACCTTAAGCTGAGAAACGTCAACAAGTGACGGAGAGCGTGCGAGTGATTGATCTTTACGTTTTCTAGGTGTTACTGAATTTTGGCAAAAAAATATAAGAGCAATCACCTCACCTATTTGAAGCACCTGCACAAAATGTCTTAATCTAGCATATCTTTTCAATTGAGACTATTCGTTAAAATCTTTTTGTGTTTAATATCTACAAATGCCTGAACATATGTATGTGCTCTTCATTGTTCCACTCAAGCCGCAGTTATTAAGAAATGACAAGTAAAGTCATACTTCAGTTGATTACATTGTTAAAAAAGAATGAGTATCATGGATTAAAGGGCACTAACTTCGAAAATGAAGATGGATTAGGAAACTCAGACTGGTTGGAGTGGAGGTAAGTGCTTAAAACCGACTAAGAATTAAAACAAAATGATGTCCTTTCGAAACGAGAAAGAACAAAAGCTCGTTTAGTGGATACTATAAAATCACTCTGAATCCTTTAATAATATAACTGTTTGTTTTAAATAGGAGTGAGAGAAAAAGAGACGGACAGAAACGGAGAGAGAGAGAGAGAGATTCATGTACACCACTCGAGTCACAAGGTACTTTGTTGCCTTTCACGTGTCCCACTACATGTTTAATCCTTGTTCTGCATCATTGTGAGGCCATACTTAGAAAACACGCTATTAGAGTTTCCGCATATTTTCGACACAGTCTTAAAACCGATATTTCTAATAGCACTATATTTTAACACAACTAAAGCCGTCATATGTGAAATACGTCTCATTCGTAAATAACCCGTGCTGCTACGCATCCATGCCCCCAACTGTATAATTTTATAATTTGTGTTCACTTAGTTGAAAAAAGAAAACGAAATCACGCATTCGATTAAACAGTTATATGGAGAACAATAGACGAGACGTTTTTAACACTGGAACCTCCAATTCTAGAACTCTGCAGAACACATAACACATATCATCTTAAATTGCATCCTATATAATAAATGTTTAAAATACATAACTAATACTGATCAACGTAACCAGCATTAAATCAAACCACACCTGTTTATTAGCCAGGTAGTTATCAACAGTCTTCGGTTAATCTGGAAAGAAATGTCGCTTAATATTTACACAGCCTTAGCAACCTTTTCTTACCTCAGCTTTTGAACTTAGGAGTGCGTAACATATATGTTTCAACTCAAACCAAACGTTTTACATCAGTTCACATTTTTATTTTGACATATAACAATTACTCGACAAATACGGATGAATACTCTGTAAGATAACATTTCTCCTCTCATTTTGCACCCGTCAGTTTTCATGCCATAATTGGTATAGCTAATGACGGATCCATGGTGTTGGAGGCGGAGTCTGAGTGCCTTCCTACCCCTCCTAAAACTGATAAAGGGCGGTGAACAAATGGGTACGCTTCCTAGAGTAACGTTACAGTAAGACAGATATAATATATGCTTGAAACGCTTCAAAGGCAGACACTTCCTGTGACTTCATCCTTTGAACCTTAGGGTTCTGTCACGCCTGCTTGTTTACGCTCCTTCTAAACAATCTTATAAGATATCTTTGGATCCGCCTACGAATAGATGTACATGTTTGTACTTGACATTTCCTCACATTCTCGAATCAAATACATAATATAACATTCAAATCGTTCCTGATGTAGCAATTATCACACCCTTATATATACAATTAATCTATTCTCTGCTTTCAAATCGCTTTCGACAAGCAAAATATAACTTTGTTAAATCATTCTTATAATGACAACCATTCGAAATAATTGTGGTCTTCGACGATAGAAGTTTATTTCGTTTACGACATAAGGAAACATAAGCATCTTATTTATGATGCTCGCGTTTTCTAATGACATAATAAATGTCAGCATATACGTAATAGCCCATTGCTCTAAAGCAGCAGTAGACCCTCCTATTTTGCTGAGTATCCATGCCCTTTGAATAGAAACTGTGACAATTTATATAGCACTCAGGTAGTAAGGTAAGGATGCACCTTTTGACAAGTTTTATACCGTGGAACAATTGGTACTCATCCGTTTCGGGAATTAAAATGTTAGTTTTGACACATATTTGACTGTGAGAATACCCGTGTTTCAGTTCTATTAGCACAGTTGTAAATGTAAGTGGCCTTTTCTATAACGACTTTCAAATTTTTACAAAATATATGTTGCTCCGATCACTTAAGCCAATGATATAAAATAAACTCTTTAAATTGCCTAAATCCGATGAAGAGTCAAGAGAATGATCTTTGATAGGGGTAACATGGGTCAGATATAATCCAAATACAATGGGCTCTTTTCGTAAAAGCGGGTTAATACCTACATCTAGTGCAACTGTATAACACAAGGAAATACACTGAAGTAATTTTGCCGCTTGTATTTCATTGTTGAAATGTTAACATAGACCTGTCCATCCATCTATTCATCCATCCCTTCATCCATCCATGCCTGCATGGATACATCCATCCATGCCTGCATCCATGCCTGCATGCATCTATGCCTGCATGCATCCATACATCTATACACGCCTGCATGCATCCATACATCCACATCCATACATCCATACATCCATCCATACATCCATCCATCCATCCATCCATCCATACATACATACATGCATGCATACATACGCCATATTAAAGAGGAAATCATTTTCAATTATGTTGAATTATGCATTATTTGAAATAATTCTATTTCTTTTCAGAAATGTCGTAAGGTGAACCGATTAATGTCATTAGAAAACAGCCTGTTATGTTACATCACATTGTCCTACAAAGCATATCTCACTGTGAACCTCAAAGATACGTCAACATGTTCATGATTGTACATATCCTATTGTCATAAGCTAAGTCCATTAGTAATTATCAAACTTAGGACAGCATGGGTTTAGACTGTCAAGTGAAACATTACGAAACTTCTACAGCAAATTCTATGGAATCGTCTATATGATAAGATTAACAACTTTATTCAAATATCTGACCAATTTCGACCTCATTACTTTGTGATTGAATCATTGGTAATGAATATCGAGGCAGAATACAAAACTTGTGAGATACTGTTATTAGCAATGAAAATTTGTCTCCCTTAGTCCAACATACAGCGTGTCTAAGTGAGCAGAGTTAGCCAATACGTCATATGGAAATGTGCAGATATTTACTATATTTGCCACCATATTGTTATTCAGATTAAGGAGTTTCTCAAAACAGCAGAAACATAAAAGTTTCGCATTATTTTGGAGAAATGTTGTACATATTATTTTAAGGATAACATGTGCATATTGCAAATGAGGGCAAAGGAGGTAATTTTTCAATATAAACCAGTTCAAATCAGCATAATATTTGTCAATCATCTAGAATTTGTGTCAACACTCTGCAACCAGCTTTTTCATTAACAACAAGTTGTGTCAACGCTCTGCAACCTTCTTTTTTCATTAATAAGTGTTTGTTTTGTGGTGTTTTAATCTAAGAAAACAATTTATTAGTTTATTTGATTGGTGCTGGCTCTTAACCTGGGGAGATCAGGCTCCGAGGGGTCCAGATCGACAATGAGGAACTAAGTGGCGTGTGTGTATGTCAAACAATGCTATTGATCGCAGTAACAAGGGCGCCAACATACAGTAGTGAAGACGTTGATGATACTTTTTGTAAACGTTCCGTATTTGTACAATTGCGATTGTATTTAGTGTATGAGAGAGAGAGAGAGATGGAGAGAGAGACGAATTTACAGGTAATACGATAAATAAAAGATTTTCTTTCCTCACTGATACAAGCGCATTTTTTTTTTTTTTTTTTTTTTTTGTTGTTGAAATGCAGTAAACGAAACAATTGAATTCCGTAGTAATAAAGCGTCGCATAGCTTATCGAATAAACATTTAAAAACTTCCGCGGGGGAGGTGGTCGGGTGATATTTCAAATTATATTTTCCCAAGCTATGTTTTATCATGTAAACCTATATTAACCAACGTATGTTTTTATTCCCAGGGTTCTTTTGTAAGGAAGTGGAAGTGATAACCTCGATATAACAGGCAAAATAAAACCAGCTATTTATCTGTTCTAAATCTAAACAGTACCTGATAATGTAACTGAAATATTACTAATTACGTTTTAAATCCAATATACATCCTCTGCCTAGCGACAAAAACTAGCAAATGACTGATTAATCAGCAATGCATAATTAAAATTAAGACTTATTGGAATACATTATTTTCACTGCTAATAAACAACACAGTAGATCATTCATTCATTCACTCATTCATATATGTCTGTGTGTGTTTGTTTGTGTCTCTGGTTCATAAAGAAGACATTTCAGAAGGTTTTCCTTCATTTTACTGTACTATGTATCTTGTTTACCTGTCATCGTGCGACTTACTTACACCTCCCCTTTAGGTCCAATGATCAATGTCGCCGCACTAAAATAATTGTTAACATTAATATTTGTTTCCAAATATGTTTGACTTACCAGTCGTATTTATAGAATGTCGCTCATTATTTATTAATTCGCTTGATTATAACATCAATATCTTACCTGATTCCCTCTTGGTTAATAACCAAACACAATGTATCATGTTTTCTGCTGTCGGCTCGTAGGTAGCATTCCAGAATTAGTGGT
Organism: Sinohyriopsis cumingii; assembly: GCA_028554795.2. NCBI lineage: Eukaryota > Metazoa > Mollusca > Bivalvia > Unionida > Unionidae > Sinohyriopsis > Sinohyriopsis cumingii. The sequence goes on from CM068833.1 coordinate 50,403,230, forward strand.
CACGTGATAATGTATATGTAGCTTGCAAGGAGTATGTATCCGTAACAAGGACCTAGTCAGAGAAGGTAATAACAGAAACATAATGTAATTTGATTTAGGATTTTAAGGAAGATTGTATGTGAAAGAGAATGAATTTTTGAAGACCAAGATAGAATAAGAAAGATTAAAATTTGTGTTGGTAGATATATTTATATTTTGTTCATATGTAACAAACTAAAGTTTATCTTGTACTCGGCGTAATTATTATCTTGTTCTCTTACGTTAATTTCTTTAGCATGAGAGCAGTATCAAACAGCAATAATTTTAACTATCTGAATATATTAGTACATTCTCAACCTTAGTTTTGAGAATGGATTAATTGATTTTATAATCATTGGCTACAGTTCTTTGGCAACATGATAATCGGCTAAATGATACCACCCACGCGGTGGCCTCACATGTAGCATGAAATCGCTGTCATTGTAGAGGTTCACAAAATGAGGCTCAATCATATCCTAATTTGTCGGTATCGTAAGTGCATATATTTAATTTCTTTTTATATAATAATTGGAAAATCGACATTAGCTACCCTTCAAACTATTAATACACAGGTCGTGAGGTTTACGGACATGCAATAGACAGGAAAAAAATGTTGTCGTATCGCTAGTCTACTTTTTCGTGTCAAATACAGTCAGGTGGGTCTTGTATTTTTTAAACTGATTTACACACATGGCAATTCATAGCTTTCAACATTGGTATTCTACGCCCTTGTAGATGTTATGTAAATTGGAAAAATCCATAATTATAGGGTTTATCAGGACTGATATAGAAATGTGTTTTGTATTCCAAATGACACTGGATACAATTAAATTAACAGGTGGGACACGTTTCCTTCAAATACCACTAAAACATTATGTTGAAAGGATTATGTATTTCCTGATACTAAAAATTAATGTCACCCGATATTTTTACCAAAACTTAAAATGTCATTATTGTTCATTCCCCTGCAATTTCAGGGTGATGAATAATTATGGTTTGTCCTTAAAATCCGTATTTGACATGAAGGCATCTCGTTGAAAACGTGTCTTGAACATTTCGCCTTATTGTCAACAGCTTTTGTAAAGTGATGGCTGTCATGCAACTCATTTATAAGCTTCTTCAAAAATGGACACAATTTAATCGTAAATAGGTGTAAATAAATATAGCTTCCCAATCCCCATGGCGAAATTGGTAAGTATTTCCTCAAGAATACGCATGTTTCGCAAACAGACATCTACAGATTTGGAGGAAGACCTTTCATATGCTACCATTGTAACAGGCTGATCCTGGATGCGATTAGATTATGGCGAGGAAACTGAAAGCAATTTACTGAATGAGATGTTTATTTATAAGGCGAGTGAAATATGAACACCAAAAACTAGTGCGCATAAAATCCAAGAATGGATTTAACATAATGAAGCGCATCGAGTTAAACAAGTGATATAAGGGAATGATACCGTTCCGAACTGGAACTAATCAGAACATTAAACTTAAACGTATAATCATCAAGAATTAGCTTATGGAAATTATAAACAAATATGATCGATGGGTGGATCTATAATCATGGATGATCAATGTTTAGGATTTAAACACAAAACTTAAGGGTGGTCAAAACATGGAATTTGTGCAAAATGAGTCCAGAAGCTTTTGGTCCATCACCGCGAGAAAACTATTATCCTCCTCCAAACCAACCTTACCACCTACAATAGCCCACCTGTAATACGAAACACTCCATTGCGTCCTACAACTCTCCGTCCAAGATATCAGCTTAAGTTGTGTTGTGTCTTACTGTCTGATTTGACTCTATATGTAGCCTGGTTGTTGTGGAATTCACGGCAAGAGAGCTTAAGGTAATCACTTTTATTATCTGGATTTGAAGAGATTATTTTTCTCTGTGCTATAAATTAATTCTTGGACCAAGAGAGTTATCGAAGTTTAAACATAATTCAAAACTGGAATAGTATTTTCTGTGATTTAACAAAGAACTGTTGACGCATCAGTACGACACTGAGTACAGCAAACGTCATAGCCTCCTATTTTGTATTTCATCGGGATTCAAACTCAGTTTCATTTAGGACTTTTTATTACAAGGACTTCTATATCTCAGTTCTTGGATTATTTTTGGTTTTGATTCATACAACAGTAGTTTCTTTTTTTTTTCTTCATTTTTACCTTGTTTTTCAAGGAAAATAATATATCTGTCAAATTTTTAAAAGATTGTTGACTTCAGTATTTTCTTGTTGCTGTTTGAAAAAGCCTCAACACGTAATAGCGGAAAAGAAACACTGGCATATTTTACTTCAGGTATAATACATGATTGTTAAGTACACATAATTCCGTGACAATACCTCCCCCCTTAAAATAAGTTATAACACTTTTAGAAATCACAGAATGTGAACAAAAATAAATACTGAAGCTTACTATTTACAATAATAGATTTAATTTTAAAATGATCTTTCAATCACTCTCTACTCCATAAATCGGCCCTTACATTGTACGACCCTCGAATCGCCTTGATCTCAATCCGGAAACGATATGGCTGTAAAGTCAATGCCCAATAATCAATTTATCCGTATTGCGGACATCTTCCTGAAACTCTGTATTGTGTTGTGATCATACTGTATGATTGTACTCTATAAGTACCCTGGTTGTGGATGCAATTCGTGGCCAGAGAACACAAGGTAATCGGATTTCTCATTGCAAGTATCTTACATATGCAGTTTTGGATCATCATTGTCTTTCAATCAGTCTACTCCATACACGGGCGCCTATATTGTACGACATTCAAATTGCCTCGATCAGGAAACGATATGGCTGTAAAGGCAAAGACCAATCTTGAATTGGTGACTTTCGCTTTATTCAAATACATTAAATGTTGATGGTTCGTTTCAACTACAAATTCCCTTCTGAAAAGGAAATTGTGAAATGTTTATATTGACTATATTTGTGCCAAACACTCCTTTCGATCACAGCATAGTTTTGTTTCACAGGCAGCAATTTGTAAATGCATATACAATGGCTACCTTTACCTCCTCTTGCTCCAGCAACAAAACTGCTCCTCATTCTGTGTCTAACCCATTAGTTCTCACCACAGACGATTTACCCAGTTCTGGCAACTTTACGATTGGCATCCTGATCAATTTTCACTTAAGAGTGTTAGATGCTCTTTCTTGACATGAAATCTAAGTTGCTATAGTGGGTCGCTATTTCCTAATTAATTCTGTGAATGGACAAGCTATAACAACGTAATTTCGCGTAAAGTCCCATTCAACACAAGAAAAGATCGACATTTTGTCTTGGTTTCTGGTCTAGGGGCATCTCTGTTTGTGCCAATTGTGTCAGGGTAATGTGGATATTTAAATGACTCGACCAGATTACTAGATGTTCTCAGCATTCAAAGTTAGAATACGCTATATTAAAATTAGTTGTGTAGCTGTGACATTGGTCTTGCGGAGTTTGTGAAACAGATCGATTAATAATCTAACAAGATTTTTCCAGTTATGTGTGTATACAATTACAATCGTCAACGCAACTACTTACGTTTTCCATTCCTTCAACACGTTGCTCAACGCACTACGCACCAGAGTGAACAAAACTAAAATATATAACTTTAAGCTAGTAAATACCATAAAGGGTCCCAGCTGCGTGGATATTAACAGCGACATGCACCTGCAAATATCCTTTGGTGAGAATTAAACTTTGAACTGTACTAGTGCGCCGCCATTTCTGAAAGAAACACTCAATATCTTGTATCGGTTACACATAAAATTTGATGATTTTAATTAGTTGTCGAAAGTCTATATAAAAGCGGTTTATTCTGTCTTTCTTTCTGGCATATACCAAGGGTGACGAATACGGGCAGCTGGAGAGTTCATTCACCACCAGCCCCGGTCTAACATTTTAACTAATGCTTCATCGATCGTCTCCCGTGCAATAGAGGGCGTTGGATACCTTTTAATTCAGATTAGCTCTGAGCCATTAAAGTTTATGTCATGTTTTATCAACGAAATATCTGCTCTTCTGTCCTCAATTGCATCTGTATATTAACACAGTATCGCTGTTATTTGTTGACGTTGACATCCATGTATCTGTGGGCAGACGCTGAATGTGTGCACTCCCTTTCTTCCATGCCCTATTGGGCGCTAAAGTGGAGTTTCTCTACTGGGGTCGACTACTTGTATTCCTACATTTATCTGACTGCTGATTTTGCAGATGCATCTGCTTAACTCCATGTAGAGAAGCATGTGTTATCGCCAATTCTGCGACGCGTCCAATTAGATAACTCCTGGAAAAACCTTCAGTTCTTTAATACAGATACCAAGATGCCTAATTTGATATAAAAGAAGCAGACGACATATTATCCATCTGTACCAGTGAATAAAACAGACTGGTTGAAGACAATTTGGGAACGTATTCACAGAGTGGCCCTGTCATTCGATTCGTCAGCGCTATAATGATTCAACAGTTCTTTAAACTCTTTTATGTGACACTGCTAATGGTTGAAAAGTGCACATTTATGTTTCCTTTCATAAGACAAAACGTTGTTATAAGATTCAGACTAGTGTAATTTTCAAACTTAAATTATAACTACATAAATTTCATGTCTAGTCCTGATATTATAATACTATATTAAGTCTCCATACCTAGCATGACATACCTTTTCTTGAACAAAATAATATTTTCCAATTGTTTCCAAAAATGTGTATACTCTACGTGTTTAAAATACCAACTTACTCCAACAACATTTTTCTATGCAAGTTGGAAAATTAAAATTGTCATCTTCAAAGAAAAATGAACATAGTATTCTTTACTTATCAGTTTCATTTATTTCAGATATTTGTATTTGATTCTGCTGAAATGTAACATTGTTTAAATTAGATTCTCAGATTTATCGGACGTTTCGAAATTTATTTTATATCATCTTCTCGAACATAATTAACATAACCTGTATTCCTTTTCATAGTTAATATTTTTCAGTGTATTTCGAAGTTATTTCAGTCCCATATGACAAATACATATATAATCCAAGGTGAGGGTCGTATAATAAAATAAACCAAAGGTCTGTAGTCTTGTTGTCTATGTAGCCTAGATATGAGTGTAGCTTATAGAGAATGTAGTCAAGCTGTGAATGCAAAGTTTTCAAAGAAAAACTGAGATTCATTGACGGACACTGATGAATGAGATTTGTACTCGTGTGAGACAGACGGGTCTGGATACATCGGTGACTACTAGCATAATTGAATAGTTTTATGTTGCTATTTGTGAGGGATCAGTAAATAAAAACAGGTTGCACCTTCTGAATTCTACAGTTTGTATTAAATATGTTCGAGGAAAGAATTCTTATCGAAGTTTGTATACGAGATCCTTGTTTACAGGTCTCTAAATGCTGTCAAATTGGTACTGTTGAACATAGTGCGTGGTTATTAGACGTATGAGGTCGTACGTGGCTGTTTTGAGGAACTAGAACAATACAGATTTTGACTGGATGCATTACAGTGAATGGGCACAAGTGCAAATTGCAGAATAAATGCGAGTGCTCTGTTATTTAATCTGTTCTTGTTCTCATGCATTTAGTCAGAAAGGTATATGGGAAAGATGGGAGAATTTTAAAAATGTATAATTGTATGAGTATTTTGTACCAAATAGACATCCAAGAGGATGCAACAAGACATTAGCCCATTCATTCACTCTCCTACCTCCACTCCTTACGAGGATGAGTTCGTGGCCGGGTGGTTTGTAGTGCTGGTGTATGTGAGCTTTGCGGGCAGTGCCGTTGCTCGCGAAGCGGATTCGATTCCGTCTTTTAATATTGGACCTTTCCAACACTGAGCATAAGGAGGGAAAGGAGAGATTAAGTCCTTCGGCAAAACAAGTACAATAAACCCATCATGGTTAGTGTTTAACTATCTAAATATGATAGTACATTCTCAACAGTAGTTTTGAGTAAGGATTAATATATTTCATAATAATTGGCCATCGTTGATTTGCGATAACGCGGTAAGCGACACCACCTACGCTGTGGCCTCACATGTAGCGTCAAATTGCGGTCATTGAAGAGGTGCACATAATGAGGTTCAATCATATCCGAATTTACAATATGATAAGGTTATATGTTTAAGTTCATTTTATATAATAATTGGGGAAATCGACATTTGCTACATTTCGTACTATTATTACACAGGTCGTGAACTAAATGAGAGCTTTACGGTCATGCAATAGAAATACAATTATGGTATCTTATCGCTAGTCGATTGTTTTACGTTTTCTTGTCAAATACGAGTTCCTATTACAACAGTCTTGTAATTTTAGCCTCTCAAAGCAGATACGAGTCAGGTGGGTCTTATTTTTTTAAACTGATTTACTCACATGGCAAGACCTAGCTATCAACAATGGTATTCTGTGGGGTTGTATTTTTTTCTGTAAATTTGAGGGGAAAAAATTGTTATTATATGAGCTTATTAGGACTGATGTTGATGTATAAATCTGTTTGACTCCATTTGACTCAGGAAGAAATGAGATTAACAGGTGATACATTTCCATTAAATCTTCCTAAAACATCATCTAAATAGGTTCATATATGTCCTGATACAAATAAATGAAGTCACTCCATATTATTTACAAAACTAAAAGTATCTGTCTTGTTCTCTACCCCTCTGTTTCAAAGAAATACATAATTACGCTATGTCGCCTAAAATCTATGTTTGATATGTTGTTGAAAACGTTTCATGAAAATTAAGCTCTGTTATCTATAGCTTTCGAAAAGAGATGGTTTTTTCGCATAACTCAATTCTTCAAAGATGAACACAGATCGCAAATATATATATGTGTGTGTGTGTGTGTGTGTGTGTGTGTATGTGTGGTTCATACATTAGATATTACAGAAGTTTGTCCGCCATGTTACTGTACTATGTCGTTTGTTTTCCTGTCATTGCGCGACTTATTTACACATCGCTTGTAGGTCCAATGATCAAGTTCAGCGCACATGAATAATTGTTAAAATAAATACTTATTTCCACACATGTTTGATATACCAGTCATATTTACACAATGTTTCTCATTACTGATGTGGATGTATAAATCTGTTTGACTCCATTTCACTCAACAAGAGATGAGATTAACAGGTGAGAAATGTCCATTAAATCTTCCTAAAACATCGTCTAATTAAGTTCATATGTTTCCTGATACAAATAAATGAAGTCACAAATTTTAAAAGCAAAACTAAAAGTATCAGTATTGATCTCTATCCTTCTGTTTCAACCCAATAAATAATTATGCTATATCGCCTAAAATCCGTGTTTGAACGCAGTTATGTCGATGAAAACTTTTCATGAAAATTAAGCTGTTGTCTATAGCTTTGGAAGAGAGATGGTTGTTGCGCATAACTAAATTGCATGCTTCTTCAAATATGAACACAATTAGACGGTAAACTGGTGTAAATAAATATAGCTTACTAACCCCCGGAATGGTACAATTAATCAATATTTCCTCTAAAATGGGCCTTTTCGTAAAAAGACTATCTGCAGATTTAAATGAACACATGCCATGTGTTACCTTTGTAACAGGCTGGTCCGTGTTTGGATTATATTATAGCGAAGGCACATAAATCAATTTAGTAAATGAGATTTTTATGTATAAGGATATTATAAATGTGAACACCTAACTCCTACGTATAAAATCCAAGAATTGATTTAACAGAATGATGTGCATCGAGCTAAACAACGGATATAAGGATATTATATCACTCCTAGCTGGAGCTATTATGAACATTATCTTAAACATGTAAACATAAAGAATCAACCTATGCAACTTATGAATAAATACAATTTATAGATGGTTTCAAAGACAAAGATTTAGAATGATTCATCTACCACCAAGGTTGACCAAAATATGAAATGTGTGCAAAAGTATAAATAATGTTTCCAGAAGTAGGACACATACATATACATTTGATTGTTTACTCATACAGTGATACTGAATATATTGTTTTGATTTTCAATCAAATAGTGATACAAAATAATTCAACAACGAAGAAATATAACTCGTGGGGTCCAGTTGATGATCACAACGTTTCTATAGTTCCACCGCTCTCGTCAAATATCCTGGAAGCCACCACACATGGCCCACCCCACCCAGTTTACCCCAGGATAATTCAAGAGATCATTATTAGTACTGCAGACCCGCTTGTCCCGAAGCTTTTGGTTCATCACCGCGAGAAAACTACTATCTTCCACCAAGCCAGCGTCAATAACTACAATAGCCCATATGTTATACGAAACCCCATTGCGTCCAACCACTTTATATCCAAGATATCAGCTCTACATCAAAAATAAGCTCTACAGCTGACGATTGCTCCCGGAAAGTAGACAGCTTCCTGAAAGCTTGTGTTGTGTAATGATCGTACTGTCTGATTTGACTGTACAAATACCCTTTGGATGAACCGAACTCAGTATTTTCAAATAACTAATGCGTAAATGAACCACTCTCAGGTAACCTTGTACTCGGAAACGAAACACCAGCACATTTTACATACATACATACATACATACATACATACTGTTTTACCATTAAAATGTATAACGCTTGAATGAAAAAAGGGATTAGTAGTCCAAACTCCCTATCCCTTCCTTCTCTAAATCTGTCCCCGCTATGCATCATGGTCTTCGTGTATCTGACACAAGATTAGAGATTTATGGGTTATCTCCATGCACTTTGTACATATTAGCCCACAGCTATTCCCATGCACTTTGTACACATTGGCCCACATATTGCATACAGATAAGTGATAATATACAGTGTAATTATATATTGAGAAATAATATAGATATTGTTTTTATTTGTCCTTCCTGAGACTCGCCTAGTCTGCGCGCACAAATACCCAATCACCTTAGACCAAGTCGACGAGTTTTGGACTTTCCATTTACGGGGTTAAGTGGTTATATATAGAGGGGGAACATTATATGAACAGCAAAAGATTGGTACAAACAGTATAGCGATAGGGCATTCCAGCTGAAAATAGTTATTGGCAAGGAGCATTTGGTAATATTTATGCTATTGGTTCTGTGGGTGATACTGCGGTGCATACTTTCCTAAATAACAAGTACTCTCGGCAATGAACCCCATCAAGCTTCTTCCTCTATCTCGTTTATATCTTCGCTGCTTATTGCACGTTAAGCATCCCAATCAGGCTATATTGTTACGACTCTTTGGCATTAAACCAAGTATGAGAAAAAAGCAAAAATCAGTAATGTCAGCAAACTTCAGCACACCATTTATTTCATTACAGTACAAATTACAAATTTGAAAAGAGCTTAAAGAATTGTGAATTAAATCCCAAGCAATCCCCCAAAATAGTCAAAAGTTATAGTTTTCTGAATGAATTCCACTATTGAATGTTCTGATATGTCAGTACCTGATGTTATGATAATGTTGATGTATCAAAATTATATAATTAAGATTGTCCCTGAATAAATAGTTTATTCCAAAGGTCAATAAACACTTTGTTTGTTGCAAATTATATTTTATAAATAAATGCATTATTTCAAACTATAACTGAACACCACAGAAACTGATTCCACAATGGCTGATATGAAGATGTTAAAAATAATTACGTTGACTAAAACCCCTCAACACAAACTTTAGACAATAACAGACACATGATTTAGGTAATTGTCCAATGAAATTAGTAAACACATTCAGGTCTGTATACTTAAAATTTAACAAACTACCTGTCACAAATAAGGTTGACCATAGTTTATTCAAGGAAACAACCAATGTTCTGAACTAAGACCCAAATAAACATGTTCACAAATAATCAATATCTTTAAGTTAGGTCTACAATCATGGATAAACGTGAGCTATGTATTATACGGGGTGTTGGTATCGTAAATTTGATAAAGCTTCAAAAAATAAAATAACCACGTTTAACAGACAATTAACTGTTATAATATATTCCATTTCACGTGTTAGACGCGGAGTAGAAAGTCACACGTAGAGTGCGGGCTTAATGTATTTTTTTTGTTTGTTTGTATACACCACTAGGGACATTTATATAATGTAATGGACTATATGTATTTGTTGAGCGAATATATTTATTCATTTTATATACATGTATTTGAGTAGTTTTGTGATAGTGTATTTCTTATTATACGCTACCAATTTCATCTTTTTGTAGCTGAAACTGGTGGGGGGGGGTAGGTGTATGTGAAACAGACTATAACTTTCAGAAGTTCACGAACTAGAAAATGGAACCATACAGCTCAGTGTACCATGCCCAACTCGGTTTAACATCATTTTTACGACATGTAACAGTAAGGTAACCAGTTCACCTACGACCACATAATTTAGAAAGCGAGAAACACCTCTCATGTTCTCTGATAGTTTAACATATAAAAGGTGTTTATTTGAAAATACTTAATTCGTATTTTAAGATCTGAACAGTATTAATTGTATTCTTCTTGTGTCCATTAGTAAATTTCGGCTGGAATTTGATTTATTAAAAATTATTTATTACATGAAATAAAAAGTTCTCATCAAACTAACATTCTTGGAAATGGGGACTTCAATCTAGATTGAAGTTTCAAGTAAGGATATTGTATTACTGTGATCCAACAAAATACTTTTGGCACATCGCCCCTACATGGGCCGTCAAATCCTTCAGCGTCGGGTTAAATGTGGATGTCCACTAAAAGTTTATTCGAAACTTTAATTATTAGATCATGTGTCTGTAATTCAGTGTAATTTGAGATTTTGATTCGCATTAATATTTTAACATTTTGACTTTGTATCCAAAGAATTGCTTGCCAATGTTACAATGCTTGCTGCTTCTCACTATTTTGTAATAATTTAAGACCACATAGTCGTAACAATTATAAGACTGAAATTAAAAAGATGCAAAAACTATGTAATGTTATTAGATACATTGATCAGATAGCACAGAAATATATCTTTGTTTAAAGTTTTAATTTTCCTGTAAAGTCTGTTTCGTTCATTATCTCTGGCGCAGCAAACTAAAAGCATCATTAATTAGAAAAGCTATCTGCTACATTGCAGCATTGTGTTCATTCCTAAACCTCATTGATATGCAGAGTACTTTGCATGCTCCATATACATCCCCTCCTGCTTTAAACAACATACCAGCAGGATTAGAGCGGAATCGCTGTACTTTGGAAAATGGCAAAATGTGAAATACAGCATGTTCTCCAAGGCGGCTATCATGTGTGAAGTCTTGCCCTGCCGGAAAAAACACTGGTACTCAAGGTAGTGCAAGAAAAACTTTGGATCAACGAAAGTGCACTGGGAAGGACGGACGGTACCTATGTGTGAACCTCTTGATAGGAGCATCGCAAGAATTAATGCTTTTGGCATGCAATGAATCTCTAATAGATGAAAATATACTGGAAAGGCAACATATTGTCGCGTAAACTCGGCTACTGAGAGATTGTCTTCCAATATTTTACAGAGAGCATATATTGAGTGAGGAGTATGGCCATAGATGACAAGATATATATAATTCTCTTGAGTCTGATGAAGAACATTCTCTACCATGATGAAATTGTCCTGCGTCACAAAAAAAACACCCAATTTCAGTCTTCCAGAGGCCACATCAGACGAGCAACCCAACAATAGAAGCTCGTGAGCTATATCAAGACTTTCCTGGTCAATTACTTCCTGTGCTAAACACTGGGAGGCCAGACCTTATTCCACACTAGAGGAACAAAACATCTTAAGTAATGCCCGTATTGTTGTATGTGTGCAACGAACTTTCTTCACAAAATCAATTTTGTTAACCAGATCTTGGCAAGCAAATTCCATCCTAACACGTTCTATACCAAACATTAACATATCAAGTCCATATATTCGACGCCATCTTTCGTCCGATTCACATAATCGATTAGAGATGTCTGACGAAGACGAGTCAGTCTCTGTCCTATATCATCACATGACACCCATAGGATTTCTTTTCTATCCTGTCTCACGAGAGCCTGTAGAACAGCCAGCAACTGAACTTGAATATGGCCATGCACATTACCATGTAACATGTTCTCCCCTGGTATAAAGTAATTTGGGCAGTAACCAGTTTTAACCGATTGGCACAGTGTTCTCAAACATAGGTCAACACACAAGAATATATTTTCAGGTTGCCAGACGGAAGACGGTGTACTTTCTAACGCATAAAATACATTGTCTTGCAGTGATAACTACTCAACGCTTTTCTCCACAAATGGCTTACACGAAATATTTCTTGATCATTTTCAGCAAAACGAAGCATTTGTATTGAGTTGAGTTGAATTGCCACACAAGAATATTTTCTCCATATGACATAGACATTCTCCACTCCAGATGATAATCTGGACTGAGTGGATGACCAGCTGGAACCAGTAGAGCACCAGTCTGCTTTATAAGAGCTATATTTGCTTGGGATGGGTATGTTTTGATTCTGTTTTTCCACTGAGACGCCTGACCAGGCCCTGATCTGATTTTCAGTTACTCCACAAAATCCACGGAAAGTTATAAGCCCTCTATCACTGACCATGATGTATTTAAGTTTAAAAGTTTCCAAGGACTGGAGACTCTGCAGCACGCCGATGTCGGAAGAACAAGTAAGGAAATCAATGTCTGACTGTAGTCCTTGGGTGGTGGAAACCTCAGCCTGACTCCCGAAGATATGATGGTGATATTTATAAAATATAGTTTCAATCTCATCTACATGAAACATGGTGTTTATCCTTCTCCAACGTATATCCTCCCTCAGTCCCACTTTATCCAGGACATTGAATAATCTAAGAGATACATAGCTATAATACACAGGAATTATTCCTTCCATTATTCTCTACGTGCATTTGGATACCTGCAAAATAATAATAATAATAATAACAATAATGTAAAAAGGATCACTCGTTTCCTGTATTCAATCCTCTATATTATTTCATCTTAAAATGTTTCCAAAACGCTTTCTATACTTATGGGTATAAATATTGCAACATCCCATTTTTTAAGCATTCAATCGAAATATCGGAAATTAATTTATCGTCGCTTGAAATAACGTACTGTTCTATTAACTCCGACGTGTAGTACAGGGTACAGTTAAAATGTATAAATCTGCAACGTATTGAATTTGTTAATATTTCAAATGTTCTCCATTTTGGACCAATGTTATTAGTCAGCAATTTTTAAATCTCTTTGCGCCATACCGGCATGAAAAGGAAATCATATGTACAACACAATTAAAACACCTCAATTAGCACTACGTGTCACCACACTTGCAGGGAATCTTTTGCAAGAAATGATGGGTGTTTCAACAGTAAAACAAATTCTTTAATTAGTGAACCGTTCGACAATCAATCCTATCAGTGACCTTCCCATACATGTCCCTCGGGTAGGTTTGGTTGTGTCATATACCTTTTAGCAACATCTTGGAGATATAAACATGTCCAGTGGCACAAATCGAGTTATTGATGTTACTTGGACGACTGCGTTTTTGCAAATAAAACTCGTTTATATAAAACTCTTCTGTCATTATGACTACGTCTTGCAATTTTGCTGTCTCTGTTCATTTTCTTCGCACCAAACCTTATTTTGGAAATCAGATTCAAACGTTTGTTGTCACTTTTATATACTTGGGAAGTAGCTGTTTGGTAATTTCAAGCCAGCTCATAGTAATAATACGTTGGACAGCTTATCGAATAAACGTTTTAATAAAATATCGGAAGGAGGTTGTTGGGTGATATATCAATTTTTTCCAAAGCTATTTTCATCACGTAAACCTTCATTATCCATCTTGTGTTATAATTCCCAGGGTTCGTTTTGAAGCAAGTGGATGTCGATAACTTCGATTTTACAGGCAAAATAAAACCTGGTATATCTCTGTTCTAAATCTAAACAGTACTTGATAATGTAACTGAAATGTTAATAATTCCATGGTATTTTCCCGGGATGTATGGAATCCTTCAAACATCTGAAATCCAATATATATATTGTGATTTCACCAGCAGAGTGTGAATGCTTGAAATGCTTAAAGTAGTGTGAACCTCAGTGGCTAGGACACTGTCCTCATCCGTTTTCCTTTGAATGTAGCTTGCAGTGAATGTAGTGCAGATGTGATTGCGACATTTGCAAGTTTCACTGTTTAATACTGGTTAATGCTGCCTTTGGGGGTCCTAACCCAATAAATCCTTGATTAACTGAAAACATTGCACTTTATGTCGACCTTGTAAAAATATTTACTGCGTATTACTGCCGAATTATGATTGATGACTAGAAAGTTTTTGGGTGAGGAAAAAATAGGAGCAAGAAGATTACGCCAACTCTAACCTGCTACCAACGTTGCATTTGGAATCACCGGCAAGCAACCAGATTAGGAATCAGTGCTGTACAACTGAGTTAACACTCGATTTCATGATGATAATTTGTCTTCTCTGTTTCAATAGAATGGCGAGGAATTGAAATTTACGACAAAGCTTTCAAGGGTTACATATGGCATTGTTTTAAAGCAAGAATACAGGTTGCGTTGTTACTAGGTAAGGAAGTTGTTACAAGGTAAGAAAACTGGTTGTGTTCTAACAAACAGTAAGAGGATCCGTTATGTTGTTACAAAGTAAGACGACTATTTGAGTTCTTAACACATCAAGAAAACTTGTTGCGTTGTAACAAAGTAAGAAGACTGTTTGCGTTGTAACAATGTAAAACGACTGATTGCGTTGTATCAAAGATGACTGCGTTGATACAATAAGAATCCAGGTTTCGTTGCAAAAAACAAACCTTTCTTTAATAATCATTGAATTGCTATTATTATGCTCTCTATTTCTCATCAGTCTTAAAGACGCCACTGCTTTCTACTTTCATGCCGTAAAGTTCATCATTAAAACAAAATTGTTTTTGGCAACATTGGACCACCATAAAAACTACATTCAAAGAGACTATGAAGCTAATTATAATATTGGGTTTGTTATAGTAAAGCAAGGGCCATCACCAGCATATATACATATTACAAAATGCCTCTGTTCAAACATTGTTTTATGAAACTGTGCACAAATATAAAAGAATAAATCTTATAATTGTCTGAACATCATACGGTCGGTTTATTCATACAAACGTTCATGCCGCTTTTCATTTTTCTACATCGAACAGGTTTTCCTTTGAAGTAATAACAAGGCTTTTGTAAAACAATGTGATACATAAGGTTCAAAACTTTAAAGTACCCTCAAAATAAGGTAACTATCATCAAAACCTAATCAGGTTTTTGGATCCGCTTAAGGTATAAAAATGTCAAATTTGGTTTGGATTGAATCTATAGTTTCGGAGCTCTCTAACTTACAGGAAGGTGCAACAGAAAGATAAGCATGCGACAGACTGAGGATTGTAGGAAGCCATAAGCTGCCTACGACAAGTTACTCACATAAATGCTATGCTTATTATCTTTCAGTCAGTTGTCATAACAAGTTACGTGTAAAAGTAGCGGGGGGGGGGGGGGGGGTAATTGTACATGTACAACATCCATTGGTTACTGTTCCAGTCATTAACCTTAGGACAATTTGTAAAATAATAATATTGCAACAACACATTACACATGTGACATCTGTGAATTTGTGTTCATTAGCCTTAGCCATATTTTTTAAACCACTAGTTATTAATCAATTATCTTTTAATTAAAGTGTTGTGCTATATAAACTACAATGTTGGAATATTTTCGAAAAAAGAATAAAATAGTCTTTCCATCATTCCGAAAAATTAAATCATGTACCTGCGTTATATACACGGAGCGCTGATCATTTTAGGAACATTATTAATACATTTGAAACCTGACAGGTTATGGTCAGTGCAATTAAATTGGCATTTGGTCACGTCGTGTTCATTACTTTGTACACATATAAAACTATGACCCACTTGAAAACGAATATATTTTGGACTAAGACGATGGACAGCTTTTGATAAAACGGAATCTAATCGAGTTTTATGTCATGCTTCAACTTAAATCAGATGTGTCTTGTAAATTTGTATAAATTGGGCTGATGTTTCATTTTCATGGGAAATGTCATAGAAGCAACTACACAACCCCATATTAAAAACATTTGTATTTTGTTATTTTCTAATTCATCTAAAGTAATAGCGACTTTTTAGCCCCCCAAAATACTTCCTACACACACGAAGAACGAGGGCATATCAAAAAAGTCTCGAGTGCACATGCCTCTGACATTTTGTCCGATCGAATACTTTTTACACAACTGACCAGAGAAAATCGTTTCATTATATGAAAGATAAAAGAACAAGAGATGACAGACCGAGAACATGCAATTATTTTAGAACACCCATGTTATCATGGATAAAAGGTCACTAACTTCGAACATGAAGATGGATTAGAAAAATCAAACTGGTTGTAGTGGAGGTAAGTGCTATGAACGCACCAATAATTAAACCAAAATGATATCCTTTCGAAACGAGACGGAACAAAAACTGGTGGATACTCTCAAATCGGTCTCAATCGTTTATTAACAGAACTGTTTTAAATAGGAGTGAGAGAAAAAGATACGGACAGAAACTGAGAGAGAGCGATTCATGTACACCACACCAGTCACCACTAGGTACGCAGTTTCCTTTCACGTCTCCCACTTCATGCGTAATGCCTGTTCGGTATCGTTTTGCGACCATACTTATAAAGCACTCGATTAGAGTTTCCCCATAATTTCGGCACAGTCATAAAAGCGGTACTTTTACACACACTATCTTTTAACAAGACTGAAGCCGTCATATGTGAAATACTTCTCATTCGGAAACAACCCGTGCTGGTACGTAACCATGTCCTCAACTGTATTATTTTATCATTTTTGTTCACTTACTTGAAAATAGAAAACGAAATCACGCATTCGATTAACAATCAGTTATATGGAGAACAATATATGAGAAGTTTCTAACACTGGAATCTCCTAGCATATTTCCAATTCTAGAACTCTGCAGAAAATATAACACATATGCATATTCAAAATAAATAGTTGTCATCTTAAAGTGCATCCTGTATAACAGATGTTTATAATACATAACTAAATACAAAGTAACCAGCATTAAATCAGACCACACTTGTTTATAAGCCAGGTAGCTATCAAACGTCTTCGATTTATCTGGGAAGAAAAGTCGCTAAATAATTGCACAGCCTTAGCAACCTTTTATTATATCAGCTTTTGAACCTAAGAGTGCAAAACATGTATTTTTCAAGTCAAACCAAACGTGTCGCATCAGTTCACGTTTTTCTTTTGACATGTAACAATTACACGACAAAATCCGGATGAATACTATGTAAGTTAACATTTCTCCTGTCATTTTGCACCCGTAATGTATCATGACATAATTGACGTAACTAATGGTGGATCAATAGTGATGGAGGCAGAGTTTTATTGACTGCCTCCCTGTCCTATAAAGAGATAATGGGCGGTGAACAAATGAGTACGCTTCCTAGAGTAAATGTACAGTAAGACAGATTAATTATATGCTTGAAATGCTTCACAGGTAGGAACTTTCTGTGACTTCACCCTTTTAGCCTTGGGATTCTGTCCCGACTGCTTGTTTACGCTCCTCTAAACAATCTTTAAAAGGTATTTATGGATCAACCTACAAATATATATATATATATGTTTTTATGTGACATTCTCTCGTATTCCCTTATCAAATATATGATATAAAATGCAGCTCGTTCCTGATGTAGAAATTATCAGAAATACACACTTATACGTATAATCTATTATCTGCTTTAAAATTCCTATTGACAAGCGAAAGACATTTTTATTTAATATTCTTAGAATGGCAACTATTCGAAATGATTGTAGTCTTCAACGAGAGAAGTTTCTTTCGTTTACGACATAATTCGATTTTAAGGAAAAAGTAATACGTATATTATGAATGATGCTCACTTTTTCTAACGACATAATAGTTGTCACCCTATACGTTGAACTACAGCAGAAGTAGATCCTCCTGCTTTGCTGAGTATATCCATGCCATATTAATAGAAACTGTGACAATTTATATAGCAGTCATGGAGTACGGTAAAGATGCACCGTTGACAAGTTTCGTTCCGTGGAACTATTGATAATCATCTATTTCGGAAACTAAAATGTTGGTTTTGACTCATAATGGAATGTGAAAATACCCATGTTTCAGTATGTTAACACAGTTACAAATGTAAGTGGCCTTTTCTTTAACGGCTTTCAATTGTTTTAAAAAGATATCTTGCTCAAATCACTTAAGTCAATGATATAAAAAATACCTCTATAAATTGCCTAATTGCGATGAAGAGTCAAGATAATGATCTTTGATAGATGTAACCTGGACGTCAGATATATTCCAAATATAATGGATTATTTTGATACATCCCGTGCAACTGTGTAACACAAAGAAATACCTTGAAATACTTTTGCCGCTTGTATTGTTGAAATGTTAACATAGACATGTACATCCATCCATCCATTCCTGCCTGCATACATACATACATACATATATACATACATACACAAACACACACACATACAAACACACATCCTTACATATATACATACATATATACGACAGATTGAAGTGAAAATCATTTTCAATTATGTTGAATTATGCATTATTTGAATTGTTATTTTCTTCAGAACAATCGTAAGGTGTACCGATTAATGTCATTAGAAAACAGCCTGTTATGTTACATCACATTGTCCTATAAAGCATATCTCACTGTAACCCTCTAAGATACGTCAACATGTTCATGGTTTTGTTCATATCCTATTTTCATAAGCTAAGTCCATTAGTAATTATCAAACTTAGAACAGCATGGGTTTAGACTGTTAAGTAAAACATTACTAAACCTCTACTGCAGATTCTATTTACTCAGTCTATATGATAACACTGAGAACTTTATTCAAATATCTTGCCAATTTATGTCGCATTACTTTGTGATTGAATCGTTGGTAATGAATATCAAGGCAGAATCCAAAATTTGTGACATACTGTTACTAGCCATGAAAAGTTGTCTCCCTTAACCTCACATGCAGATGCGTCTAAGTGAGCAGATTTAGCCAATACGTAATATGGAAATGTGCAGATATTTAATCTATTTGCCATTATTTTCTTATTCTGATTAACAAATTTCTCACAACAGCAGAAACATAATTTTTCCGTACTATTTTGGGGAAATGTTGTATTTTAAGAATAACATGTGTATATTTTAGCATGTTCACCCGGACTTTTACTGCCACATATGAGGGCAAAGGATGTAAATTGTAAATATGGACATGTTCAAATCAGCAAAATAGTTGTCAGTCAACTAAAATTTGTGTCAACACTCTACAACCAGGTTTTTTATTAACAAGAAGTTGTGTGAACACTTTGCAACCATCCTGTTTTTATTACTAGGTGTTTAACTTGAGATGTTTTAAGTTATGAAACCGATTTATTTCCAGGATTTATATTGAAGGAAGTCGATGTCATAACCTCGATATAACAGGCAAAATAAAATCTGTTATTTATATGTTCTAAATCTAAACTACATGATAATGTAACTGAACTATTACTAATTGGATGGTACTTTCCCAGGATATATGGAATCCTCTGAACGTTTTAAATCCAACATACACCCTGTACATAATGGCGAAAACTACCAAACGATTGATTAATCAGCAATGTATAATTAAAATCTAGACTTTGTAGGTGAGATTATTTTCACTGCTAATAAACCACACAATATCTAATTCCTCTGTGTGTGTGTGTGTGTGTGTGTGTGTGGTTCGTACATTAGACATTGGAGACAGTCATCCGCCATTTTACTGTACTACGTTACTTTGTTTACACCAATGATCACGTTCTTCGCACCGAAATAGTTGTTAACATAAATACTTGTTTCCATACCTGTTTGATTGACCAAACATATTTACAGAATGTTGCTCATTATTTATTGATTCGCATGATAATATCATCAATGTGTCCAACATACTGAAACAGAAGATCATTTAACAGCTGCGTATTTTCTCTACGAATCGGTATCCATTTTTCACGGGATGAAATAAACAAAAATGTTAATTACATATTCAAATATTTCTACTACTCGTTTCCTCGTAAACTGACAGCTAACGTAACACCATATCTGGAATTACATATCCTGTAGAACGATAAATTACGATGTTCAATTAAAATGCATTAAAAGAAACAACTTAATTCCATAGCAGCAAAACGTTGGAAGAAAAATTTAAATAATATCGCTATGGGAGGTTGCCGGGTGATATTTCAAATTCTGTTTTTCCCAAGCTATGTTTTAACATATAAGCCTACATTATCCAAATTGTGTTTTAATTCCCAGGATTCGTTTTGAAGCAAGTGGAAGTCGATAACCTCTATGCAACACTCAAAAAAAAAAAGTAATGTTATTTCTCTGTTCCAAATCAAAACAGTTCTTGATAATGCAACTGAACTATTACTAATTGCATGGTACTTTAACGGGATGTACGGAATCATTGAACCGTTTTCTACCCAACATACACTCTTTGCCAAACGACTAATTCATCAGAAATGCATGACTAAAATCAAGTCTTGGTGGGGAAGAGTATTTCCACTGTTAATAAACCACACATTTATATTTCTTAAACATTAATATCCCAACACAGTTTATTACGTATTCGGTTGTTGGCTTGTATATAACATTGCTGAATTAGTGGTCACGTGATAATATATATCTAGCTTGCAAGGAGTATGTATCCGTAACAAGGACCTAGTCAGAGAAGGTAATAAGAGAAAAAGAATGTAATTTGATTTGTGATTGTAAGGCAGCACTGGTTTAACTTGTGTTTGTAAGAACATTGATAGATATCGTTTAGGAGTTGATAATATTTTTCCTTACATTGATCTTTCGAGCATATACATACATACATACATACATACAGACAGGCAGGCAGACAGACAGACACACACACACACACATACATACATACATACATACATACGTGTGAGTCATGCTGTAAGTGTTAGTTTTTCCTTCACTGAATCAGATCTATGTCTCTCTCTTTATTAATTATAGTACATCCGGCGAATGAACGAGAGAGCGAGAGAAAAGCAGCCTTAAGGATAAATATTATGGTAAATTATTGGTAGATATTATGGTTGATTTCTTGTACATATATGACAAACAATGGTTACTTTCGTACGTGAATTAAGTATCATCTTGCTCTCTTGCATTAATAGATTTCGCACGAAAGCAACGTCAAATCAGTATAACTACCTAAATATGATAGTACAAATATACATTCTCAACAGTAGTTTTAATAAGCATTATTTGATTTCATAATCATTGTTCACAGTTGTAAGGCAACACGATAAAGCGCTAAACGATACCAGCCACGCGTTTGCCTCATATGTTGCGTGACATCGCGGTCATTGTAGAGGTGTTCAAAATGAGGCATAATCATATTCTAATTTGTCGGTATTGTAAGTACATATATGAGTTAATTTTATATAATAATTGCAAAATCGACATTAGCTACCTTTCATACTATCATTACAGAGTTCCTGAACTAAACGAGAGTTTTAAGGACATGCAATAGAAATATAATTCTTATAATATCGCTCATCTAATGTCTTTCTTTTTCGTGTCAAAGATGAGTTTCTATTGCAAAGGTCTTGATATTTTAATTACTGCAAAGCAAATATGATTTTCTGTAAATTTGGAGAAATCCGTTATTGTAGGGTTTTAGCAGGACTGATTAAGTCATATTTGCAGGTTGGAAATTTCCAATCAGTCCCGCAAAAACATGGTATAAATAAATATACATATTTCAGAATACTAAAAATGGACGTCACCCTATAATATTTGCAAAACTAACAATACCGTTATTGTTCTTTCCCCTGTTAAAATATGCGTTTGACATGTCGTTGAAAACGTGTCGAGAAAATTAAGCTTTGTTGTTCATAGTTTTTGAACAGAGATGGTAACTCAATTGTAAGCTTATTCAAAGATGAACAAAATTCAATTGTAATGGGTGTAAATTAAAGAAAGGTTACTATGCCCCGTAATGGTAAAAGTAATCAATATTTCCTCAATAATTAGCCTTTGTGCAAACAGACTGTCTGCATCTTTGAAGGAACACCTTTCATATGTTACCTTTGTAACAGGCTGATCCTGGATAGGATTAGATTATGACAAAGACACTGACAGCAATTTACTGAATGAGATGTTTATATTTAATGTGATTGAAATGTGAACATCAAACTCGTATGCATAAAATCCAAGAATTGATTTAACAGAATGATGCGCATCGAGTTAAACAGCTGATATAAGGAAATGATACAATTCCTAACTGGAACTAATCAGGACATTAAACTTGAAAGAGTAATCATAAAGAATCAATTTATGGAAATTATGAACAAATATGATTGATAGATGGATCTATCTTCATGGATGATCAATGTTTGTGATTTAAATACAAACAAATCAGAATGATTCATTTACCACAAAGGGTGATCAAAATATGGAATTTGTGCAAAAGTAAGAATATTGTTTCCTAAAGTAGAACATATACATGTATATATTTATATATATAGTGTTACTGAATATATTGATTTGATTTTCAATCAAATAGTCATACTAAATAATTTAACAACGAAGAAATATAATTCGTGGTGTGCAGTTGATGACCACGACGTATCTTTAGTTCGTCGGATAGTCTAGAAGTCACCACGCATGACCCACCCCACCCAGTTTGCGGAATGATATACCTAAAGATCCTTGTTAGAGCTGCAGACCCATTGGTTCCGAAGCCTTTGGTATATCACAACGAGAAAACTAATACCTTCCTCCAAGCCAACGTAATAACCTGCAATAGCCCACATGTATTTACGAAACCCCACTGCGTCCCACGACGTTCCATCCAATTTATCACCTCTATATACAAAATCAGCTCTATAGCTGATGATTTCGCCCGTGTTGTGGACATCTTCCTGAAACTTTGTACTGTGTTTAGATCATACTGTCCGATTTGACTCTATAAGTATACTGGTTTTGGTGTAATTCGTCGCCAGAGAGCTCAAGGTAATCGGCTTTCTCACTGCAAGTACCTTACTCGTGCAGCTTTGGATGAGCATGATTTTCCAATCCGTCTAACCATGAACAGGCGCCTACATTTTAGGACCCTCGAGGTGCATCGATTCGGAAACATTATGACTGTAAAGTCAATGACCAATGAACAATCTTGAATTGGTGACTTCTGCTTTATTCAAATACACTAGATACTGGTGATCCTTTTCAAGGACAAATTCCCAATCGAAAAGGTACATGTGAAATTTTCCAATTCACTACACCAGTGCGAAACATCCCGTTTCGATCATGGCATAGTTTTGTTCCAGAGAAAGCAATTTCATAACGGCATAAGCTAACTTGTGGCTAACGTTACCCCCTCTTGCTCCTGTAACAAAACTGCTCCAAATCCTGTGTCTAATTATTTCTCAATACCATCGATTTATGCAGTTCTGGGAACTTATGGATTGATGTACTGGCAACTTTAGGATTGGTGTCCTGGCAACATTAGGATCAGTGTACTGATTAAAACTTTCTTTACATGCGATCCAAGTCACTATATCGGGTTAGCATTTCCTACTTAATTATGTCAATGGACAAGCTAAACTAGCGTAATTTCACGTCAACCCAAGGAGCGATCGAATTTTTGTCTTGGTTTCGGATCTAGGAGCATCTCTGATCGTGTCAATTTTGTCAGGATAGTGTGGATTTTTATATGCCTCGACCCAGGTACTAGATGGTCACAGCATCCCATATTAAAATATGTTACAGTACACTTGGTGGGCCAGCTATGGCATTGTCCTTGTGGAGTTTGTCACACATATTGATTAATAATATAATAAGCTCTTTCCAGTTACGCGTGTATACACTAAACTAGGCAACGAAACTTCTTATGTTTTCCATGCCTGTTACGATGAAAGCACTAAGCACTGTGGTTGAGAAAACCAAAATATGTGACTTTAAACTAGTAACGACCTTAAATGTTAGCGAATGCGCGGATATTAACATCGATAGGGATCTACTAATATCCTTTGGTTAAAATTAAACTTATAAGTAAATAATTGCGCCACTAATTCTATGAAAAGGCCCTCCATATCTTGCATCGGTTCCGCATAAAATAGGATAATTTGTTTAGCTGAGGACAGTCTATTTAAAAGTGGTTTCTTCCGTCTTTCTTACTAACCTATACCACGGAGGACGAATACAGGCAGCTGTAGAGTTCATTCACCACCACCCCGGTCTAACACTTTACCTAATGCTTCATCGATTGTCGTCCGTGCACTAGAGGGTGTTGGATATCCTTTTAATTCAGATCAGCTCTAAAGTTTGTCATGTTTAACCAACATAATATGGGTTCGTCTTTCCGCAAATGCATCTGGATATTTACACAATATCACCTTGATTTGATGACGTTGACCTTCATGTATATCTGGGCAGACGCTGGCTTTGTGTACTTTCTTTCTTCCATATCCTATTTGACACGAAAGTGGAGTTTCTGTACTGGTATCTAATTCCGGTTCGCCTTCCAAGGTCACGGATGCGATCAATGCTAGTGCAAAATTTAATGTCATGAGATAGCAGTAACGACTTTAGGAACCTTAAACTTACGTAATCGCTGTTTCCAGCTTTGCCCCTATGTTCCACTGCTTACATAATATGAAACCGGAACCTCGACATGGTTGGAAGTCAAGAGCCTTCGACATTACCAATCGCTAACTCGCAAAGGCGATTGTCCATGTACAAAGTTTTGACGGTTTTGGTCAAGAAATGCGTCTCGATTTGTATCCTAGTGACGAGAACGGGATCATTCGTTTCATCCAACAACATACATGGGCATTTCCAACCAAGTATTTGGTCTTCCGTAACTAGACGCATCTGTACCACGAGCACGTGCATCTGGTGTCGCGTAAAACTGGGACTTCTTGATCTCGACCGCTGACGGTACTACTAGCTTCTTTACGGGGGTGCAGGTGAACCAGTCCGTATGAATCTGGGAAAATGTGCCAAAGTGGAACTGATATTTCGGGGATGGGGGTGGTTTCATTCAAATTGGGAAGTAGAACCAGAGTGCACTCGATGTGGTTAGGAACTTGATATTTTGTGATTGTGTGTAGGGTGTGTGGGAGAGTCGGGTATTGCATATGATGTTTTATTTATTTTTTGTACCATCATCTTATCGTACATAAATAACAATAACACAAGTCTCCTCATTCACACACATTGTGTTTGCGTTATTCATTTAGTCCAAATTCCACTCGGTTCAAATATGTAACAAGGACAGATTGCAACGTTAAACCATTACAGTACTCAGCAGTTCGCATACATACATGGATAAAAACAAAGTTGGTAACCAACTTTCAGAAGTTCACGAGCTAGAAAATGGAACTCTACAGTGCAATGTACCGTGCCCAAATTTGGTTAACATCATGATTAACGACATGTAACAGTGGGTGAACCAGTTCAGCTATGACCACATAATTTAGAAAGCGCGAAACACATCTTAAGTGCTCAGATTGTTTAAACTGTAAATCTTGTTTATTTGAAAATACGTCATTCGTGCTTTAAGATCTGAGCAGGATTAATTGAACTAATGTTGTGTCTATTAGATAATGTCGGATGGAATTGATAAAAATGATTATATTACAGGAAATGAAAAGATCTCACCAAACTAACATTGTTAGAAATAGGGACTTCAATTTATATTGAAATTTCACGTAAGGATATTGTAGTAGTGTCATCCAACACAAACGTTTTAGCACATCACTACTACATGGGCCACCAAAGGCACATCCAATCCATCAGCCTTTGGTTTAATTGGGATGTCCACCAGACGTTTAATCAAAACTCTAATAATTAGGTCCTGCTTCTGTAATTCTGTGATTATTTGAGATTTAATTCGCAATAATAAAGTTTTAACATTTTGACTTTTGTATCCAAGGAAACTTTTAATTTTGCAAAGCTTATTCTATTCTTCTTACTCTTTTATATTACTTATTTTAAGACCACATAGTCTTAATAGTTCTAAGATTGCAATTAGAAAGATACAAACATTATAAAATGTCATTAGGTACATTTAGCACGTAAAAGTATATTTTTTAAATGATTTCTTTCTCCTGTAACGTCCCTTTCGTTCATTATCTCTGGCGCAGCAACCTAAAAGCATCATTAATTAGAAAAAATATCTGCCACATTGCAGCATTGTGTGTATTATTTAACCGCATTGATATGCAGAGTACTTTGCATGAGTCAATATACATCCCCTCCTGCTTTAAACAACATGCCAGCAGGTTAAGAGCGGATGCTCTGTAGCTTAGACGTTTGTAAAAATGCGACCCACAGCACGTTGTCCAAGGCGACCATCTTGTGTGAAGTTTTGCCCTGTCGGAAGTAACACTGGTACTCAAGGTAGTGCAAGAAAAATTTTGGATCAACAAAAGCACTCTGGGAAGAACAGATGGCAGCTATGAATGACCTAGATAGGAGCATCTCCAGAATTAATTCTTTAGTCAGGCAATGAATCTCTGATTGAAAATATGATACTGAAAAGGCAACATATTGTCTCACAAAATCGGCTGCTGAGAGATTGTCCTCCAATATTTTACAGAGAGCATGTTCTGAGGGAACAGTACCGGCATTCCTAACAATGTCTATATAATTCTCTTGAATCTGATGAAGAACATTCTCTGCCATGATGCAATTATCCTGCGTCAAATAAAAAGCAGCCAGTTTCAGTCTTCCAGAGGCAACATCAGACGAGCAGCCCAACACGAGAAGCTCGTGAGCGATATCAAGACTTTCTTGGTCAATTACTTCCTGTGCTAAACACTGGGAGGCCAGATCTGACCCAAGACTAGATGAACAAACCATCTTAAGTACTGCCGGTATTGTTGTATGTGTACAACATATTTTCTTCACAAAAACAATTTTGTTAACCAGATCTTGACATCCAAGTCTCACCCCAGCATTTTCGATGCAATGAGTTAAAGTAGCCATTGCAAACCCCATACATTTCACGCCATCTTTCGCCTGATTCACTGAATCGATTAGAGATGACTGACAAAGACGAGTCAGTCTCTGACCTATGTCATCACATGACAGCCTGAGGAGATATTTTCCCTCCTGTCTCAGGAGTTCATGAAGAATAGCTAGCAACTGAACTTGTATACGGCCATACACTTTACCATGGAACATGTTCTCTCCTGGTATAAAGTAATTTGGGCAGTAACCAATTTTAACCCATTGGCACAGTGTTCTCAAACATAGATCAACACACAATAAGAGATTTTCGGGTTGCCACAGGGAAGACGGTGTACTTTACAACATGTAGAATACACGCGTCTTGCAGTGATAACTGCTCAACGCTTTTTCTCCAAAACTTGGTTGCACGAACTGTTTCTTGATCATTTTCAGCAAAACATAGCATTTGTATTGAGTTGAGTTCAATTGCCACACAAGAATTTTTTCTCCATATGAAATGGATATTCTCCATTCCAGATGTTTCTCTGGACTGAGTGGATGACCTACTGGAACCAGTAGAGCACCAGTCTGCTTGATAAGAGCTATATTTGCTTGAGATGAGTAGTTGTTGATTCTGCTTTCCCACTGAGAGGCCTGACCAGGCCAAGATCTGACTCTCAATGCTATGACACAATCCATTGAAAATTTTACTTAGCCTGCCTTGAAGGCTGGACCATGCGGCTCCACACCAAATGTGGAATACAAATTACCACTGCATAAAACAGATCGACCGAAAGAATCCATTAAGTGCCATTCATCTTGATCATTGAACACTGGTAATGATGAATGTCTATCCACCAACTGTAATTTCACATACCCTGGCGGAGTTCTCGCATCACTGATCATGATGTATGTTAATTTATACGTTTCCGAGGACGGGATACTCTGCAGCACGCCGAAGTGGGGAAAACAAGCAAGGATATCAAGGTCTGACTGTAGTCCTTGGGTGGTGGTAGCCTCAGCTTGACTCCCAAAGATATGATGAGGAAATTCCGAAACCATAGATTCAATCTCATCTGCCTGAAACATCATGTTTATTCTCTTCCAAGGTATATTCTCCCTCAGTCCCACTTTGTCCAGGACATTGATTAATCTAAGAGATACATCGCTATAATACTCTGGAATGATTCCTTCCATTATTCTCTACGTGCATTTGGATACCTGCAAAATAATAATAATAATAATAATAATAAAAATGATAATATGAAAAGACTCATTCGTTTCATATATTCAATCATCTATATTCTTTCCTCTTAAAATGTTTGCAATCGAAATATCGGAAATTAATTTACCGTCATTGAAATAACTTACTCTTCTATTTACTCTGACGTGTAGCGCGGGGTATAGTTAAAATGTATAATTCTGCAACGTATCCAAGCTAATAATATTTAAAATGTTCTCCTTTTCGTATCAATGTTATCAGAGCGCATTTTTAAATCTCTTTGCACCATTCCATCATGAAAAAGCAATCATATGTCCAACCCAGTTCAAACAAATGCATTAGCACATGTCATAACACGTGCAGGGAATCTTGTGGAAGAAACGATGGGTGTTTCAGCAGTGAAACAAAGTCTTTAATAGGTGACCATTACGTCAATGAATCCTATCCCATACCCCTCTACACATTTCTTCGTCTGGTTATCCAATTTGTAAAGGCCAATTTGTATCAACTTCTTGTTATGGTTTTCATATAGTGATCAACTTTACTTCTTACCGCATGGCGGCTTTCAACATCGTATGTACCTCAGGGTGGTTTAGTTGTGTCACATACCATTTAGCAACACCTTGGAGGTACAAACATATCCAGTGACGCAAGCGGAGTTATTTATGTTACTTGGAAGACCGCGTTTTTTGCAGATAAAACGCATGAATAGAAAACTCTTGTGTCAGTATAAGTCTTGCGATTTGCGGTCTCTGTTCATTTTCCTCGATCCAGACATTATTTTGAAAATCAGATTCAAACGTGTCTTGTCACAGGTTGTCGGGGTGATATTTCAGCTTTTTTCCAACGCTATATTTTATCATGTAAACCTTCATTATCCAACTTGTGTTGTAATTCCCAGGGTTCATTTTAAAGCAAGTGGAAGTCGATAACTTCGATATAACAGGCAAAGTAAAACCTGTTATATCTATGTTCTAAATCTAAAGAGTACTTTATATTGTAACTGAAATATCACGAATCCGATGGTACTTTCCAGGGAGATATGGAAACCTACAAACATTTTAAATCCAATACACATTTTGATTTCACCAGCAGAGTGTCAATGCTTGAAATGCTTAACGGAGTGAGAACCTCAGTGGCTGGGATATTGTCCTCGTCCGTATCCTGTGAATGTAGCTTACAGTGAATGTAGTGTACCTTTGATTGCGACATTTGCAAGTTTCATTTTTTAATAATGGCGAATGTAACTTGTATGTATTGGAGTGACTTTGAAATGGATGGACATATATATGAGTATTAGTTAGCATATTCTAAGTGCTGTTATGTTGTCATTCAGTAATAATTCCGTAATATAATATCGCATGCACACTTTGATTTTTGCCAGATTGCACTGTATCTGTTTGAGGCATATGTCGTTCGCAGTTTCTGAACGAAATGTTTGTTTACACGTCTGGAAAGGAGGTAACATTCTGCACTGTTGAAAATACTTCAAGGCCTTTAACATGTCTTAGATCGCGCGCTGCCTTTGGGGGTCCTAACCCAAAAAAAGCCTTGATTAACTGAGCACATTGCACTTTATGTCGACCTTGTGTAAATATTTACTGCACATGACTGCCAAATTATGATTTATGACCCGAAAGTGGTTGGGTGAGAGAAAAAGTGGAGCGAGAAGATTACGCCAACTCTAACCTGTTACCAACGTTGAATTTTGAATCACCGGCAAGCAACCAGGTTATGAAGGAATGCGGTACGATTGAGTTAACTCGCACACTCGATTTCATTATGATAATTTGTCTTCCATGTTTCAAAAGAATGGCGAGGAATCGAATTTTACGACAAATCTTTCAAGGGTTACAAATGACATTCTTTGAAAGTAAGAATATATGTTGCTTTGTTACTAAGTAAGAATGCTGTTACAAACTAAGAAGAATGTCTATGTTCTAACAAAAAGTAAGAGGACTGGTCACGTTGTTACAAAGTATGAAGACTGGTTGAGTTTTCACAAAGTAACCCGACTTTTTGAATTTTGACAAGTTAAGAAGACTGGTTGCGTTGTAACAAAGTAAGAAGACTGATTGCGTTGTTAAAAAGTAAGAAGACTGATTGCGTGGTTTGAAAGACGACTGCGTTGGTACAATAAGAATCCAGCTTTCGTTGCAAGAAACAAACATTTCTTTGATAATCATTTGATTGCTTTTAGTATATTCTCTATTAGCCATAAATGTTAAAGACGCCACTGTTTTCTACTTTCATGCCGTAAAGTTCATCTTAAAAAGTTTTTTTTTTTTTTGTCAAGATTGGACCACCATATAAACTACATTCAAAGAGACAATGAACCTAATTATAATTATGGGTTTGTTAGAGAGAAGCTGAGGCCATCACCAACATATATACCTATTAAAAAATGTCACCGTTCAAACAATGTTTTATAAAACTGTTGAGAAATATAAAAAATAAATGTTGCAATTGTCTGAACATCTTACGATCGGTTTATTCATATAAATGTTCATGCCATATTTCATTTTGTCTACATACAGCAAGTTTTGCTTTCAAGTAAGAAAAATACTTTTGTATAAAACAAAATGTGATATAAGGTACAAAAGGTGTAAAACACCTTCAAAATAAGGTGACTATCATCTGAACCTAATCGGATTATTCGATCCTCTTACGGTATAAAAATGTCAAATTTTGTCTGGATTGAATCTATAGTTGCTGAGCTATCTAACGTACAAGAAACTGCAACAGACAGACAGGGATGTGACAGATTTTGAGTTGGAGGGTTGTAAGAAGCCTTAGTTGCCTACGACAGGTTACTTGTATAACAGCAATACTTATTATCTTTTCAGTCATCTCATTGTTTTGGAAACGAGAATAATTAGAATTTGTCTCAGCTGTCTTCTACACTGTTTTAGAACAAACCGCCATCACGTGATACTCGCCTGTCAACCCGTTTATGCTATGATGGAACCTCATTAATTGCTTTAAATGTTCACTCCTTGGCTCTCCACAATACATTGTGCTCTGGACTAAACAAACTGGGACTACATTCGTCATTACCTAAATGTAAACAGAAGCGAAAAAAGAAACGTTGTTTCAAAGCTGGCCGGCGTAGAACAGGAAGATGAATTAGAGTTATCTCCCTTATTTCCACACAACCATTTAAAAAAAAAATCGACCGTTAATTTAGATAACCTAATTCAAATCCCAATTAATTCGTCAACCTTTATGTCAACTATCCAAGAAATACCTCTGTGCATTGCATATTTCAATGCCCAGTCAGTAGGACCACCGGAAAAACTCACAGAAATAGTTAATTTTATCAACGACAAAAATGTTGACATATTATTCTTGGCATAAAATTGGCTAATAACATCAGGCGATGAGCCCAAGTGTGCGGATCTAACACCCACTGGTTACTCCATCATGTCGTTCCCCCGTAATTCTCGCGAAGTTGGAAATGCTGTCATCACAAAGACCTCCATGATAAAGCGTCCGAACTAAACCACAACATTTAATTTTGATCACACATCGTTTGAACTAGTCCACACCACACTCACACTGGAGCAAAGATCAGTACATTTTTTCTGCCTATACCGCCCTCATCCTAGTAAAAAAAAACAAGCTGGCTGACTCTCTCTCTCTCTCTCTCTTTGGAGCAGTTTCCGAATCTCCTGGACTATGGAAATTCGATAGGTGGCACCCTAACTGTTCTTGGAGATTTCAACTTTCACTTTGAATGTCACGGAAACTCAGAAACGTCAAAACTCGTAGATTCTATTAATGTTTTCAACCTCAAACAGTCAGTTAACCAACCCACCCATAAACATGGTCACATTTTAGACTGGATTCTTCATAGACTTGATGATAACATTATACAGTCCTCTCTGGTATCCAATGACCTTGCATCAGATCACCTCTGCATTATTTGCCATCTTGACGTATCAGTACCTAACCCTCCACCTTTATCTGCTACTAAGAGAAACCTCCGTATGATAAATATAACTAAATTAATGCACGACATCCAAGCGAACCTAACAAATTGCTTACCTCCTACACCAGAACAACTCGATAACTGTCTGCGTTCATTACTTGACAAACATGGCCCAGCTACCAAGTGCAGAGTATCAATTCAAAAGTGTTCTCCATGGTATGGCAGTGTTAGGGACTACCTTCGCATTGCTAAAAGAGACCGCCGTAAAGCTGAGAGACTCTGGCTTTCCACCAGACTCACTATTCATAAGCAAATCTATGAAGTCGCTAAAGAGAATGTCACAAATATAGTCCATGCAGCGAAATCCGCACACTACACTTCTAAGATCATGGAAAGTTCCAGCTGCAAAGAGCTCTTCGAGATTACTAACCAATTAATGTCAAGGAACAAATCAACACCACTTCCATCTACCGTCTCTCCAGTCGACCTTCCTGACATGTTTGCAAATTTTTTTCAGTGACAAAGTACAAACCATTAGAGATAAGCTTGACACCACAATTTCAATTGACTCGTCGTCACCGTACAGTTGGGATACAGAATTTGAGCGGCAACCATTATTAGCATTTGAACCTGTCTCTATGGATTTCGTACGTACAATCGTGATGAAGAGTGCACCAAAGTCATGTGAACTTGATCTAATTCCAACATCACTGCTGCTTGAGTGCTTAGATCCAGTATATTGCCTTCACTAGCTGATGTTATTAATACCTCTGTCTCATCTGGGGAATTTCCATCAGTTTTCAAAACAGTCATTGTAAAGCCTCTGCTGAAGAGGCCAACACTAGACCATAACAATTTAAAGAACTACCGTCCAGTTTCTAATATCCCATTCATTTCAAAAATCTTAGAAAAGGTTGTTCTATCCCAGCATGTATCTCATCTAAATTTAAACAGCCTTTTTAGTAATTTCCAACCTGCATATCACCCTTGCCGCAGTACTGAAACTATTCTTATAAAAGTAGATAATGACATTCTCTCTGCATTGCATGGCGGATAGATTATAGTCCTCACCATCCTTGATTTGTAAGCAGCATTTGACACAATACACCATGATCTATTACTTCACCGTCTCCAGCATGTATTTGGCATTCATGATACAGCCTTACTGTGGTTCAAGTTATACTTGGTCAACAGGACACAAATTGTATCTGCAAATGGAATATACTCCAACCCAGTTGATCTATGTTGTCGTGTTCCACAGGGGTCTGTTCTTGGACCTGTTCTCTTCATTATGTACACTCAGTCGCTGTCAAGTGTCATATATCATGATCCAGTGTCTCATCGATTGTACGCTGATGACACGCAAATATACTAAACTAGCCACCCAACTGAAGTTGATGCTACCATCCAAGGTGTAGAGAGGTACATTTCTGATGTGAAATCATGGAAGACTTATAGCAAGCTGCAGATGAATGATGATAAAACTGAGGCCATTCTGATCACAACACAAAGACTTTCTCAGTCACATCCTTTACCTAAAACAATAAATATCAGCAACACCAACATTAAATTCACACAATCAGTACGAAACCTAGGTGTTACTCTGGACAGTATTCTCACATTGCACCAACATGTCATGAACAGATGTAAGGCTTCATATCTTGAGCTGAGACGCATCAGCTCAATTCGCAAATATCTTTTAGTTGATGCCACTAAAATACTTGTGTGTTCATTATTAGTACTTTCAAGACTGGACTATTGTAACTCAATTATGTCTGGTTCATCTCAATATCTACTTCAGAAAATTCTAAGAGTTCAAAACACAGCTGCTCGGATCATACTTAGAGTACCACGATCAGAGCACACCTCCCCGCTGCTCTGTACCCTACACTGGCTATTCATTCGATCCAGAATCAAACACAAAATGTGTTCTCTGTGCTACATTTCACTGTCTGACTCTAGTCCAACATACCTATTTGACCTCACTCGTATGTACACACCAGCAAGATACTTACGCTCATCATCTGACAATCGTATTTTCATTATTTCAAGTAAGAAAATAAAGTCATATGGACAGCGTTCTTTTTCATACCAGGGCCCTGCAACGTGGAATAAATTGCCCACTGAACTTAGACACAAAGACACAGTGATCACATTCAAGAGGGCTCTCAAAACTCACTTATTTCGAGAGCAAGAACAAACTTAAAGACCTAATAATGTTTCCTACCTGAAATATTCTCAGCATGTTTTTTTTATTATTTTTAATGTTTCTCTAATTTCATGTTGTTTGTTTTTGTAATAATCTTATTATGTTTCTTATCTTATAGGTGTTGTCTAAAGTTGTAAAGCGTTTAGAGCTTCTAAATATTAGGCACTATACAATGTCATTATTTTTATTATTATTATTATTATTATTATTATTATAAGAAAATACGTGTAAGACATACATGCGGAGGTAATTGTACATGTACAACATCCATTGGTTACTCTGTTGCAGTCATTAGCCTTACGAAAATTTGTATAACAATAATATTGCGACAGCAAGTTATACATGTGACATCTATGATTTTTTATTCATTAGCCTTAGCCATTTTTTTAATCACTATTTATTAATAAATTTTCGTTTAATTAAAGTTATATGCTGTATAAACTACAGTGTTGGAATATTTTCTATTTCCTAAGAAGAGGAATTTTTTTTAGTAATTCTGTCATTCAGAAAAATGTAAGTCGTGTGAGTCGTATATTGTCTGAGCGTTGATCATATTAGGAACATTATCAATACATTTAAAACCTGACAGTTTATGGTCAGTGCAATTAAATAATCGGCATGTGTTCAAGTCGTGGTCATTACTTTAGACACAGATAAAACTATGACCCACTTGAAAACGAATGAATTTTGTACTAAGAAGATCGACAGCCTTTGAAAGAACGGAATCTGATCTAGTCATATGTCCTGTTTCAACTTAAATCAGGTGTGTCTTGTAAATTTGTATAAATTGAGCCGATCGTTCATTTTCAAGGGAAATGTCATAGAAACAACTACCCGTCCCTATATCAAACACACTTGTATCTTGTTCTTTTCTAATTTAGCTTCAGTAATAACGACTTTTATAAGCCAAGAAAAGCCTTCACACACGAAGAGCGAGGGCATATAACCCAAGTATCAAGTGCACATGCCTTCAACACATGATTGGATACTTTTTATAAAACTGACTTTAGGATGTTTCTTTTTCATTCTATGAAAGATAAAGGAATGAGAGATAACACAACCGAGAACATGTAATTAGTTTAGAACACCCATGGGTTTCCTGTAACTCCGTGAGCGTTTTGTGATATGTTTAACTCTTTTTATCCCCAAGTGTTATTAACACATTGGAAAAAAATATGTTTAGTCAATTTTTCAAATCATAGTTTGCATCTTGTATATGGAATGACGACTAAAAGAAAGCAGCGTAGGTATCCTTTCTTAAAGAACACTTTTCTTGACTATACGTTATCAAAAGCGGCAACAGCAAACATGCTTGAATAATGCATCATAACTCTCAAACTTCCAAATGTTATCAACTGACTTTGGCTATTGACTTTGTCCGTTGTGCACATGTGCAATGTCTCCGTCTGATGAGTTTAACGCCTTAAGCTGCGAAACAACGTCAACAAATGATGGAGTGTTTGCGAGTGATTGATGTTAAAGGTTTCTTGGTTTTACTGAATTTTGTCAAAAAATATTAAGAGCAATCACCTCACCTATTTGAAGCACCTGCACAAAATGTCTAAATCTAAAATTAGTTGAAGTGGAGGTAAGTGCTTCGAACGCACTGATAACTGAAACAAAATGATGTCCTTTCGAAACGAGACAATACAAAAAATCGTTTGGTGTATACTCTCAAATCGCTCTGAATCGTATATTAATAGAAATGTTTGTTTGTGAGAGAAAGAGACGGAAAGAAACGGAGAGAGATTGATGTACACCACACCAGTCACCACTAGGTACGCAGTTGCCTTTCACGTGTCCCACTCCATGCTTAATGACTGGTCTGCATCGTTTTGCGGCCATACTTTTAAAACACTCGATTAGAGTTTCCGCATACTTTCGGCACAATCTTAAAAGCGGTACTTCTACAAGCACTCTTGTTTGACAAAACTAAATCCGTCATATGTGAAATACTTCTCATTCGTAAACAACCCGTGTTGGTACGTACGCATGCCTCCAACTGTATAATTTTATAATTTATGTTCACTTACTTGAAAAAAGAAAACGAAATCACGCATTCGATTGAAAATTAGTAATATGGAGAACAATAGATGAGACTTTTTTAACACTGGAACCTCCACGCACATCTCCAGTTCTAGAACTCTGCAGAACATATGACACATATACGTATTCAAAATAAATATTTATCATCTTAAAGTACATCCTTTATAACAAATGTTTAAAATACATAACTAATGCTGATCAAAGTAATCAGCATTAAATCAGACCACACCTGTTTATTAGCCAGGTAGCTATCCAACGTCTTCGATTTATCTGGAAAGAAGAGTCGTTAAATAATTATACAGCCTTAGCAACCTTTTCTTACCTCGGCCCTTGAACTTAGGAGTGCGAAACATGTTTCGGAAAATAAAATGTTGGTTTTGACACATATTGGAATGTGAGAAAACCCTTCTTTAAGTCATATTAGCACAGTTTTAAATGTTAGTGGCCTTTTCTGCAACGATTTTTAAATTCTTAGAGAATTTATGTTGCTCACACCAATGACATAAAACTAAACTGTTTAAATTACCTAATTGTGAGTCAAGCTAATTATATTTGAGAGGTAACATGGACGTAAGATATATTCCAAATAAAATGGGATGTTTTTCTAAAAGCGCCTTGATAACTCCATCCCCTTCAGCTGTGTAACATAAGGAAATACCTTGAAGTAATTTTCCCATTTGTATTTAATTGTTAAAACTTTAGCATAGACTGTCAATCCGTCCATCCATCCATCCTAACATACATACATACATACATACATACATACATACATACATACATACATACGCCAGATTGAAGAGGAAATCATTTTCAATTATGATGAATGATGCATTATTTGAAATAATTTGATTTTCTTCAGAACAGTCATAAGGTGTACCGATTAATGTCATTAGAAAACAGCCTGCTATGTTACGTTACATTGTCCTACAAAAAATATCTCACTGTAAACCTCTAAGATACGTCAACATGTTCATGACTGTACATTTTCTAATTTCATAAACTAAGTCCTTCGGTAAGTTTCAATCTTCAGCATGGGTTTAGACTGTTAAGTGAAACATTACGAAACCTGTACTGCAAATTCTATGGAATCAGTCTATATGGTAAGATTGACAACTTTATTCAAATATCTTGCCAATTTCGGTCTCATTACTTTGATTGAATCATTGGTAATGAATATCAAGACCGATTAAAAAAATCGTGAGATACCGTTATTAGCCATGAACATGTGTCTCCCTTAACCATATATACAGGCGCTTCTAAGTGAACAGAGTTAGCCAATAAGTCATATGGAAATGTTGTACATATTATTTTAAGGATAACATCTGTATATTTTAGCATTTTCACCCGGATGTTTACTGTCGCAAATGAGGGCAAATAAGGGAAAAGATAAATATAAACCAGTTCAAATCAGCATAATATTTGTCAGTCAACAAGAATTTGTGTCAACATTCTATAACCAGCTTTTCCATTAACAAGTTGAGGTGTCAACAACACTCTGCAACCATCCTTTTTTCATTAATAAATATTTTATTTGGGGTGTTTAAAGATAAGAAAACGATTTCTTAGTTTGCTCGATTGGTGCTGGCAATTAAACTGGGGAGATCCGGCTCCAAAGGGTCAAAATCGATGATGCGGAAATAAGTCCCGTGTGTGTAAATCAAACAATGGTATTGATCGCAGGAACAAGGGCGCCAACATATAGTAGTGAAGACAACAATGGTATATTTATGTAATCTTGCCTGATTTGTACAATTGCGATTGCATTTAGTGCGGGGGTGGGGTGAGAGAGACGAATGTACAGGTAAAATGATAAATCAAAGAATTTCTTTCCTCAATGCTACAACCGCCTTTGTTGTTAAAATGCAGTAAACGAAACAACTGAATTCTGTAGTAATAAAACGTTGGACAGCTTATCGAAGAAATATTTAAATAATTTCTCGGGGGGAGGTGATCGGGATGATTTTTCAAATTCTTTTTTCCCAAGCTATATTTTATCATGTAAACTTATATTAACCAACTTGTGTTTGTATTCCCAGGGTTCTGTATGAAGGAACTGGAAGCGATAACTTCGAAATAATAGGTAAAATAAAACTTGTTATTTCTCTGTCCTAAATATAAACAGTACTTGATAATGTAACTGAAATGTTACTAATTGCATGGTACCTTCCCGGGATATATGGAATCCTCCAAATATTTTAATCCAATATACACTCTGTGCCTAGCGACGAAAACTGCCAAACGATTGATTAATCAGCAATGCATAATTAAAATCAAGACTTTGTTGGTAAGATTATTTTCACTGCTAATAAACCACACAAGAGCTCATTAATATATGTGTGTGTGTATGGTTCGTACATTATAAATTGGAGAAGGTTATCCGCCATTTTACTGTACTACATTGTTTGTTTATACCAATGATCAAGTTCACCGCACTGAAATTGTTAACATAAATACTTGTTTCCATACCTGTTTGATTAACCAACCATATTTACCAAATGTCGCTCATTATTTATTAATTGGCTTGACTATATCATCAATATCTTACCTTATTCCCCCTTGGTTAATATCTAAACACAGTGTATTATATATTCGGCTGTCGGCTTGTAGGTAGCTTTCTTCAATTTAATGTCACGTGATAATATATATATATATATATATATATATATATATATATATATATATATATATATATATATATATATATATATATATATATATATATATATAGCTTGCAAGTAGTATGTATCCGTAAGAAGGACCTAGTCGACAAGGTAATTGTTGTTATTGTTGTTTTAATGTTTAAAGCAATTTTTCAGCACATGATAAGCTATACATGGCGGCCAGTATTAATGGTGGAGGAAGAAACCTGGAAAACCCAGGGAAGAACCACCTACCCATGAGAAGCTACTGGCAGGCTTTCCCACTTACCCACGCTAGCCGAGCCTTGGACTCGAACCAACGCAGACAGAGGTGAGATGGCAGTGATCCGGAACGGTGAGTGCTTTAGACTACTCGGCCACTCGGAGCCCCGGAGGATAATAACAGAAACAGAAAGTAATTTGATTTAGGTCTTTAAGGAGGATTGTATGTGAAAGAGAATGTAGTTTCATTGAATTTTTGAAGACCATGATAAAATAAGAAAGACTAGAATTTGTGTTGGTAGGAAACTAATTCGCTATTGTTTAGAAGTTGATAATTGTATGCCTTACATTGATCTTATATATATATATTGTTCATACGTGACAACCTAAAGTTTATCTTGTACTGGACCTAATTATCTTGCTCTTTTACATTAATTTCTTCAGCACTAGACCAGTTTCAAACAACAATCATTTTAACTATATGATTATGATAGTACATTCTCAACAATAGTTTTGAGTAAGGACTAATTCATTTTATAATCATTACCTGCAGTTCTTTGGCAACAAGATAACGCGCTAAATGATACCACCCATCCGGTGGCCTCACATGTAGCGTGAATTCGCGGTCAATGTGGAGGTTCACAAAACGATGCTCAATCATAACCTAATTTGTTGATAGTGTAAGCGCATAGATTTAAGTTCATTTTATATAATAATTCGAAAATCGACATTAGCTACCCTTCATACTATTAGTACAGAGTTCGTGAGGTGTATGGACATGCAATCGCATGTCTAATGTCCTAATTGTTCGTGACAAAAGCAGTCAGGTGGGTCTTATATTTTTTAAACTGATTTACACACATGGCAAGTCGTAGCTTTCAACATAGGTGTTCTGCGCGCTTGTAGATTTTCTGTAAATTGGGAAAGCTCCGGCATTATAGGGTTTAGCAGGACTGATGTGGTAATATGTGTTTTATTCCAACTGACACAGGATACAATTAAATTAACAGGTGGGAACTTTTCCCTTCAAATACCACAAAACCATTATGTACAAAGGTTTATGTATTTCCTGATACTAAAAATGAATGTCACCCGATATTATTATCAAAACTAAAAATGCCATTAGTGTTCTTTCCTCTTGCAATTTCAGTGTGATCAATACTTATTTCATGTCCCTAAAATCCGTGTTTGACATGAAGGCATGTCGTTGAAAACGTGTCTTGAACATTTCGCCTTATTGTCCATAGTGTTGTACAGTCATGGCTATCACGCGCAACTCGTTTGTAAGCTTTTTCAAAAATGGACACAATTTGATCGTAAATAGGTGTAAATAAGTAAAGCTTACCAATCCCTAGAATGGTAAAATTGGTCAGTATTTCCTCGAGAATTAGCCTTTTTCGCACACAGACTAACTACAGATTTAGAGGAACACCTTTCATGTGTTACCTTTGTAAAAGGCTGGTCGTGGATGGGATTTGATTAAGGCGAAGAAACTGAAAGCAATTTACTGAATGAGATGTTTGTTTATAAGGCGAGTGAAATATGAACACCAAACTCGTACGCATAAAATCCAAGAATGGATTTAACAGAATGAAGCGCATCGAGTTAAACAATTGATACAAGGGAATGATGCCGTTCCTAACTGGAACTAATGAGAACATTTAACTTAAACGAGTAATCATCAAGAATCTACTTATGGAATTTATATACAAATATGATCGATGGATGGATCTATAATCATAGATGATCAATGTTTAGGATATAACACAAAAATTAAGGGTGGTCAAAGTCTGGAATTTGTGCAAACTAAGTCCAGAAGCTGTTGGTCTTACACCGCGATAAAACTATTATCCTCCTCCGAACCAACCTTACCACCTACAATAACCGACCTGTTATAAGAAATTCCATTGCGTCCTACAGCTCCAAGATATCAGCTCTACATCCAAAATAAGCTCTACAGCTGACGATTGCTCCAGGAAAGTGGACAGCTTCCTGAAAGTGTGTTTTATGTTGTGTCATGCTATCTGATTTGACTCCATAGGTAGCCTGGTTGCGGTGGAATTCACGGCCATAGAGCTTAAGGTAATCGGTTTTATTATTTGGATTCAAAAAGATTATTTTTCTCTGTGCTGTAAATTAATTCTTGAACCAAGACAGTTATGGACGTTTATACAGAATTCAAACTGGAATATTATGGTCTGTGATTTAACAAAGAACTGTTGACACATCAGTACGACACTGAGCACAACAAAACGTCATATCCTCCCTTTCTGGATTTCATCGGTGTCACAGAATTAGGCAAAAAAATAACTTGGTTTTGCCTTAGAACTATTTGACTATTTTTCGTTGTACATGCGTACAATGTCATCTAGGGTGAATAAGTATTTTTCCAGGTAAGTGACCGTACTAACATGTAGCTCGCCGGAAATTACTTGTGACGAGGGACATTAAGAGGTTTCGTGAATCTGTATTTCATATGGACTTCATATTTTTGGTTTATTTTCAATGTGTGAATGTTTGTGTAGAGTGATTGGATCAATTG
This sequence comes from Sinohyriopsis cumingii, assembly GCA_028554795.2. Lineage (NCBI taxonomy): Eukaryota > Metazoa > Mollusca > Bivalvia > Unionida > Unionidae > Sinohyriopsis > Sinohyriopsis cumingii. Next base: position 50,445,039 of record CM068833.1, read on the forward strand.
CATGCTGAGAGCGTGAGAGAATCATTGTATTCATACACCATATATTTTTCTTTGTTAATTCATTTCTTAAATTTCCATCTTTCACACATTGTGTTTGTGTTATTTGTTTAATCCAAAACCCACTCGGTTTCTATTCTGCGACAATGGTGTCAGAAGTGGGAACTTTGGATTAAGTGAATCGTCATCATCTTGTTTGTGAAAGTCTACACTTATTGTTTATATTCGAGTGTGACCTTCTTGACAAGCTAATCTTCAAGTAGGTGTTTATTTTTTTATTTGTCTTAGGATGTGGGTCCAGTATAAACACATTCAAAGCATTGTTTTGTTTGTCTTCATAAGGAAGAAAAGGTTAGTCTGTTCTGTAAAATTATATTATTATATTAATATTAGTCATGTCATCCCTTAAGGAATTGGTCGCCTTAGGCAAAGAACTTGGGTATGACGGAGAAAGTTTAAGGAAATTTATTCAGGAAGAACAAGCCCGGGAGAGAGATGAAAGGGTAAAGGAGATGGAAATGACCTAACAGCTTGAAAGGAATAAAAGGGAAACGGAGGAAAGGCAGGTAGAGTTAGAACAGGGGGCAAGATTAGAAATCATAGAATTTGAAAAACAGGCCGAAAAGGAAAGGATAGCCTGGGAAAGGGGAGCGGAGAGAAAGAAGATAGAAATGCTTAAAGAAGTATAGGATAGAAAGTTAGAGATAGAAGAAAGATTAAGGCAACGAGATAGGCAACGTAAGGTAAAGTTAGCAACAGCTATAAAAGGAGAACACGATTATGTCTCTAGTAAATTAAAGGATCTCAAATTACCCTCCTTTGACGATAAAAAAGATAATATGGATAGTTATCTTCATCGGTTTGAGCGGTATGACGAGAACCAGAAGTGGAGTCGAAATGACTGGGCACCGCATCTCAGTGCTTTATTAAAAGGTAAAGCGCTGAATGTGTACTTGCGACTTCCTAGAGACGATGTGTTCAAATACGACGTCCTGAAGGACGCATTTCTGAAAAGGTACGAGCTCACTGAACATGGTTTCCGTAAAAATTTCAGGCATAGCAAGCCCGAGAAGGGAGAAACCATTGGTTAGTTCATCGTTAGAATAGCGAACTATTTTTCAGCGGTGGATTGAATGCGGAAAAGCGGTGAAAACTTTTGAAGGGTTGGCTGATTTCCTGATCAGATATCAATTGTTGAACACAGTTGGGGGTGGGGGGAACAAAGTCTTCTCAAACTTACAAGATATGGCTAAGCATGCCGATTTATTTGCCGAGGCTCATGGGGGAACCCAGAACATGGTTTCAAAAGATTTGAGTCTGGAAACCAGTCTAGGAGACCAATGCCTAGGGACCTTGTGAAATCAGCTGAAGCAAGTAGGCCAGTTAGGGATACAGGCCGTCAGGGTATACAATGTTACTTGTGTAAGGAATGGGGTCATGTTCAAGCAAAATGTCCTTAAAGAAAGGGACTTGTACACAAGGTAGCCGTGGCTATACAGAGTAAAGGTATATCTGATAATCTTGTAGAACCAGGTATTCATTCACTTAGCACGTGTTTTTTTCCCTAAACACAAGTACCAACCGCGACAGTTTTCGTGAACGGTCGAGAAGTCGTAGCATTACGTGACACTGGTTGCACGGTTGTAGTGATCAAACGTAGTCTCGTGCAAGATAACCAAATGCTCGGTTGGGAGTCCCCATGCATGCTAATAGATCAAACGATCGGTCGCATTCCCGTAGCAAGGATCGCGGTAGAAACATCTTTCCTAACCGGAACTGTTGATGCCGTTTGTATGGAAAACCCTTTTTACGATCTGATGATCGGTAATGTTGAAGGTTCCCGTCTTCCAACCATGGCCGATATCAGGATACCTTTCCCCAGGCAGCCGAAACGCTAGCTCAAACCAGACGAGAGAAAAACGCGTTCAAGAAATTAATAGTCTCTGAATCGATCTCCGGAATTTCGCGTGAAAATTCAAACGGGAACAAGAACGTGACGAATCCATGAAAACTATTCTTGAGAAAATCGCGTCCGGCGCAATTAAACACTGCAAATGTGGGGGCAGCTCGAGATTCGTTTGGAGGAACTAGCTAATTCACAGGGAGTTTATCACTCCGGAGGGTAAGATGTATTGGCAAATGGTCGTACCCCAGAGATACAGATCAAAAGTACTTAGGGTGGCACATGAGTCTAGCATGGCAGGACACCTAGGTAAGGTGAAGATCACCAGCAGAGTAGTCGCTCAATGCTGCTGGACTGGCGTTAAGGGCGATGTCACACGGTTCTGTAGGCCTTGTGACGTATGCCAGAAAAACCGTATGTAAGGAAAGGGTCACAAGGGTGCCCCTAGGACAGATTCCATTAATAGATACACCGTTTAAAAGAGTGACGGTGGATATTGTAGACCCAATACAACCAGTTACCGAAAGGAAGAACCGGTATATTCTTACTCTTGTGGATTACGCAACCAGATATCCCGAAGCTGTAGCGTTACCAGCTATTGAAAGGGAACGGGTGGCTGAAGCATTGGTTGACATCTTCAGTAGGGTAGGGGTGCCAGAAGAAATCCTTCTGGACTGTGGTGCCCAATTCACCTCTGACCTCATGGGTGAAATAAGTAGGCTCTTGTCCATCAAACAGCTAAACACTACCCTATACCATCCGATGCACAATGGACAGGTAGAGAAATTTAATGGTACCCTAAAACATATGCTACGAAAAGTGAGCGCGGAAAGTCCGCAAGACTGGGACCGCTATTTGAACGCGCTTCTGTTCGCGTACGTTGAAGTACCGCAAGAAATTTTAGGATTTTCACCCTTCGAATTACTGTACGGAAGAAAAGTTCGAGGTCCGATGCGGATAATACCCGAACTATGGACAGGTGACGTCGCGAACAAGGAAATAAAAACTACCTACCAGTACGTGTTAGATCTGCGAGAGAAACTAGAAAGTACATGCCAGATGGAACTTGATGAATTAGTGAAATCGGAACGCAGATATGCCAATTATTATGACCGCATAGCCCGAAATAGGAAATTTCTTGTAGGAGATCAGGTTCTATTGCTACTTCCTACTAGCACAAATAAGTTACTACTCCAGTGGAAAGGCTCCTACGAAGTTAAAGAGGTCAAGGGTGACATGGACTGTAAAATTGACATAGACGGTAATTTAAATACATTCCATGCTAACATGGTTATTTGTACATCTAGAGACAGAGCGACAATGCAGGAAAAGGGGTCTTAAATGTCGTTTGTACGGCAATCATCGACGACGACGTAACGTAGGAGAATCAGAAAACAAGGTTTCCCTTGAGTGTCCCTTGGGTATTGAAAAGGAAGGGGTAGATAAAGTCGATGTGAGTGCGGAGTTGATCAAAGACCAGCGTCAACAAATTAATGCGCTCTTGGTTATATACTCGAATGTATTCACCGACAGACCAGGTTGTACAACCTTGGTAGACCTCAAAATTAAACTGAATACATCTGACCCCCATTAGAATCAAAGGTTATCCTGTACCATACAACGCACGAGAAGCTGTGGACGAAGAGGTGAGTAAAATGTTAGACCTGGGGGTGATTGAACCCTCCAACTCGCCATATTCTTCTCCTGTAGTGCTAGTCAGAACAAAAGATGGGACGAACCGATTCTGTATCGACTTCCGACAGTTACATAAAATCACGGTGTTTGATGCAGAACCAATGCCAGATATGGAGGGTCTATTTGCGAACTTGTAGGGCAACCGATGGATTTCCAAATTGGATCTGTCCAAGGGATATTGGCAGGTTCCCATTGTTCAAGAGTCCTGTGCATTGACATCATTTGCGACCCAGAAAGGATTATATCAGTTCAATGTAATGCCATTCGGATTAGTAGGTGCCAGTGCCACCTGTTGTCGTTTGATGCGCAAGTTGCTAAGAGGTTTAGCAAGCGTTGATAGCTTTGTAGACGACATATTCGTTACACTAATACTTGGAGTGAGCACGTGTCCGTCTTGGGAGAACACTTCGATAGACTCCGCAGAGCGAACATGACAGTGAGACCCACTAAATGCAGTATTGGCTATACAGATTTAGATTGTTTGGGTCACAGGGTCAGTGATTCGGGTCAATTGAAACCTCACTCCAAGCAAGTGGAAGCGATTAGAAACGAACCAAGTCAGACAACAAAACGCAAGTTCGTTCATTTCTAGGTCTAGTAGGGTTTTATAGAAAGTTTATACCAAACTTTGCAGCCATTGCTAGCCCACTGTCTGATATGACAAAGAAGGGGCAACCAAACTAATTAGAGTGGGGACCGCCACAAGGTAGAACTTTTTGCGCTCTGAAAGAGAAACTAATCAGTGCACCTATATTAAAATTGCCAGACGTTAGCAAACCCTTTATTTTAATAACAGATGCCTCTTAAACTGGGTTGGTAACAGTTTTACTGCAATAGCAATATAACAATAAGTTACTCGAGTAGCTTATTCGAGTAGGAAATTGCTACCCAGGGAGAAAAATTATTCCGTTATTGAGAAAGAATGTTTGACCATAGTGTGGGGAATTGGGAAGTATCATGCGTACCTTTTTGGCAGAGATTTCGTTCTCGAGACTGATCACCAACCCCTATTGTATTTAAACAAGGCCAAGGTCGCGAACGCTCCATTGATGCGTAGGGCGCTGAGACTAAAGCCTTATCGCTTGTGTAGAGGCAATAAGAGGAGATGTAAATATAAAGGCAGACTACTTGATTAGGGCATGATTGGAAATTTGGATAAATTTTTGCCCAGTATAGAAAATCAAGATTGCAGTATAACCAGTGTAAATATCGTAACATATCATTAATAGTTACTTTTCTTTAATTCTGTGAAAGTTTTTGTTTTTTGTAAAACATGTGTACATTTTTCTCTTAGGTGGGTAGGTATTGTCACAGAATTAGGCAAAAAATAATTTGGTTTTGCCTTAGAACTATTTGACTATTTTACGTTGTACATGCGTACAACGTTATCTAAGGTGAATCAGTGTTTTTCCAGGTAAGCGACTGTACTAACATGTACCTCGCCGGAAATGACTTGCGACGAGGGACATTCAAAACATGACATGCACGGGTATTTTACTCTGACTATTACTCACTCTCCAATGGATTTAAGGAAGATCAATTTCTAACCGACACACTGGTCGTTTTGGATTTCGTCAAGGAGTATACGCTCTCCTTTGTGTTCTCCAGCCATTGGGGTAAGTGTTAAATTTATATTTCATTTGATATGCGAAGCTTATTCAGTTTGTAATGTCATATTGTGTAATGATGCATTTATTACAACGCAGATTTGAAACGTTGTGAACTTTAAATTACATGTTTATATATTAGAGTTTAATGTATTAGCATATATCTAGAGATTTTTCAGAACCCATTAGTATGACCAGTTTGGTTTTATTAAGAATGACTAGAGCTGACTAGAGCTGTCTGAAGCTGTCTAAAGCTGTTTACAGCTGTCTGGAGTTTCCAGAGTATTTAGGGCTGCGTGCTGTCGATACGTATGTGTGTATGTACGCATGTCTGTACATGTGGTGAAGCCAGAAGATAGACGTAGCTAATTCAGGGGTGATGTTTGCTGTCTGTACGTGTGTATACGTATGATAGACAGTACATGTGGTGGATCCGTGAAGGGTGGGAGCGGCCGATAAAAGTGTGGGCCAATCCAAAGATTCTGTGAAACTGTGCGGTTCATCCGTTTATGAATCGTACGACTGTACAAGGGTCAAGAAGCATATGTGTGTAACAATTGCTGTTTCAATTGGGTACATTTTTATTTACATAAGATTATTTTAATCTTAGTTGTATTCCAGGAGATTATGTGAATCTCACGTACAGAGGATAGCATTATTTGAAACACATATGAATATCTTGAGATTATTTGAATCCTATTCTCTTATAGTGCATAATATTATATAAAACGAATCTGCAGTCTATAAGGTTTCTTGAATCTGTATTTCATATGCAATTCATATTTCTGGTTTATTTTCAATGTGTGAATGTTTGTGTAGAGTGATTGGATCAATCGTATCTTGAGAGCGTGAGAGAATCATTGTAATCATGCACCATATATTTTTCTTTATTAATTCATTTCACAAATTTCCATCTATCACACAGTGTGTTTGTGTTATTCATTTAATCCAAAACCCACTCTGTTTCTATTTTGCGACAATCGGGACTCAAACTCAGTTTCATTTAGGACTTTTTATTACAACGACTTCTATATCTCAGTTTTGGATTATTTTTAGTCTTGATTCATTAAAACGTAATTTCTTTTTTTTTTCTTCAGTTTACCTCGTTTTTCAACGGAAGCTATATTATCTGTTAAATTTTCAAAGATTCTTGACTTCAATATTTTCTTCTTGATGTTTGAAAGAGCCTCAACACGTAATAGCGGAAAAGAAACACGAGCATATTTTACTTCAGGTATAAAGCATAACCGTTAAGTACACATAATTCCATGACAATATCTAACCCCTTAAAATAAGTTATAACTCTTTTAGAAATCACATAATGTGAACAAAAATAAGTATTGAAGATTACTATGTACAGTACTAGATTTAAATTTTAAAATGATCTTTCAAGTACACTCTACTCCATAAATTAACCCCTACATTATACGACTCTCGAATTGCCTCTATCCCGATCCGGAAACGATATGGCTGTAAAGTCAATGCCCAATAATCAATTTCTCCCGTATTGTGGACATCTTCCTGAAACTTTGTATTGTTTTGTGATCATACTGAATGATTTGACTCTCTAAGTACCCTGGGTGTGATACAATGTGTCGCCAAAGAGCAAAAGGTAATCGGTTTTCTTACTGCAAGTATCGTACACGTGCAGTTTTGGATCAACATGGTCCTCCAATCAGTCTACTCCATACACGGGTGCCTATATTTTACGAATCTCGAATTGCCTCGATCAGGAACCGAAATGGCATGTAAAGTCAATGAACAGTGATCAATCTTGAATTGATGACTTTCGCTTTATTCAAATATACTAGAGGTTGATGGTTCGTTTCAAGGGCAAATTCCCTTCCGAAAAGGTAATTGTGAAATGTTTATATTCACTACACTTGTGCCAAAAACTCCTTTCGATTACAGCGTAGTATTGTTCTCCAGGCAACAATTTTTATCTGCATAGACAATGACTAACGTTACCTCCACTTGCTCCTGCAACAAAACTGCTGCTAATCTCATTAGTTCTCATTACAATCGATTTCTCCAGTCATGGCAACTTTGGGATTGGTGTACTGATCAATTTTCACTTAAGAGTATTAAATGTTCTATCTTATCATAAATTCCAAATCCCTTTATCGAGTCGCCATTTCCTAATTATGTCTGTGAATGGACAAGCTATATCAGCGTAATTTCGCGTAAACTCTCATTCAACCAAACAAACGGTCGAATTATTGTCTTGGTTTCTGGTCTAGTACCCGCTCTGTTTGTGCCAGTTATGACAGGGTGGGGTGCAGTTTTAACTGTCTGGACCCGCATACTAGATGTTCACAGCATTCAAAGTTAGAATATGCAATAGTTAGATTGTTGGTCTAGCTGTGGCAATGACCTTGCGGAGTTTGTCGAATAGATCGATTAATAATATAATAAGCTCTTTCCAACATTGCGTGTATACAATACGATCGTCAACGAAACTGCTTACGTTTTCCATTCCTTTCAACACTTTGCTCATAATAAGAACGCAATACGCACCAGAGTTGACAAAACCCAAATATATCACATTAAACTATTAAAGACCGTAAAGGGTCCCGAATGTGTGGATATTAATAGCGATAGGCACCTGCGAATAACCATTGGTGAGAATTAAACTTCGAACTGTATTGGTGAGTCACCAATTCTGAAAGAAACTCCAAACATTGTGTCGGTTCCGCATAAAATATGATGATTTTATTTAGTAGACGGAAGTCTATATAAAAGCTGTTTATTCTGTCTTCTTTTCTGACCTATAACAAGGGGAAATAATACAAGCAGCTGGAGAGTTCATTCACCACTACCCTCAGTCTACCATTTTACCTAATGCTTCATCGATGGTCTCCCGTGCTATAGAGGCTGTTGGATATCTTTTAATTCATATCAGCTCTGATGTATTAAGGTTTACGTCATGTTTTATCAACACAATATGGACTCGTCTGTCCATCCGGATATTTACACAACATCGCCATAATTTGCTGACGTAGACATCCATGTATCTCTGGGCAGACGCTGACTTTCTGCATTGGGTCTACTACTTCTATTCCTACATTTATCTGACTGCTGATTTGGCAGATGCATCTGCTTAACTCCATGAAGAGAAACATGTGTTATCGCCAATTCTGCGACAAGTCAATTAGATTTCGACCAATATTTGAGAAAAGATAACTCCTGGAAAAACATTAAATTCTTCAGTGTTTAATACCGATACCATCATAACTAATTTTATATATCCGTCAGTACCAGTATATAAAACAGATTGGTTGAAGACACTTTGGGTAAGTATTCAGAGTGGCCCTGACATTCAAGTCGTCAGAGTTACAAAGATTCAACAGTTCTTAAACTCTTACGTGACACTGCTTATGGTTGAAACGTGCACAGGTATGTTTAATTTCATCAGACAAAAAGTTGATATAGGATGCAGAATAGAGCAATTTTCAAACCTCAATTGTAACTACATAAATTTAATTTTCAGTCCTGACATGGTAATACTATAATAAATCTCCATACCTAGCATGATATATAACTTCTCTTGAACACAAATAATATTTTCAAATCTTTTAAAAAATGTAGATACACTACATGTTTAAAATACCAACTTACTCCAAAAGAAATTACTCGGCAAGTTGCAAAATTTAAAAACTCATCTTCAAAGATAAATGGACATCGTATTGTTTACGTGCCAGTTTCATTTATTTCAGGTATTAGTATTTCATTCTGCCGAAAGTTAGTACTGTTTTCATTAGTGATTTAAAGGACTTTTCAAAAATTATTTAATATCTTCTCAAAAATAACCACCATAACCTGTAGTTTTTTCATCCTTAATAGTTTTCATTGTCTCACAAATTTATTTCAGTCCGACATAACAAATACATATATAATCCGAGGTGAGGGTCGTAGAATGAAAAAGAAACATTGACAAAGGACAGTAGTCTCGCTATTTATGTAGTCTAGATGTGACTGTAGCTGGAAGAGAATGTAGTCAAGCTGTGAATGCAAAGTTTTTAAGGAAAATCAAATTGATTAATGGACACTGGTGAATGAGAATTTAGACGGGTGTTGACCCATCGGCGACTATCAGCATAATTTAATAGTTTTATGTTGCTATTTGTGAGGGAATAGTAAACCAAAACAAGTTGCACCTTCTGATTTCTACAGTTTGTATTAAATCTGTTCGAGGCAAGTTTTCTTTTCGAAATTTTGTGTACGAGATTCTTGTTTACAAGTCTCTAAAAGAGTTTAATTGCTACTGTTGAATATAGTGACTGGCTTTAGACATCTGGGGAGGTGCGTGGCTGTTTTGCGGAATTAGCCGAATAAAGCGTTTGACTGGATGCATTGCACTGAATGAGTACAAGCGCAAACTGCATAATTAATGCGAGTGCTCTGTTGTTTAATCAAGGCGCATTCTCGTGCATGTAGTCAGAAAGGTATAGGTCTAAAATGGGTAACTTTTAAAACAATATATGTGAGTATTTGTACCAGATATGCATCTAAAGTATGCGACAAGATATCAGCCCATTCATTCACTCTCCTACCTCCAATCCTTATGAGGATGAGCTCGTGACCTGGTGGTTTGTAGTGCTGGTGAATGTAAGCTTTGCAGACAGAGATTACGTCCTTCGCAATAAAGTACAGTGAACACATCACGGCTAGTGTTCAATTATTTTCTTTATTGTAAGACATTTCGATATGTGATACAGAGGCTTTCATGTTTACATTTGCTTCTCGAAGCTGTTTCATATTCAGTGCAATGCTTAATATATTTCATTACATAAATCCTTTCAGTTCTTGCCACAATATCGTCTTTGTTTTGGGGTTTTAAATTATGGGAATACCTAAGAAAAACAAATAGCTTCTTCCCATTTGATTTGTTTGTAACTTCGTCTTGATTAGACCGGATTATACTTTATATCCTTGGTAATATCGACATCAGTGGCAGGACGATCTTCCGGTATTCATGGAAACGAATATGTATTGCACGAGCATACACTAATAGGCTGTGTGCATGACATGTCTTTCATTACATACAAAATGGTGTTTCATTTAAAGTTATCATTGGCTTATTAGTATGCAAACTGATATTGGTTTCCATAATCATATTATTAGATAAACTTTAATATTATTTGGTGTTACGAAATAATTTGTTGAGTGGCAGACGCTTAATGCAAGGGTAGCGGGTTCGATATCCGCGCACGTCAGATGGGTCGGCTGAAATGGTGTGTCAGTCAGAAATATACTTGTCTCCCATTGGCAAAATATCGTTAATAATGTGTTAAAAGTGCCTTAGAAACCAACAAAACATACCAGAAACAACACATTTTTGAATACTGTCGAAATTGTTGTTGATCGTGCTATCGGAGATACAGAGAGATACCTTTCCCACAAATAATATTGCTGTGAAATTTTCACCTAATTTGAAAGTTAAAAAGTGTAACCTTCACATGTCAATACTCTCTCTCTCTCTCTCTCTCTCTCTCTCTCTCTCTCTCTCTCTCTCTCTCTTTACATCGTGTAGGTAACGATGTATTTATTACCTGTGTAAGCAACACAATGGAAACAGAGAAAGCTCATGTTTGTTTGTGTTAATACTTCATTTTTCTTCGATTCAATGTTTGCTTTTTTCACATGGTTTGTGATAAAAATGACTTGGACGCTGTTTTAAGGTCACACACAAAACGAAACTACTCATTAAATTGGTTGAGGCGAGATTTGGGGTGGGGTGTGGGGGTCACACATAGGGAAAACAAGTTTCCAATTGCTTTATGTGAGTCACATTACCAGAACATGCATGATATTTTTCAATTTATTTGTTTCAAGCATGCAGGCTAAAATGATACAAACAATGTTTTAATGCCCTACGCTATTATTTACTAGGATATAGGTATTATTATAATAGGTACGTCGCATTTTTAAGAGCACAATCATTGGTTCACTTTCACAACCATATCTTCTAACTAAAAGCTACGTTTAATCTCTGCTTTCGTTAAAAATTTCATCAAAATCGATTTTTATCTCTTTTCGATCAAAAATTTGAGGAAGATTTGTTCTATTTAGATTTAAAACTTAACAAGGTAAATCAAGCAATCAATCGATAGATAGAGAAAAAACATTAATTTAAATCTGATGGACTAAGAGGGAGAGAAAGGGGGAACAAGAAAACAAGAAATATGGCAAACTATGAGAGCTGGCTCTTTATCATAAAACATCAGAGGGCACACTCTTTTTATGATAAAAGTATATGATAGAATTTTAACGCTGTGAGGGGGGAAAATTTATGTCGATCTATGAAAAACACATTAGTTTGAGACCAGATAACAATTAATTAAATTTATGGAGACAGGCGCTTGTTAAATCGCTATACTGCGAGAATTTATAAAAGTCTGGTCAGGAAAGGTAGGAGGCGAATTACACTTTTGTTTATATAGCAGCCATGCGGAGTATTAGGGACACGGCTAAACTTCGATTTCATAGTGAAACTATCAAAAATTTAAAATTTATATAAACCGTTAGTCGCAACGTAGAAGGTCAAATTGACCCCGTATTTGGCACCTAGTTATAAAAGGCGGTAAATAAATTTAATCCTGACTGGTTACGCTAAATAAGGAGCGTGTTTCCCACACTAAATTTTCTAGTTTTAAATTTCGTTACATCGAACAATTCTAATTAGTCTAAGCTTCGCTGCAAGGGTAAATGTACGTGGACTCCGAGAGAAATTTGAAAGATATTCTCTATCTTAAAACACTTGTCCAAGGGTCCAGAAGTCTCAAGGTTCAACGGTCACAATTTTTGGCGGAAATAACAAAAAAAACCTTAAAGGCACAAAAGGGGAAAATAGCTCTTCAGACGTATCTTCCGACGTATCATCAGATGTACTTACACTTTGAGCAATCAATTAGATGTGTATCCACATGCTTGCATAACCACTTACCCACACAAAGGAGGACCGAAGGGGGGCGAAGCAGTAGAAAGGTTGGAAAGAATAAAGAAAAAGGAAGGAAAGAAAGGGCGAAATGACAGAGAACAGCTACAGTGAAATTGGAGGGAACCAGAGCTACGCAGGTTATGCCATTGTTCAAGGCAACGACTTCGATTGTTCACTCGATCGTATGATGACTAATTATATCAGCAAAACAGACAGAATATTTTTATAAAGATATTGGTGTTTTGAAATTCAGTGAAAGATTTTTCCAAGGAAGTGAATCTTCTAATGTAATGTATTATCTCCAGTGCTTATGTAATTAATTAAATTGTGATTCTTTACGTGCGGGGGCACCTATAAGTTTACTCGATCCGCGCAATAACATGGAGGGCGATCATCTCCTAGATATCGAAAACCGAATAAAGCGGACACCTTGAAAGAAGGTATAATCCGCTAATCAACCCACACATTTCCAAATGGCCTTAGGGTTTCCCTGTTTTTCGTGAATGAAGTGGGGAAAGCCTGTTGTAATTGAGTATGAAATGCTTTTGTGTGGTCTTAAGCATGTTTTCTTAGCAACAATGAAATTTCCAAACAAAATGGCGGTAATGGATAACATATATTTCACAAATTGTTGAAATTATGTATATCCGCTCAAATTAAATGATTCGTATAAAATGTGATTTACAGTCAATATATATCATATCGAATTAAAATTAACAGTGTACCTATCCATAATTGCTCGGTCTGATTCGTTTTCACCACAACCAAAAAATAATACATATCGTTTTTTTCTTCTTCTGTTAGCAGCAAACACGTGCAGTCTTTACGACTATAATTAAACTCATGTATGATACGTCAAGGAAAGTCAAGTATGTATGTGTGTATGTGTGTGTGTGTGTGTGTGTTTGTGTGTGTGTGTGTGTATATATGTATGTATGTATGTATGTATGTGTGTGTGTATGTGTGTGTGTGTGTTTCTGTGTGTGTATGTATGTGTGTATGTATGTATGTTTGCATGTATGTATGTAATGAAAAATATAGAAAACTAAAATCTTTTCCCAAAACCATAATCCCACATAAATTATAAACGTGCACAGAAGGAGGTCAGCAATTAAGATGAATGTCTGAAGATGTTTTACTGTCGATGTATTTTTTATCCACCATCTATGTGTGTGACTTTTTTTAACGTGGTTGTAACAATTTGAGTCATATCTATAAGATGTCGGCATTATGGCAGTTTATGGAGATATCTAGAAATATGTTATCATGCCGCAGACATGTAGCACTATGTCCCACTCAGTCACATTATCCTGACACCAGTTCGACCGGTCCTAACACTAACCTCTTAATTTTGAGCGCCAAGCGTGGCAGCTGCAAGTACCATTATCACTCCCAACGAAGTCAGAATCAATCCTTATAGACCGCCTACATTAATAACTGTTCTGGAAAATATCATTTTATGGCACCTGTTTCAAATGAACATCAGCTTCCTTAAATATTCTCTCCTGGCGAATGTCAATTTGGACGCTTTACTACAAGTTAATATCGCACCCCACCCCATCCCCGTCTTTTCTAACTCTTGTCAAGCGGGTCCTTTCTAAAGCTGAAGTCATACCCCAAAAATAACAGATTATATCCCTCTCAGTCAACAGTTTATTGCAGGACTAGCTAATGCATAAATCTTCATGGGTACGCGTCACCATGCGCTGACCTCAACAAAATGCACTACAAAAGAACGTACTGTAAAATTTATATTACAGACACGTTACTCTGTATTCAGAAATGTTTATACAAACTTTACACAGTCAGGATATAATTTACTCTAATGTTGTCAATCTTGCATTCGTGTTTAATCATAATATTTTAAGGGTATCCTAATCACGTACAGATCATAATCAATGATTGTTCAAGCTTTGTCGGCCTCAGACATCCTGCCGGTGTCATTTATGACCAAACGAGATGGACATAACAAAATATAAACAACATATATGTAAAATTACATATAATATATCGTCATACGTTTATATGAAGGTTTAATGAGAAGGAGGAAGATCGATTTAAGAAGCTGATTTCTCAAGAGAAAGTAATATTTTAACGTTAAACATAGACTTTCCAGATAACAATGCTAAAAATGTCTTGAAATAAAATTTGTATGCAAATGTAATTCCAAAACTGTCCGAATTGACGCTGAAAGGGATTACATGTGTTCACTTTAGAAGGGATTATAGGTATTTATATGTCGAAAAGAACTGAATATATGTGCAACCTAGAAGTGATTAGACAAGTGTAGATTTTGGAAGGAATTGGAGAAATTTCTTCGTTGGAAGGATATTTCCTCACCCTACTTGATTTGTCTGCAGCATTTTAAACAATAGACCATGCTATATTACCTAACCTTCTACAGCATGATACAGACTTACTGTGGTTCAAGTCCTACTTGGTCAATAGAACACAAATTGTGTCTGCAAATGGAATACACTCCTGCCCAGTTGACCTATGTTGTCGCGTTCCACAGGGTCTGTTCTTGGACCTGTTCTCTTCCTTCGATGCACTCAGCCGCTCTCAAGTGTCATAGATCATCATCCAGTGTCTCACCAATTGTACGCTGACGACATCCAAATATACAAATCTAGCCACCCAATTGAAGTTGATGCTACCATCCACGGTATGGAGATGTGCATTTATGATGTTAAATCATGAATGATGATAAAACTGGGGTCGATCTGATCACAACACAAAGACTTTCTAATTCACATCCTTTACCTCATACAATAAAAACACCAACATTATATTCACACAGTCAGTACGAAACCGAGGTGTTACTCTGGACATATCATGAGACGTATAAGCTCCATTCCCCAATATATTTCAGTTGATGCCACTAACCACTTGCGTTCATTAGTAATTTCAAGACTGGACTGTTGTAATTCAATTATGTCTGCTTCATCCAAATATCCAGAAACTTCAAAAAATTCAAAACACTGCTGATCGGATCACCTTTAGAGTACCACGATCAGAGCACACCTCCCCGCTGCTCTTTACCCTACACTGGCTATCCATTCGATCCAGAATCAAACACAACATTTGTTTTCTGTTCTACGTTTCACTGACGGACTCCAGTCCAACATACCTATCCGACATCACACACCAGCAATATACATACGCTCCTCTTCTGACAATCGTATACTCATTATTCCCACTATAAAAACAAAGTCATATGGACGACATTCTTTTGCATACAAGGGCCAAGCAATGTGGAATGAATTTGCCACTGTACTTATAGACAAAGACAGTGATACCATTCAAGAGTGTTCTCAAAACTCACATATTTCGACTACAATAACAAATTTAAAGACTTAATAATGTTTCCTACCTTCATTATTGTTTTTTTTTTTTAATTTCATGGAATGGATTAAGCCAATACAAGTTAGAAAGGATTATACATATGTACACATCTATTTATTACAAAAGATCATCTAAGATTTAAACTGATTTACAATACGGATTTATATTACACTAACACAATAAGAGATATAGTGCTCAGATTTATTTGGGTTTTGTGCAAATACTGTTTCAACGATATGGTCTCCAATCAGCTCTTTTTGTCGGCCAGTTATTTTTCTGTACAAGCTCAACTGACAAGGCCAGTAGTGGATCATAAGCAAAGTGATTATATTTCTGGAATGGCCTTAATATCAGACTTCCAGCTGGTAATGATATGTAAGCATGAATGTTTGCTCGATATACAAATATATAGATTGATTAATATATATATTGTTATGACTCTAGGCTTTAAGCTAGTAAAGAAATGAAATTATCAATTTAAGTAAAATTCAGCAAATATTTTTATTTCTCTAAGTTACAAAGTAACAATATACAAGGAACTTACATTATTAAGACTTATGTAAAACAATTTTGAATCTTCCACAATGATCTATTCCAGTATGTCTTTGAACGAATTCCCAAACATCCGAAAGTAGTGGTTTAGTCCAAAATGTCAATGAGCACTTTGTAATTCCAGTAAATACTGTAAATAAATAATTTATCTCAAATTACATCTGAATGCAACATAAATGGCTACAAAGACTGATATTAAATCAGGAGTGAATAACTATTTTACCAAATCCTGTTTCATACATAGACTGTAGCCTGTTCTGGAAAAATTCACTAACTCTTAAACAAAGTCGGTCTTGAACTTAAATTTTGGTAACTATATTGTTTACTTGTTAGAATCATGAAAACTTAGATCGTCACTGAACCATGATGAAAGTCGGGTACACAAAAACAATTAAATATACATGGCAATACAGATATATAACATGTTTGTATGATGGTCAGGCATAAGGACACCACTAGAGACAGTTTACTATATCAAGAATGATAATGGCAACTGCTGTTTGGTTGCATTTAAAGTAGTATATCTGAAATGCAAATATTAAATGAAATTAAGTTAGTTGCTGTTGGATAAACAATTAATATCAAAATGTACATTTTTGTAATGTGATGGTTTTTATCAGGGTGTACTATATATATCCTATGTAATGTCGACATGAATTGCACAGTGTCCTTTTCATGATAGTCTTTCAGAATGTATGTAGAAGATGGCCCTTGCATCTAAATAATATTTTGTTGTCCATTTTACAGCTTTTATATCAACGAAGCAATGTAACATATGCAAAAGTAAATGAATAAATATATATCTTGCTATTTTTACCTACAAACGTTAATGTGCTCTACAGTTATCAATGGCTGCTTAGTGTGCAAACATATCTTGGTTTTCATGGTCATCTTTGTGGCTGAACTTTAATATTATTTGTTGCTGGTAGAGCGTCGTATAATAATCTTGGGTCGCAGATTCTGTAAGGCAATACTGAGTCGGCTCCTTCAATCTGACGTTGTGAAATGCACTTAGCTCTCACTGGCATAATATAGCTAGTATTGCGTTTTGGCGTGATTTAGCGTTTGAATGTAGCTTTCACACTATTTCGGTCATATGGCTACAATTTCTGCAGTGTGGCAGTATATAGTGATGTCAGGTGATGAGGCATCATGTAGCAGACAAGTGGCATCATGTCCCATCCAGTTACATTATCCTGACCAGTCCTAACAGTAAATCGTACGGCTGCAAGTACCATTTTTCAAAGTCTTTAGTATGATTATACTGGGGTTCGATCTCGGCACTTCACGCATGCAAGGCGAAAGCTCTAACCACTTAGTCTACCGGAGCGGTATATTGTTGAGATGCATATTTGCTTCTGGAGTAGATTTATACAATTTTTTAGTTCAAATGGTTTCCGCTCAATAGGGTCCTTTGACACGATTAACTTATGAGCAGATTATCAATTTTGACTATCAGCTTCGTCAAATATCGTTTTGATATGTTTTTTCTTGCAGATTATGTTTGCTTATTTTTCTTAAGGTTATTTTCTCTAACCTGTGTATTGAGACACCACCAATCAAAGTAATTTGTTATAGAAGCGTTGGGCTTATTGTATATTATCGTTCAGGGATGTTTCACTGGTCTTTCATGTGAAGCTATTTTGAATTTCCATTTGTTTTTCTATTTTTTCTTTATTTGCAAAGTCTTCTTCCCCAAGTTATGTTTCGTCTGGTAGACCAACTGTTGCCACAATATTAATGTTTGATATTTCCCTCCAATTTATTCTATACATATTGATTATCATACGGTCCTTTGACACGATTAACTTATGAACAGATTATCAACTTTGAGTATTTGCTTCGTCCAATTTCGTTTCGTTGCGTTTTTCTTGCAGATTATGTTTGCTTATTTTTGCTAAGGTGATTTTCTCTAACCGTGTCTTGAGACACCACCTAAGTAAGGTGTTATAGAATTATGCATGATGCTCCTCTTTTCGCTGTGTTCAAAAACGTTGGGCTTTTTTGTATATTATCGTTCAGGCATGCTTCTCCAATTTATTCTATAAATATTGATTATCATTAAGACAAGAGACGTGGGTGTATATGGCAGTTTTAGTTTAAAGGATTTTAAGCAGTCAGATACGGTGATGTAAGAAACACATAATACCTAATTCACATCTGATACTAATAAAGATTCTGACCCTTATGAATTGGAGTCTGTATTTTCTCTTCACTGGTGTATGGAAAACTATTGCAATGGTGTAAAACTACCAATTTGTTCTCTCTAAAGAGCAGTCGACATGAGCCCTAGCTTGGATGAACATTCAAAATTGGCTGGAAATATACTTTTTACTTCTTTGCAACTTTTGTACCAATTAAAAATTGGTGGCAACGATAGTATTGCATAGTTGTTGGAAATTTTCCAGTAACATTCAGAAAGCACAATTACCAAAGTTTGGTCAGAGTAGTGTAGCTGAAACTTTCTTTTGGATATTCTCTGTAACTTTGTGTGGGTGTGACTCCTGTTAAGCCAAGGATAAACAAAACAAGAATTGAATTGACGACCCAAGGTAGAGTTATCAATTACGAAGTAGGAACGATTGTTGAATAGCACAGAATTACAAGAAATAGAACAGAATGAAACAGTAAACAACTTTGACACAATTCACATATATTGAAGGAGACATCAGTGGTGAAGAACCATATGACATCGAAATAGAGGAGGAGTGTCCTGAAAGAAAACTAAAAAAAACACAGAGCAAACTAAAATCATACAAGGACACCAAGAATTGAGAGACAAACATTAGACCTTGAAAGGTAAAAGTTGCAAATGGAGCACAGTCTTAAACTTAAAGAGCTGAAGTTAGATATATAAATGGTGAAACATCATAAAGACGTAGACAAAATGAAAGAAAGCCTTCCATTCAAACTACGAACACAATCATCGAGCGAAGGAAGATATTCTTACATTTCTCTCAGCATTTGACGCCGTTGCTGATCATGCAAAATGGGACGAAGAAATCGAAACCCTGCAACTGAGAATGCTGCTAACAGGAGAGGCAAGAGAGGTAGCACGGCAAACAAGCAGGAGCTATGTTGAACTAAGAAAGGCCATGATAATTAGGTTTGGGATAAGACCTCACGAATAGTTTAGCCAGTTAGTTAGCATAAGAGGGGATGCTAACGAAACATATAGAGGTCTGATGGCACGTATAGAGCAGTATTTAACGCGGTTCATTGGTAGTCGTGATCCACTTAGCAGATGAAAACTTCTTGAAGGCTCTTCCGCCAGTGCAGGCCCAGTGGATAAGGCGCAATAAGGACAATGGATCTGTTGTTGATGCTGCGAGGATTACGTTTTGCCCATCAATGAAAGCACGTTGGACCCTAAGCACAACCGACAACTATGAAATAACCAAGCATCAAGTTCATTTCTTCCCAATAAACCTGGTTTGATAGAAAAAACCTATGGAGACAAAAAGTGACATACATGTCAGCAGAAGGGTCATGATTTGCGTGGCTGTTCCCAGCAGAAATAAACAAAATCAAGCAACCTACTTTGTCCAAAATATCATTAGTGAACAGTTGATAAGAATACCGCGAACAGTGAACAACAAGGAAATATTGTTTGTTAAAGACAGAGGTGTAGAAATGATATTGATAGGTGAGGATATTGACGATAAGCGATGTATCCTTGAAGGGCAGAACCTGGCACTATACACTGACACTGGACAGTCTTTTGAGATGCAATTAGCCAAAGTAGAATTAGACACGCCATACTACAAGGGTTCTGTCCAGGTTGGACTGGTATCTGACTTGGCAGCACAAGCGCTGCTGGATACGAATATTTACGTAGGTAAAAAGTACTATCGTAGTATCAAGGAACCAAGCAGGAACGCGGAAAGAGGAGGCTGAAGAAAGTGAAAGAAAATTAAAATGATGTGCGGTCCGATCCCATAAACTGGACGACGTGCATCTAGATACATTTTTTTCGGACGAAGATAGTGATGATGGTCCTGATCAGGATGATGATGACATCCATCGTGAAGATGAGACTGATGGGAAGAACTTGACGCTTGATCAACTGCACAATGTTAATGTGGAATTGATTTCTCAGTATCAAGAGAATGACAACTCGTTTGCTGGAGTGAGAGAAAAGGGCCTGTCATCTGCAAGTGAAGCAGAAGCATGGATTTTTAAAGCGGAAGGTTAAGACGTCTGATAGAGAAAAATATGGACTCCAATTAGTTTTGCCTAAGCAGTTACGCCAGTCAGTGGTGGTGTTGGCACATAATAGACCGCTTGATGGTCATCTAGTAAGGGTGAAAACGAAAGCAAGAATATCAACAGCGTTTTGTTGGCCACGAATGTTTTGGGATATTCAGAAGCGCTGTCAGGCCAATGACATATGTCATAAGACAACAAGTGGAACAGGGAAGGAGAAATCTCCAATGAAGCGTCCAACACTTTTGTTTGACCCTTTTGATAAGATTGCGATGGATATCATTGGCCCACTACAGTTCACAAATGCGTGGAACAAATATATACTAACCATAGCAGACGACACTACCAGGTATCCGGAAGCCATTCCTTTGAATGACATTGATGTCAGAACAGTGGCCAACGCTTTAACTGGCCTATTTAGACGGGATATTATAACTAAGATTTTCCTTTTAGACCAAAGGACCAACTTCACAAGTACTCTTCTAAAAGAACTCAACAACATGTTGACCATCAAGTGGATAACAACCTATCCTTATAGGAAACAATCCACCGGAAAGGTCGAAATATTGAATGGCACACTCAAAGCTCTATCGAAGAAACTGTGCTCCACGAACGGTGAAGTTTTGGTTGTGATGCGACTTACGCACTGGTTTGCTATAGGGAGGTACCACATGAAGCAACTCTGTTTTCCCCGTTTGAGCTGCTGAATGGATGGCCAGTAAGAGGGCCAATGGAGATTTTTATGGATATATTAACCGGTGAGGGTGAAACACATAAGATAGTTCTAAAACGTGTACTTTCGATTCACCAGCGATTGGCTGATGTAAGTGAGTTAGTGAAAGAAAATCTGACAGAGTGTCACAAAGTTAAATTATGGTAGAACAAAAATGCTACCAAAAGTGAATTTAGGCCTGGAGATGAGGTCCTAGTTTTGGTGCCATCCGATGCATCGACGATGAGAACTCACTGAAAGGGTCCTTATCGTGTCATGTGTAAGGTCAATGATGTTAATTACAAGATTAACATTGGTGGTAGGCGAGATACCATAGTAACCTATTACGTTAGTACAAGAGAGCTGTACTGTTATCAGCAACTGTGTGTGATGAATAGTATGGAGGAGGTTGGATTGACTTCCCATTTGCCGACATGAAGAGTTTTGGACAAAATCGGTCTGAATGGCAGACTGACGAAAGAACAGTGGGAACAGGTGCGAAAACTATACTCTGAGTTTGAAGACGTGCTATCTTTAAAACGGAAAAAAGCCAACTTGTTCACTAGGAACAATCGAACAACAACTAACATTCCGATCACGCAGACACACTTTAGTATTCCCAACGCAAAAAGTCAGAGTTATACTAGAAGAAATGGTACAGCAAGAATTGATAAGACCATCTACAAGCACATAGAGTTCACCAATTGTACTTGTTCAAAATAAAGATGTAGGTCTGCGACTTTGTTTTGATTACAGAACATTGAACAAATCAAACTCTTTGATGTCTATCTTACACCAAGAATAGACGAAATTTTTGAAAAGCTGGAAAATGCAAAATATATTAGCAAACTGGACATGACCAAACGTTACTGGCACATACCTCTGTCTAAAGAAGCGCAGGAGAAATCTGCTTTTGTGACACCCTGTGGACTTTATGAATTTACTGTATCGCCTTTCGGGATGAGAACTTCACCTGCTACATTTTCGCGAAAGATGGACCTGTTGGTGTCCAAATTACGTAATGTTGCATTTTACTTTGATATCATCATTATTTATAGTGAGACCTTGGATGACCACCTTCAGGATCTACGAGCAGTCTTGGAAAGATTGCGAAAAAACAATCTGACAGTTAAACCTTCCAAGTGTGACATTGCAGGTGACGTGAGTATGGGAGCTGTTTTGAGTCAGTACAGTGACAATAAGGACGAACATCCTATAGCGTATCTTATCCATAAACTATTGCCAAGGGAGCAGCATTATTTTACAATTGAGAAAGAATGTCATGTATAGTATGGGCGATATAATGTCTTCACTACTACTTTTGTGGTGCTCCATTCAGTGTCGAAACTGACCATAACCCGCTAATTTGAATAAGCTAAAACAAAGGGAAAAACCCACGGCTTCTGAGATGGTCCCTGCATTTGCAACCATACGAATTCACAATCAGACACTGTCGGGGAGCATAGAATACAAATGCTAAATGGATTGTCACGTGCTGGAGTATAAGACTATGTGTGTTAGTGTTCATTCGTGTTGGACTTATCTGAATTAAGACCCATGTGATGATGTGTATTATAGCGTATGTACTAACCAAGTACTTTAGTAATGCAGATCAGTTTGATTTCAAGTGAATCCAAAATGTTTGTTTGAGATGTTGAGCTAACTGCTGTGCTGTGAATATGGAAATATTTAGCGAGTGATTGAATGCTTGCACTGTATGTTTGTTGGTAGAACTCTTATTACCGGGAAGATGCTAGAGCTATTACATTTCATGACGGAAGGTAATTGCACTGAACTGAATACAGCCAAATAGTGAGCACTCGATCTTGTTTATCCAACCTTTATCATTTTGTTCGAAAACTAAAGTTTTCTCTTAACGGGGAATGTGTTGCCATCATATTACTGCTTAACATTTCCCTCTAATGTATTGTATAAATATTGATTAACATTAAGAGAAGGGACATGGGTGTGTATGGTAGTTTTAGTTTAAAGGGTTTTAAGCAGTAAGATAGGGTACTGTTAGAAACAAATTCTAATCACTTCTGATAATGATAAAGATTCTGACCTACAGGAGTTGGAGTCTCTATTTTGTCATCACTGTTGTTTTGATAAACTATTGCCCTGGTGTAAAACTACCAAATTGTTCTCTGAAAAGTGACGTCGTCTTGAGCCCTAGCATGGGTGAACATTAAAAATTGGCTGGGAATATACTTTGTGTTGGATGTTATTGTTTACAACTTTTGTACTACGTAGCACCAACATTGTAATATTTGTAAAGCATCTAGCAATGTGATGATTGGGCTTTTTGACGCGGTAAAGAATACGTGGAATGTTTCTCGCGCTTGCACAAGGAGTGTTTTTAAGTTCTGTGTGATGCTGTGATTAAAGCAAATTGGAGAATACATCATTTGAGTATTTATCCACGAGGATGCTCATTGACATTATTGTTTGACACAGACATAAATATTTATGATCTCATAGGTTGCTATAAAGGTGGAAGCCGCTTTCTTATAGGATGTGTATAGTTACGAATATTGTTCACTATTAGCAATGTGTTCATTCAAATAGACGAAATGAATCAAATATCAAAATGAACATATATAATACCCTTCTGGAGCGAATTTGAAACTCTGACAATTTAATTGTGGAGATGACACCACAAGGCAAATACGGAAACATAAATTTACATTGAAATATTTCGGCTGTGTTTAGGGAAATCTGGCAGTTATTAATTGGAATGACGTCATTGAATGAGTACAAATATTAATATCCTTGAAATAAGAGAATACTTAATACAACGGACGGTTCTTTGTTTACCAGAAGTGTGCGCATGGAAGAATTTTTTAGTAAACATGGGCAGATGCAAGATGCGCTAACGTTTTTGTTGGGGTTTCTTTCTTTTGAGCGAAAGTTGTCTGTGACTTGTGGTAACCCAATTTTTAGGCAGCAAAAGTAAGCAAGTTCCGTTATTTACATATTTATCCACCACAGTTGTCTTACTTTTTCGAATTGACTGTATTATTTGTCAGACGCTAGTCGTATCATAATTTCTTGACAAGTCGCCATAAAGCAGGTAAATGTTTTTTATTGGATATGTATAGAATTACGAATATGGCTTACTATTAGGAAAGATGTTCATGCAAAGAAAAAAAAAATCCTAAATTAACACACACCAAAATACACTCATACATGGATGCATGCATACATACATACATACATACAAAGATACAAAGATACGTACATACATACTGTGTTTAACATTAAAATGTATATGTTACGAACCTTTGGTCTTAAATAAAGTAACAGAAAAAAGCAAAAATCAGAAGGTTCAATAACCTTCAGCCAATCATTTCGTTACTTACAACACAATTTACCAGTTTTAAAAGGATCTTACCGTATTGTGAATAGAATCACAAGCAATCCCATACAGTTATATCACCAGTCCATAAATATAGTTTTCTGGATGAATTCCACTATTGAGTGCTCTGATATACAAGTAGCTTATAATATAGTAACCTTGATGTATCAAAATTAGATAATTATGATTGTTACTAAAGAAATTCACAATACTCCCAAAAATGGCTTAGTCGAAAGGTCAATAAGCACTTTGTGGTTGCAAATAATATTTTATAAATAAATGCATTATCTCAAACTATAAACGAACTCAAAGAAAACTGATTCCACAATGACTGATATGAAGATAGCAAAAATAATTAAGTTTAGTAAAACCCTTCTATACAAACTTGAGAAAATAACAGGAACATGTTTGGGTCATTATCCAATTTAATTCGTAAACAAGTTAAGTCTTTATACTTAAATTTAAAAACATAACTGCTTACAAAGATCAGGCTGACCATAGTTTATTCAAGGGAACAACCAATTTTCTGATCTCAGATCCAAATAAACATGTGTTTACAAATGATCAATAACTTTAAGTATGGTCTTCAATCATGGACAGACGTTAGCTATGTAATATATTGTTTGCAAAATTATCATTACGATCTCCAATAACGGACAATCCATACACACTATATATATATATATATATATATATATATATATATATATATATATATATATATATATATATATATATATATATATATATATATATATATATATATATATATATGTGTGTGTGTGTGTGTGTGTGTGTGTGTGTGTGTGTGTGTGTGTGTGTGTAAGTTACACCTCCTTTCATAAAGAAAAATAACAAATGATACGGTAGCATATTTGTTTTCTTTTAATCGAATATAAAACGTATTAAAATTACTAGGAGCATGCCTCATGAACGATACAAAATGTGTGTCAAAACCTCCTCTCATACAGAAAAAGAAAAACGTATACAGTTGAACATTCTTTTACGAATTGGTCAAAAATAAAGAGCATGCACATTGTTTATGAGCAATGCTTCATAAGAGATATAAATTAAGTGCAAAATAAAACAATATATTACACCCATACACGTAAGGGTGCATCTGAAATCAGATTATATTTAACAGTGATGTTCCTAATGTTAATGTCGTATTACCGCCACATTAGACTCCATCTTTACAATCTCTGACTTTTGTTATATCATTTTTTTAATGAAAGTAATCGGGTTGTGATCACTGATTAAAACAATAGGAGATAAAGCTTAACTGAAATACACACTTAAAATTGTTAATCTGTTTTGTTTCGAAAGTAGCACATAGGATGATCCAAACCATTTAGGTCTTAACAAAATCACGGCAAAACTCTCTTATGCCTAATTAATTGTTAAATTTACAAGCCTCACACACAGTAAGATTACTAAGATGTCGGTCGTGTGGCATACAATTTGCCTGTTTACTTCAATTTAATAAACTACCTCGTAAAGATTAGGTATATTAGGATTTGTCCAATGTGTCAAACTCAGATCCAAACACACGTGTTGTTTACAAATAATCATCATCGTAAAGTATAGTGTACCGAAATGGACCAAAGCGGACTACTATTTACGAAACGTTGGTAATGCAATATGATGTTTACAATGTGACCCTTATAATATACGAACATTGTAAAAAGTTAAACACTCACACAGATATATATATATATATATATATATATATATATATATATATATATATATATATATATATAGTGTGTGTGTGTGTGTGTGTGTGTGTGTGTGTGTGTTGGTGAAACTGTTAGTTGTACAGTCTTGGATACATACACCTCTCTCTAACTCTCACTCTCTCTCTCTCTCTCTCTCTCTCTCTCTTGGCTAATGACGACAAAACTGACAACTAAACCGACCAAGGTAGAAAGAACAACATACTGAAGAATAGAGATTGCATGTTTATATTTGTCATACTGAGGTTGTTGTTGTACTTACGGTAAATAATATTATTCTCTTTTAATTTAATTTATTTAACACGATATAAATATTAAATAGGAATCATTTTAGCTTTCTCAATTTGATAATAAACCGGAATATTCTCTTTAATAGTTCCAAGTAAATATAAATTATATGTTTTATTCGGTAGCCACAATTAATTAGCAACACTATATCAGTCACACCTTCCACGCGGTGGCGTTACTTTCAGTCAGATATCAGGATGCCAATTGACCGAGTGATCTAACGCACTCCAAGTTTCGGATCATTGAAATCTCACCTTTGTCTGCGTGGGTTTGTGTATTAGGCTTGGCTAACGTCGGTACGTGAAAAATCTAGCCAGTAGCTTCTCGTGCGTCGGTGGTTCGTCCTTCACCAGTTATACTGTCCGCCATTTATTGCATATCCCGCGTTGAAAATTGCGTTAAATCATACACCAACAACAAAATTTATTATATCACGGTGATTGTAGAGATGCACAATATGAGTGAGACTCAGTTGTATTGGAGATCTATACTATTATGCTGCTAGTTTTAATAATTTCAGATGGTATTGTAGCTATATGTCTTAAATGAGAAGATACCTTTTCTGGATAAACTTAAATTAAATTATGACTGAGGGTTACATATGCATTTTCTGCAACATGCCGCTGCTCTGTTTCCCATTAATAAAGGCATAACTAAGCACGTATACACAAGGGGGGTGATCCATTCATGCTATCCGTCATGAGAAATAAAGAAATATATTATTGACCGTAAGCTGTGTTTGTTGAGTTGCAATACATCACAGATGGTACGTTTCCCTTCATAGCCAAATATTTATGATTTGTAGTCATTTGTTTCAAAATTTGTTGGACATTTGAGTAGGCGTAAAGTACATAAAATAGACTTAGGAAGTGACTGTTTAATTTGGAAATAATTAGCTCATAAGTAAATATTTTACAAGTAATTTCTCAATAAATATAACAATTTCCAGTACACTAAATCTTTCTAAGGAACATGAAGGGAGACTGGATACATGGCTATAATTTTGCAATGGAATTTAGGTTTTCTGCTTTTGTTTTGAATGCCAGAATTAGATGATTGTTCACAGATAACACAACCATACCATACATTAGCTCAGCATTAGTCTATCCAAGTTTTCAAGGAATACTTTCCCTGATTCACTGTATGTTCATTGATAAACTATTGCACTGTTTTCAATATTCATGTAGGGGCTCATCTTAAAAAGAAAGAGACAAAAACACCTCTTGCGGGGAGGACACGCTGGACTATGAAATGTATTTTTTTTTTATAAATCTCCACAACATTTAATCTGATGAATGCAATTTGGAGGTCGGGAGTGATTCCAGCAAGTTGGAAACAACGAGTTGTAATCCCTATCCCAAAACCCTGAAAGGATCCGGCAGATGGAAACTCATAGAGACCAATATTCATTACTAAAATAACATAAACACCATCATGGAGACAATAATGAATAGCAGAACGAAGCACCGACCAAGAATGTAAATGTTTGCTAGCATAAAGCAAAAGGAGTTTCTCACACAAACGATCCCATACAAGTTAACTTGTACGCTTGTAATTAAGCATAAAACTGGCTATCAATGCAATCGAAAATATGATATGACTAAACTCTAATTGCAGTTTTCACAATCCTGAAAAAACTACGATTTAATTTGGACAAAAGGATTATCACGGAATAAAGCAAGAAAATAATTCGGTTTTTCATTAAGCGATGACAATGTATATTTGATTTTGTCGACGCGTACACCATTAACTAGAACAGCATGTTTGTATTGCCTTGAAATATAATTACTTAATGAGAACATCTCGACGCATGTCTAGAGTAGCTTGTTGCATTACCTTGACATATAGCTACTGAATGAGTACATTACGTTGTAGGTCGCTCGTAGAGTGATGCCTATGTTTCTTGACATGCACGGGTATTTTACCGTTGGTTCTTGAACGTCTTCTTTTTTCATATAGTATAAATAGTAAGGTTTTACTACAAGCGGTACATCATCTCTTGGATCTTGTCACGGGGTGTCAGTTTGGAACCACAACATTACAGCCATAGGGGTAATTGACAGCTGTTAAAATAAGATTGATTCCCATGTACATTGATGCTTTTCATTGAGTTGTTGTTGTTGTTGTTGTAGGATTTTACGCGAATTTTCAGGACTCGATAAGCTATACATGGCGGCTAGTATTAATGCTGGAGGAAAACCCCGGGAAAATCCCAGAAAGAACCACCGACCCAGGAGAGCTACTGTCGAACTTTCTCACATACCCACATTGCCTGAAACCGAGACTCGAACCCACGTAGACAGAGATGAGATGGCAGTGATCCGTCTCGTAGAGCGCTTTAGACCACTCGACCATTCGGTTCCCCTTTTCACTGAATGATATTGATCCATTTTATATACTTATATTTGGGTATTTTGAGTATTTTGTATGATAACGTATTTCGTATTATACGTATCCAGTTTTATGCATTTGTAGTTGAAACTGGTGGAGGGGGAAGTGTAGATGAACCAGACTGCAACTGTTAGGAGGCGTTGTTGCGCCAGACTGAAATTGGTGCAAGTGTGAAGTTGAGCCAGTATAAATCTGGGAAGTTGTGCCAAAGTGAAACTGATATTTTGTCGGTTTTTATAATTCCAAGTGGGAAGTTGAACCAGAGTGCACCCGGCATGGTTCCGAGCATGATATTTTGTGAATGTGTGTAGGGTGTGTGCGAGAGTCAGGTAATGCATATATTGTTTCATTCATTATTTTAGTACCATCATCTTATCGTACATAACACAAGTCTCGTCATTCACACACATTGCGTTTGTGTCATTCATTTAGTACAAATTCCATTCGTTTCAATTATGTTACAAGGACTGATTGCAAAGTTAAACCACTGCAGTTTTAAGCAGACCGCATGCATAAATGGATAACACATTTCGTAAATGATCGGGAAATGAAAACAAGTTGGTAACCAGCTTTCAGACGTTCACGAGCTAGAAAATGGAATTATACAGGGCAATGTAGAGTGCCAACCTCTATTTGACATCATGATTAAATATATGTAACAGTAAGTGGACCAGTTCACCTACGACCACAGAATTTAGAAAGCGCGAAACACATCTTAAGTGCTCAGATTATTTAAACTGTAAATCTTGTTTATTTGAAAATACGTCATTCGGGCTGTAAGATCTGAACAGGATTAATTGCATTAGTAGTGTGTCCATTAGTTCATTTTGGCTGGAATTTGCTTTATTAAAAATGTATTAAAGAAATTAAAAGTGCACATCATAATAGCATACACGGAAATAGAGACTTGAATTTATATTGCAATTTCAATAATTATATTAATGTTGTGTCCATTATATAATTTCGGCTGGAAATTGATTTATACAACATGATTATATTACAGGAAATGAAAAGATCTCAGCAAACTTACATTGTTGGAAATAGGGACTTCAATTTACATTCAAATTTCAAGTAAGGATATTGTACTAGTGTGATCCAACAAAAGACATATGGCGCATCACCACTACATGGGCCGCCAAAGGAACGTCAAATCCTTCAGCCTTGGGTTTAATTTGGATGTCCACTAGAAGTTTAATCAACACTTTAATAATTAGGTCTTGTTTCTGTAATTATGTGAGTATTTTAGATTTAATTGGCAATAATAAATCATTAACATTTTTTGACTGTTGTATCAAAGGAAAATTTTATTTCAATTTTATATAGCTTACTGCTTCTCACACACTTATATTACGTTTTTTAAGACCACATAGTCGTAATAGTTCTAAGAGTGAAATTAGAAAGATACAAACGTAAAATGTCATTAAGTACATTTAGCAGATAACACTGAATTGTACCTTTGTTTAATGTTTTCTTTCTCATGTAATGTCCCTTTCGTTCATTATCTCTGTCGCAGCAACCTAAAAGCATCATTAATTAGGAAAGCTATCTGCCACATTGCAGCATTGTGTTTATTATTTAACCTCATCGATATGCAGAGTACCTTGCATGCTTCCATATACATCCCCTCCTGCTTCAAACAACATGCCAGCAGGTTTAGAGCGGAGTCTCTGTACTCTAGATCATTGTAAAATGCGACCCACATCATGTTGTCCAAGGCGGCCATCTTGTGTGAAGTTTTTCCCTGTCGGAAGTAGCACTGGTACTCAAGGTAGTGCAATAACATTTTTGGATCAACAAAAGCGCACTGGGAAGTACAGATGGCATCTGTGTGTGAACCTATTGATAGGAGCATCTGCAGTATTAATGCTTTAGGCATGCAATTAATCTCTGATGGGAAAAAATATACTGGAAAGGCAACATATTGTCTCACAAACTCAGTTGGTGAGAGATTGTCCTCCAATATTTTACAAAGAGCATGTTCTGAGGGATCAGTACCGACATCCATGACCAGGTATGTATAATTCTCTTGAATCTGATGAAGGACATTCTCTGTCATGATGAAATTGTCCTGCCTCAAATAAAAAGCAGCCAGCTTCAGTCTTCCACAGGCAACATCAGACGAGTAGCCCAACAAGAGAAGCTCGTGAGCGATATCAAGACTTTCTTGGTCAATTGCTTCCTGTGCTAAACACTGGGAGGCCAGATCTGATCCAAGACTAGAGGAACAGAAAATCTTAAGTAGTGTCCGTATTGGTGTATGTGTGCAACATAATTTCTTCACAAAAGCAATTTTTTTTACCAGATCTAACGAAGCAAATTTCATCCTAAAACTATGAATACTAGCACTTAAAACAGTAATTGCTAACCCCATAGATTTCACGCCATCTGTCGCCCGATTCATTGAATCGATTAAAGATGACTGACAAAGACGAGTCAGTCCCTGACCTATATCATCACATGACAGTTTGATAAGATATTTTCCCTCCTGTCTCACGAGATCATGTAGAACAGCTAGCAACTTAACTTGGATATGGCCATATACTTTACCGTGGAACATGTTCTCTCCTGGTATAAAGTAATTTGGGCAGTAACCATTTTTAACCCATTGGCACAGGGTTTTCAAACATAGATCAACACACAATAACATATTTTTGGGTTGCCACAGGGAAGACGGTGTACTTTCTACAGCATAGAATACACAGGTCTTGCAGTGATAACTGCTCAAAGCTTTTTCTCCACAAAGTTGTTGCACGAAATCTTTCTTGATCATTTTCAGCAAAACATAGCATTTGTATTGAGTTGAGTTGAATTGCCACACAAGAATTTTTTCTCCATATGAAATGGATATTCTCCACTCCAGGTGATTCTCTGGACTGAGTGGATGACCAACTGGAACCAGTAGAGCACCAGTCTGCTTGATAATAGCTATATTTTCTCGAGATGGGTAATTGTTGATTCTGTTTTCCCACTGAGAGGCCTGATCAGGCCAAGATCTGACTCTCAATGCCGCCACAGCGTCGATTGAAAGGATTTCGCTCTGTTTCTTATATGCTGGACCATGCCGCTCCATATCACTAATGGATAAGAAATTACGACTGCATAAAACAGAACGACCGAATGAATCCAATAAGTGACCTTCACATTGCGCATTGAACACTGGTAATGATGAATCTCTATCCAACACTTGTAATTTCACATACCCTGGCGGAGTTCTCGGATCACTGACCATGATGTATGTAAATGTAAACGTTTCCAAGGACGGGATGCTCTGCACCACGCCGAAGTTGGAAAGACAAGTAAGGATATCAATGTCTGACTTTAGTCCTTGGGTGGTGGTAGCCTCAGCTTGACTCCCGAAGATATGATGAGGAATTTTCGAAACCATAGATTCAATCTCATCTGACTGAAACATCATGTTTATCCTCTTCCAACGTATATCCTCCCTGAGTCCTACTTTGTCCAGGACATTGAATAATCTAAGAGATACATCGCTATAATACAAGGGAATCATTCCTTCCATTATTCTCTATGTGCATTTGGATACCTGCAAAATATTAATAATAATCATTTATTTCATATATTCAATCCTCTATATTCTTTCATCTTAAAATGTTTCCAAAAAGCTTTCCATACACATCGGTATAAATATTGCAACATCCCATTTTTTAAAAGTTCAATCGAAATATCGGAAATGTATCGTCGCTTGAAATAATGTACGGTTCTATTTACTCCGACGTGTATCACGGGGTATAGTTAAAATGTATAAATCGGCAAGGTGTCCAAACTATTCATATTTCAAATGTTCTCATTTTCGCACTAATGTTATCAGACAGCACTTTTTATATATCTTTACACCATACCGGAATGAGAAAGATATCATTTGTCGAACCCAATTATAATACCTGAATTAGAATTACGTCTCAAAACATTTGCTGGGAAACTTGTGCAAGAAACGATGGGTGTTCAACAGTAAAACAAAGCCTTTAATTAGTGAACAGTACGTCAATGAATCATATCAGTGACCTTCCCATACACCTCTACACACTTTCTTCTTCTGGTTATCCAATTTTTAAAGGTCAGTTTGTATTAACTTCTCGGTATGGTGTTCATAAAGTGAACAACTTCATTTCCACCCCATGGCGGTTTGCAACATCGCATGTCCCTCAGGGTTGTTTGTTATTGTCACATAACATTTAGCAACACCGTGAAGATATAAACATATCCAGTGACACAAGCAGAGTTATTTATGTTACTTGGATGACCGCGTTTTCGCTCCAGACTTTATTTTGTAAATCAGATTCAAACGTTTCTTGTTACTTTTTTATACTGGGTGAGTAGCTGTTTGGCAATTTCAAGCCAGCTCGTAGTAATAATACGTTGGACATCTTATCCAATAAACGTTTAAATAATTTCGCGGAGGGGGCTGATCGGGGTGATATTTCACTTTTTTTTCCCAATCTATATTTTATGATGTAAACCTTCATTATCCAACTTGTGTTGTAATTTCCATGGTTCTTTATGAAGCAAGTGGAAGTTGATAACCAAGATATAACAGGCAAAATAAAACATGTTAATTCTGTTCTAAATCTAAACAGTGCTTGATAATGTGACTGAAATATTAGGAATTCCATGGTACTTTCCAGGGATGTATGGAATCCTCCAAACGTTTTAAATCAATATACATTGTGATTTCACCAGCAGAGTGTGAATGCTTGAAATGCTTACCGGGGTGAGAACCTCAGTGGCTGGGACACTGTCCTCGTCAGTTTCCTGTGAATGTTGTGTAGCTGTCATTGCGACATTTGCAAGGTTTATTGTTTAATACTGGCGAATTTAAATTGTATTATGGGAGTGACGGACGGATATATGAGTATTGCTTAGCATAATCGAATTGTTCTTATGTTGCCTTTCAGTAATAATGTCGTAATATAATATCGGATGCACGCTTTCATTTTCGCCAGATTGCACTGTATCTGTAAGAGGCATATTTTGATTGCAGTTCCTGAACGAAATGCTTGTTTACACGTCTGGAAAGGAGGTAAGTACGAACGCTGTTACAAAGTAAGAAAACTGGATGTGTTCTAACAAAAAGTAAGAGGACAGTATGAAGACTGATTGCGTTGTTAAAAAGTAAGTAGACTGGTTGCGTTGTATCAAAGAAGACTGTGTTCGCACAATAAGAATCCAGGTTTCGTTTCAAGAAACAAACATTTCTTTGATAATCCATGAACTGCTATTAGTATATTGTCTATTACTCATCAATCTTAATTAATGACGCCAGTTTTCGACTGTCATGCCGTAATGGTCATCTTAAAAACATATTATTTTTGTAAAGATTGGACCACAATATAAACTACATTCAAAGAGACAAGCTAATTATAATTGTGGGTTAGTTAGAGCGAAGCAAAGGCCATCAGCAACATATATACATGTTGAAAAATGCAACAGAGAGACAGGCATGCGACAGATTGGGAGTGGGAGGATTGTAGGAAGCCATAAGTTACCTACGACAAGTTAATTATATAACAGCCATACTTATGTTTCAGTCAGTTGTCATAAGACAATACGTGCAAGAGTAGCAAGGGGAGGTAATTTTACATGCACAACATCCATTGGTTACTCTGTTCCAGTCATTAGCCTTAAGACAATTTGTATAGCAATAATATTGCGACAACAAGTTACAGATGTGAAATATGTGATTTTTAGTCATTAGCCTTAGCCTGTTTTAATCACTAGTTATTAATAATTTTTCGTTTAATTACATTAATGCGCTGTATAAACTACAATGTTGGAAAAAAAATTTATATTTCCTAACAAGAAGAAATTTTGATAGTCATTCCATCATTCAGAAAAATGTAAATCATGTGACTGCTTTATATTATCTGAGCGTTGATGATATTAGGAACATTATCAATACATTTGAAACCTGACAGTTTATGGTCAGTGCAATTAAAAAATCGGCATGTGGTCATATCGTGGTCATTACTTTGGACACTTATAAAACTATAGCCCACTTGAAAACGAATGAATTTTGTACTAAATTGGACAGTCTTTAATAAAACGGAATCAAACCTACTCATATGTCATGCTTCAACTTAAATCAGGTGTGTCTTGTAAATTTGTATAAATTGGGCTGATCGTTCATTTTCAAGGGAAATGTCATAGAAACACCTACCCACCCACCCCCCTATTTCTTGTTCTCTTCTAATTCATCTTCAGTAATAACGACTTTAAGACAAAAGAATACTTGCTGCACAAACGAAAAGTGAGGGCATATCACCCAAGTTTCACGTGCATATGCCTTCGACACATTGTCTTGATTGACTACTTTTTATACAACTGACCTCAGAACATATCTGTTTCATTCTATGAAAGATAAAAAAAAATGAGAGATAACAGACAGAGAACATGCAATTATTTTTCTTTTGACATATAACATTTACATGACAAATACGGATGAATACTCTGTAAGTTAACATTTCTCCTGTCAGTTTGCACCCGGAAGTTTTCATGCAATAATTGATGTAAATAATGGTAGATCCATGGTGATGGAGGCGGGATCTGAAAGACTTCCTCCCCCTCCTAAAATAGATAAAGGGCGGTGAACAAATGGGTACGCTCCCTAGAGTAACTTTACAGTAAGACATAAAATATATGTTTGAAACGGCTCAAAGGAAGGAACTTCACGTGGCTTCACCCTTTAGGTATTGGGGTTCTGTCACGCCTGCTTGTTACGCTCCTTCTAAACATACATACATACATACATACATACATACATACATACACCAGACTGAAGAGGAAATCATTTCCAATTATGTTGGAAGTATCATTATTTGAGATGTTATTTTGTTAAGAACAATCATAAGGTGTACCGATCAATGTCATTAGAAAACAGCCTGTTAGGTTACATCACATTGTCCTACAAAGCATATCTCACTGTAAACCTCTAAGATACGTCAACATGTTCATGTTTGTACATATCCTATTTTCATAAGCTAAGTCCTTCAGTAATTATCAAACTTAGGACAGCATGGGTTTAGACTGTTAAGTGAAACATTACGAAAACTCTACTGCAAATTATATTGAATCAGTCTATATAAGATTGACAACTTTATTCAAATATCTTGCCAATTTGGGTCTCATTACATTGTGATTAAATCATTGGTAATGAACATAAATAAGAATACAAAAATTGAGAAACTGTTATTAGCCATGAAAAGTTGTCTCCCTTAACCCTACATACAGGAGCGTCTAAGTGAGCAGAGTTAGGCGATACGTCATATGGAATTGTGCGGATGTTTACTATATTTGTCATCATATTGTTATTCAGAATAACGAGTTTCTCAAAACATCAGAAAAATAAATTTGTCAAAACTGTGTGGGTGATATTATTTTCACTGCTAATAAACCACGCAATAGCTCATTCATATATATATATATATATATATATATATATATATATATATATATATATATATATATATATATATCGGTTTGTGTGTGTGTGTGATTCGTACATTAGGCATTGGAGAAGGTCATTGTACTGTGCTACGTTGTTTGTTTAACCAATGATCAAGTTCCATACCTGTTTGATTGACCAAACATATTTACAGAATGTTGCTCATTATGTAATAATTCGCTTGACTATATCATCAATGTTACCTTATTCTCTCTTGGTTAATATCCAAACACTTTATTATGTATTCGGCTGTCGGCTTGTAGGTAGCATTCTTCAATGTGTGGTCACGTGATAATGTATATATGTAGCTTGCAAGTAGTATGTATCCGTAACAAGGACGTAGTCAGAGAAGGTAATAAGAGAAACAGAAAGTAATTTGATTTAGGTTTTTAAGGAGGATTGCATGTGAAAGAGAATGTAAATTGGGGAAAATCCGGCATTATAGGGTTTAGTAGGACTGATGTGGAAAGGAATATATTGAATACGGGTCATTTTCTGCGCCCTCTCCAAATGTATTTATGTTATGTAAAATATACATGAGGGGTGATTAACATTTATTTCGGACATCAGTTTTGTGTTCACGTTTCCGTTGCCATGGTTACAGGGTGTCAAAACACTATTAGAAAATACATGAAAATCAAAGACATGAAAATCCGTCGTCTTTTCCATTTACTTCTCATCAATACTGCTTTTCCATCAGCTGCTGATTCAGTTTGAAATTTGCAATATGCATTTTTATTTTAGAGGTTATACTGCTGTATATATGACGTTAAGTTTCTAAAACTATTCCAAAATGGTCCATCGTAGAAAAAAATAGGATATCGAACGTATACGTCAACTGAAAACTGTTTCTAAAATACGTTGACAAAAAGGTACTTAATCGTACAATAGAAAACCTGTTTCTCAATAAAATATTTTTTAATATTATTGAATGATGTTTAATATTATTTATTTAAATGATTGTTTGATATTATTGAATATGACGGTAAAGGAGGCGTTAACAGGGGCCTGCATGTTCACTTCTTCTCCGAATACATGGGTTTCTTACCTTCACTGGAAATGACAAGTGTTCTTTATGTATTTATGTACTTTTATCCTTATATTTTCATAGCAATATGACACGTACACTACTGTGTTTCTATTTTTAGAAAAGAAAAAAATCAATAAATTATCTCCCACACCCCTTGAGGTAGTCTATAGTCAAACTGTAATCTATTTATAAACTATATATTCATCCGTAAACATATAATATGGACATTAATAAGAAAGAAAGAAACTATTGGTTCAGCACTTTTAATGAACTTCTGAAAACTGTGAAATATGTTTTACAAGTAATGGTATTGGAGAATACAAGAAAGAAACAGTCTAGAGGTTTTGTACTCTCTTGACCTTTTGCATCTATTTTTAAACCAGCGCGAGCATACTGCATTACACTAACTGCATGCTGCTGTCTGTGAAATGAGAGGATGTTCACGTTGATAAAGAACACATACCTATAACGAACTAATGGAAACACAATCATTTTATTATTCGTTTTGCAAATGTTATTTACTACCACTTAAGAGTCGTCAAAGATAGTGGTTTACATCGTGCAAAATTCAGAAATTCGTAGCATTAATGCAGCTTTAACGAATTTTTAAGGAAAGTTTGCACATAAACTTCGATGATAAAAAGTCAAAGTAAGTATTTTTCTAACTGTTCATCGTTTTAAAAACATATATACGACTATACCCCCCTCTCTCTCTCTCTCTCTCATATGCACATGTATGCCTATAGTCAATTCTTTGTAGGGTCAAAATTGGGGCCCTCGGTGGGGGCAATGAAGAAATTCAAAAACGTATATAAACATTTTAACGAATAAAAATAACGTTATATAAATATGTGTTCATATATACCATTAAAGGAAAGCTATTCACATTTTTTCACTGACTTGTATAAGTCGACAACGGTTTCAAAGGCAATGTTTGTGCCTAAATATTGTAAGTACTATAATACATGTAGGCCGACGTGTTTCTCCTTATTCCAACGCAACAATATTGCGAATATCTCGCTATAAGGCTTTCTATATAACTGGAGGTTCAGGGACGTGTTAAAATAAATCTATGCAAGCAAGAGACCTCGAAACATCTGATAAAATAAATGCACTCACTAAACACAAATTACCTAACTGTAGCGGTTAACCAAAACTAATAGCAAATCTGTTGCCATGGTTACATGTTGTCAAAACACTTTATAAAATAAATGAAAAGTAGTCATCTTTTCCGTTTAGTACTCATAGATACTGCTTTTTCAAGTACTCGTAGATACTGCTTTGTCAAGAACTATTCACTCAGTTTTAAATTTTGCAATATGCATTTTTATTTTTGGGGGGTTATAAAGCTCTGTAAATAAAATTGTATTTCTTAAACTATTCCATATGGATTTATCTTGCCTAAGAGCAAACGTTTACGTCCGCTGAATACTACACCTAAATTACATTGACAAAAAAGGTACTTAACTATAAAATAATAAAAAATGTTCCAACATGAAATATTGATTAACATTACTGAACGATGTTTCATGTTATTGATTTATTTGAATTATTGTTTAATATTATTGAATACTATGAATATATTTAGGCATTATCAGGGACCAATATTTTTGCTTCTTCGCCGAATATATTGGATTGCTCCCTTAACTGGAAATGACAAGTGTTCTTTATGCATTTTTATCTTTATACTTGCATGACAATATAACACACACACGTGTTTCAATCTGTAGCAGAAATACATATAAATACCTTCACTTCCATACCCCTTGATGTAGCCTCTAGTCAATCTAT
This sequence comes from Sinohyriopsis cumingii, assembly GCA_028554795.2. Classification (NCBI taxonomy): domain Eukaryota; kingdom Metazoa; phylum Mollusca; class Bivalvia; order Unionida; family Unionidae; genus Sinohyriopsis; species Sinohyriopsis cumingii. Next base: position 50,484,049 of record CM068833.1, read on the forward strand.
GATCCGTTTTTGAACTATATATTTGTCTACATATTAATGCGAATGCCAAGCAATATGTAATATCCCTTACACCAACACTTTTGTAATTTGTGCATACTTTTGTAAAACATGAAAGGTAATGGGTAAATGGGCCACCCCCACCCACCCCAAAAATACATCAAATTGTTATGTTTTAGCTGCGAAATATATACTGGCGCGAAAACACTTTATTAATATGCCAATAAAGCACAATGGTCGATTTAATATGAAATGCACTGAATACATAATTTGTACATAACGTTAGTAGTCAAACACAATTACACGCAAATCATGATGCTTGTAACATCCACATCAATCCATCCACAACATTACATAATATGAGTAATATACACGTTATCATAAGGGTGAGATGAGCAACTGTTTCTGTACTTGCCATTTAACCTTTGATCCCTCATATAGACACCAAGGGAGGTGGCCAAAAATTATACAGTAACAATATTTTCAATGCTTATTATAAAGGCAACACGTCACAAGAAACTTTGATGTAGTCAGCTACACCTTTGCCATTTTATATAGACCGAACCTGCCATGACTGCACAGTCATCAAAGATAAAAAGTATTGCTATGCCGTTACTTCATGTATCTTCGAATCAGCTGATTTTAGCCACAACACGTTCTTGTAGTCGAGCGTAGCCATTTTGAGATGTCCCCTCGTACATAATAATGCTCGTTACCCGTTCGCGTATTTTGTACAACAATACAAGATTTTAAAATTAAATTACTTGCATGACATTCGAAGATGAGAATATTATATTCTGGTAGGTTTGTCATGACTGATTATATTGTCCAATACAAGGTTAAATTCGAAGAATTAAAACACCGTGTTGTGTGTGTTACTGTCGTGCGGTCATGTTCCGTCAGCATGGTCGATTTGGATTGGCCGATCGATTGCAATACCCACCAATCCATGCTTTGTTTACCAGAATGCTTCGTATATAAACAGCGTCGTTGTCCCAAGTCGGTGACAGATAGGGGTAGAAAGATAAGGCAGCAGACGGAAAGAGGAAAAAGAGCTGGTTAAGATCTAGAACAAAGATCAAGTCAAGAAAGATGAGAGAGGTAATTTTTGGAGAAGGAAAATTTAATGTATGAAATTTTGAAGAATAATTTGGAACTTAGACTTTAAAACTACCAGTTCCCAAAAGCAGACGAATTTTCTATACACAAATTTCGGAAACCAAATTTGGATTCCGAAATTCAAAACCTTGTTGCCCACATTACATATGTTTAACAATCAGGCTTAGTTTTTAGTGAATTAGATTGGTTTTATCTAATCGAAATATATCCAATACAGATGTATCTACTGGTATAATTCTATAAGTAAAAGTTAAATTTGTATACTGTTAAAAAGGGTGTAGTTCTGTTTTACAGATGAGAAATGTTTGAATAAATATGTCCTGGATTTTGAATCTTTCTTTATTGTTGTTTTATCTCTATTGCTAAAGTCAGACAAACCCTTGTAGCTTCAAGGTCTGAAAAAGAAAGCTAAAATCCCTGAGTAATTTTCCAGACCCATGAGGTTACAGAATTGGTAGTCAGAAGTAGGATCATAATGATCTAATCAAAGAAAAGAGAACAACACCATAACACAATTCTTAATTTTTTTAAAATAAAATCTCTTTTGAAAATCTGGTAGAGATGATCATCCTGGAAAAAGGAAAGAAACAATGAAATAAAAATCTGACTCCAGCAATAGTAGATAAAATTTATAAAAACAATTATTTAAAAAAAAGTGATCAGGTTTGGAAATGAAGCAAAATGCACATTTATTACGCTTGGAAGACATGTATATGAAATGTGAAGCAGGAAATGAAACTGAAAGTGTGACAACTGAGATTGATAATAACAGTAATGAAATAAGATCAAGGGATTCAAGTCCCTGTGGTAAACTGGAAAGTAATCTAGAAAAACAAATGACAAGTTTAGCAACAAAGTTAAAGATACAGTACTCACCCTAGTAGACCACATGAAATCTACATTTGAAGATTTCGAGTCAAAATTGCATCATCTACATCAAAAGTTACATTTGACTGAAAATAGAAATGAAAATTCCAGAACTAGAGAAATAGAAAACCCCAGCCTCCAAAGAAACAGTGGAATCAGTAGTAGTAGAGAACACACACCTACTCATGAGATAATGGGAAACAATAAGAAGGCTAGGATTAAACCTCAGCTATATGACGGTCAGACTGACATAGATGAATACTTAACTCATTTCAATATTATTGCAGAACTTAATGACTGGGATTATCATTCAAAGTCATTGTATTTAGCTAGCAGTCTCACTGGTACTGCTCGCTCTATGCTTAATGAAATTGAACCAGAACAAAGGAATGATTACTACAATCTGGTAAAAGTATTAAAATCCAGATTTGGAACTCTAAATAAAGCTGAAATATACAGGACTCATATTAAATCTAGAGTTCGAGAAAAGGGAGAATCAATTTCTAAATTAGCTCAAAACATCAAGAAACTGACCAGACAGGCATATCCTGATGCAACTGGTGAAATCATTGAAATTTTAGCCCTGGACTACTTTATTGATGCCTTGCTGGACTCTGAAACCAGATTAAGACTAAGAGAATGTGGTCCTAAAACAGTAAACGAGGCTGAAACAATAGCTGTTGAAATGGAAGCTCACAAACTACCTGATAAACAGAGGCAGAAAAATGTGAACTCCCTGTCTGAAATAGAAACTGTACCTAATGAGGGCAAGCTAGATAAAATTGTACAAAGGCTAGAACGTTTGTCTGAAACAGTAGAAAAATTGCAGTCAGAAACAGAAAAAAAGAATACAAAAACTTGAACAGAAAACAAGTAGATAGGAATGACAATGTCAGAAGAAATGTTGGCCAAAGAGATTACAATGGAAAAAGGTTTCAAAACTTTTCACACAGTACTAACAGAAAACAAATTCTTGAACAAAGAGATAGAAATCAAATTAAAAAATACAAGCCAAACCATAGTTTTAGAAACAAATGGGATAATACTGACAGACAGACCAGAAGTCAGGGAAACAGAAATGGGTGAAGCTTGGGGACCAGATCGCGACTGTAAAGAAAGAAAGGTCCAAATTGATCAAACTAAACAATCTAGGGACTGACACAGGATATTTTGTAAATGTTAAAATAAATGGAAATTGCATTTCTTTGTTGTGTGACACTGGAGCAAATGTTACAATTCTAAGTACTAAAGTAGTAAATTCGTGGTCAGAAAACTCACAACCGGAGGTGACTCCAGTAAAAAGTATGTTTTTAACTGTAACTGGAGAAAGCCAACCTTTTGATGGTAAAGCAGAGGTAGAAATTATGTTAGGGACTCGTACTTTCACACAGGAAGTATTGTTAGCAGACATACAACAAGATGGCATACTTGGTATTGACTTTTTAAAGAAACACCAGTGTGACCCTATTATTAATAAAGGTTATTTAAATGTAAAAGGAGAAAAAGTACCATACTATATGAAATCAGATGAAAAGAAAACTGTGTGCTGTAGAATTGCTTTAACTGAAAATGTTGTGATATTGCCTGAATCTGAAGTAATTGTAAATGGCAGACCAATTGACCTGTATGATAAGGATGACATGGGCTTAACTGAACCATTCTCCAAATTTGTGGAGAAAACCGGTCTGCTAGTAGCAAATGTTTTAGTACATCCTAAAAATGGATACATTCCTCTCAGAACAGCCGAATGGTTTAAGCTAATCGAAATATATCCATTACAGATGTATCTACTGGTATAATTCTATAAGTAAAAGTTAAATCTGTAAACTGTTAAAAAGGGTGTAGTTCTGTTTTACAGATGAGAGATGTTTGAATAAATCTGTACTGGATTTTGAATATTTCTTTATTGTTGTTTTATCTCTATTGCTAAAGTCAGACGAACCCTTGTTGCATCAAGGTCTGAAAAAGAAAGCTAAAATCCCTGAGTAATTTTCCAGACCCATGAGGTTACAGTATTGAAAAACAAACTTGTCAGTAAAACACAAGCATACAAAGTCAAAATAATTGCAGAGCATGTCTTAAAAATATATTTTATGGTCATTTAAATGTGGAATGTACTATCAATCTCGCTTTCTTATTATCACCAAATGACATGCCATAATAATATAGACATTTTGATGTGGATGACAATTCAAATTATAAAAAAATATTTTACACATACACACACACATGTATGTACACACACACACACACACACATACATATATATATATATATATATATATATATATATATATATATATATATATATATATATATATACACGGAACCAGATGAATATTGATGAAGGCAGTGGTTGCAGTGTAGCAATCACTCCTCAGTTGATTTTCCGTTGTTATTTTCACATTCTTGAAATAAATTATGCATCCTTAAGATGACAAGTTATTGATTTTAACTTTGTCAACTCATCATTTTCCCATCTTTTGCAGCTGAGAAACCATATGACACTTGACATTTGTGCACAACACCCTACAACCCGAGCACCAGCCTTGCAGTTACAGTACCATCCTTTGACGGAATCTGTCTAATCGTTATTGGATCCACATTGAATATGTTTTCTTTCTGGAGTGTCAAGACTGGATTTTTCCATGTAACAGACCTGGAAAAGCCATGCATGCCATAACATCATAAAGCTCCTCATTTGTGATATGTTCAATTGTATAGCTTGGAGCCTTTTTGACTTGATAAATGCCCATAGTGATATAACGCACGTAATCAATTGAGAGCATTAGGGAATCAGTCAGTTCGTCAGTGGATGCATCCATCTTAAAATAGATTTTGCGCTTATTCAGTAAGTTGTTCTCTTGAACCAGAATTTGAACACTGTTCGGTTCCTTTGCTTTTTCATCCATCCTTCTTGCAGTCTCAGCAGTTGATGGATCCAGATTGGCCAGGGGTGGTCGAAATTTATTCATTAATGCACAGATAATTTTAAGGAAGTTACCTATGTGAGAAACAAGTGCATTTGACACTACTTTGTCAAAATATTCCACTGTTTCACTCGTGCATTAACGCTCCCTACTACCCATCGTAATTTTGTGACCAGTCTTGAGATGTTGGCATCTTCTGTTGAATGCTTCTTATGTCCCTTATGTAGAAAAACTGGCATTCAAACTTTAAATCATTGTTCCTGACGGAAATCGACAAGAGTCGCGGAAGCCCCTGTGTACAACAAAACAACACCCTCCTGTAACCAATTTGTAATATCTTCAACATTTGTTCTTATAATGTGTTTACTTATGCTGGCACCATTGCTATAATGATCAGCTAAATATGGGCCTAGAACAGATATAATATAACCATCAGTTCCCACAACCATCATTGGCTTAACTAATGATCGATTTTTATGTAAACTGTATGAACTTCGTTGGAAGTTATAGTCAGAGCTCTTTTGTGTATATATGTTTATATATATGTACCATCAAGGACAAGGACTGCCTTGTTGCTTCCATGATTAAATATCTCACTTGCAGTTGGAGTAGTGTGGAAAGATGATAATACATCATGTGTGATGTGTTGTAAACAACTAAGTAAACCATAATGGACTCCCGCGCTGTTTTAATTATTCGTTGCACTTGCGATGTTATTGGATGGAAAAATGTGGATAAAATGGTGTTTGGAAGGCCTTCCCGTAGCTTTGTTAGAAAACCTCCCAGGCATGTCAGTGGATATCTACCATGTGTATTCAAGAATGAAGATACTTCCAGGAATTTTCCAAGCCATTTATTACCTCCTCTTTTGAACTTTGCAGTGGGAAACATCAATTTTTCAGCTCGACCCAAACGTGTCACATCAGTTCACCTTTTTCCTTCGACCTATCACAATTACACGACAAATACAGATGAATACTTTGTAAGTTAGCACATCTCCTGTCATTTTTCATCCGTAAATTATCATGCCTTAATTGATGTAACTAATGGTGGATCCATGGTGATGGAGTCGGAGTCTGGGTGCCTTCTTCCCCCTCCCAAAATAGATAAAGGGCGGTGAACAAATGGGTACGTTTCCTAGAGTAACTTTACAGTAACAAAGTTAAAAAATATACTTGAAACGATTCAAATGCAGAAAGTTCCTGTGACTTCACCCTTTGAACCTTGTGGTTCTGTCCCCATCCATGCCTGCTTGTTTACGCTCCTCCAAAACAATCTTAAAAGATATTTATGTACATGGTTTTCTTTGACATTCACTTGCCTTCCCGAATCAAATACACGATATAAATTTCAAATCATTCCTGATGTAGAAATTATTAAAATATTTTGATACACCCTTACATATACATATAATCTATTCTCTGCTTTTAAAATTGCATTTGGCAAGCAAAATACAACTTTATTTAATCATTCTTATAATGACAACCATTCGAAATGATTGTATTCTTCAACGATAGAAGTTTCTTTCGTTTACGACATAATTCGATATTAAGGAAAAGGGAATACGTATATTTTTGTATGATGCTTACTTTTTCTAACGACATGATAAATGTCAGCATATACGTAATAGCCCATTGCGCTACAGCAGCAGTAGACCCTCCTGTTTGGCTGAGTAGATCCGTGCCTTATTAATATAAACTGCGACATTTATATAGTACTCAGGGAGTACGGTAAGGATGCACCATTTGACAAGCTTTGTTCCATGGAACAATTGATACTCATCCGATTCGGGAACTAAAATGTTGGTTTTGACCTTTATTTGACTGTGTTTCAGTCATATTAGCATATTAGCACGTTTTTAAATGTAAGTGGAATTTTCTACAACGATTTTCACATTCTAACAAAATTACAAATTGTTACGTTTCTCAGATCCGTTCATCTAATGATATAAAAAAAACTCTTTAAATTGCGATGAAGAGTCATGATAATTATCTTTGGTAAGTAACTTGGACGTAAAAATATGTTCCAAATACAATGGGCTGCTTTTCTAAACGCGCTGATATCTCCATCCCCCACTTGTAATTAATTGTTAAAATTGTAGCATAGACCTGCATGCATACATGCATACATACATACATGCATACATACGCCAGATTGAAGAGGAAATCTTTTTCAATTATGTATTATTTTAAATCATTTTATTTTCTTCAGAACAACCGTAAGGTGAGCCGATTAAAGTCATTAGAAACCAGTATGTAATGTTACATCCCATGTCCTACAAAGCATATATCACTGTAAACCTATAAGAAACGTCAACATGTTCATGGTTGTACATATCCTATTTTCATCAGCTAAGTCATTCAGTAATTATCAAATTTAGGACAGCATGGGTTTAGAATGTCAAGTGAAACATTACGAAACCTCTACTGCACAGTATATGATATCAGTCAATATCATTTGATTGTCCCTATTAAAAAAACGTGTACTGTCCTCGTTTGCTTAAATAGCTTACTTTGAAAACTTTATTCAAATATCTTGCCAATTTCAGTCTAATTACTTTGTGATTGAATCATTGGCAATGAATATCAAGGCAGAATACAAAATTTGTGAGAAACTGTTATTAGCCATGAACATTTGTCTCCCTTAACCATACATACAGGCGCGTCTAAGTGACCAGAGTTAGCCAATACGTCATATTTTTTTCGTACTATTTTTCGGAAATGTTGCACATATTATTTTAAAGATAACGTGTATATTTTAGCATTTTCATCCGGATTTGAACTGTCGCAAATGAAGGCAATTGAGGTGAATGTCAAATATCAATCAGTTCGAATTAGCAAAATAGTTGTCAGTCAACTAGAATTTGTGTCAACACTCTACAACCAGCTTTTTCATTAACACGAAGTTGCGTCAACACTCTGCAACCTTCTTTTTTTCATTAATAAGAAGTTGTGTAAACAATCTGCAATTGGGGCCTCGGGTGGCCGAGTGGTCTAAAGCGCTATTTGTTACGTATCACTGCCATCTCATCTCTGTCTGCGTGGGTTCGATTCTCGGATGTGACCTATGTGGGGATGTGAGAAAGCTTGCCAGTAGCTTCTCGTAGGTAGGTGGTTCTTTCTGGTGGTTTTCTCGGGTTCTTCCTCCACCGTTATTACTTGCCGCCATGTATGGCTTATCGTGTGCTTAAAAATGGCGTTAAACCCAAGAACAACAACAGCAGCATAGAGGGCGAACAACCTCTAATTGACTCACTCGTTATTCGTAAAAATAAGCTTTGCTCGAAATCGTTAAAAAGGTTCGCTATGATTGAAGCGAAGGATTTACCAATCGAGTACCGAGTATGAGACTTTGCCCTCGTTGCTGCTATTAATTATAAATTGTATCAAGACCGACTCGATATCGTGACCGTGGGTCAGGCAAGTTTATCGTTATAAAACCATGCGAGGATAACTGAGCCTAACTAAATAAATTTTTAGAAAGATTATAATCCATAACTCCGATGCACCTGATGAATATTTCTCATCGTATGTGTATCAACTCCGTTAAACACATCAAGAATATTACAGTTATCCCTGATCACTTTTGGTATCTGCGTATACCGCTAAGTTACATAAATCACATCTGTCTTTTTATGTCTTCTTCGAGAAAATATCCGAGCTGAGTTTGCCTCTTTGTAAAACATCACATCATCGTACACAACTAGAAGTAAGCAGGGTTTGCCTCCTTGCCCAACATCACATCATCTTACACATCTAGATTGTTAATAACAACATCAATATCATCTACAGACGGTGATTCACTGATGACAGTGGTAAATTCAACAACATCATCACCGCGTTCATTTAAATCTCTTGCGTTTTCATTAAAGTATTTAAGTACATCATAGCATCGCTGATCATCAACCGACGGCGCTATCACATACAATTTGTCCCAGCTCATCCACTGCATTATAAATTAAGTAATAATTGCGTTTTACCAGATGCAGACGGATATATGATAATCATTCCGATAGAATTTGGTTTAACCGGTTCTCGTTTTCTAACCGCCGAAAAGTCAATGACCTCCATGTTATAGAAATATAATAAATGATATGGATTTATATTGTGTGAAATGCAGGGCACGTACTCCCACAAGTACACTGACAATTATTACAACAATAAATAACAGGCCAGCAGTTCCAGGTAAGTGTGAACGATGCGCTACAAAGAACTTATAAAAAAAATTTTGGCTGACAAGTCGGTTAAAAAAAAATAAACATAGGAGGTGATATTGCAGCAAAATTAACAAAGTTACCGGGAACTCTGTGGGCTAAATACCCAGGACAAAAGCAGCAGAGAGAACGAACAGCTCGCAAAATAAGCCATCCTCGACAAAAACAAAAAATCGCGATTGTCTCAGTACCCGGTAAGAGACAACCCTGTCGACTTAACCAGCCTATCGCTGATTGCGAAATAACGCAGCGATCGCGTCAGTGCCAAGTTTGAGGCAGCGTCCTCGTTCCTGATATAAATTAAATCATTATTATATCAATAATGGCAGACATCGGAGACGAATATACCACTAGATTAGCTAGAGACAAATTAGAAGCAATCATAACAATTATTCCTGTTCGTGATTCTGTCAGACAAAAACTTCAAGACCGTCAAGATTCTCAAGTTGAATTCGCAACAGGTACTGACCAATTATTTAAACCTGTTACTAAAGTTAGCGAAAATGCTATATGGGGAAATATTAAGGACGAGGAGAAGGAAGGTCTTCTTCCGGTATTAAAATGAACAGAACAAATTTTACAAGAGCTTCCAACTTATATAGCCGCCGCACAACCTCAACATGAAGGTGCTGCTGGTGGAAAACCAATGGAATGAAAGGGAACTAGTTTTATGGAGCAATTTGCTAAAAACGGTACAAAACAATAAAACGATTTCAACTGTTGAAACCCGATGATATAAACATGTTTGGTGCGTTTGCTGCTTCAAGTTATCCTTCAAGAGATACATTTTTAAATCCGGAATATATTAAAATTGAAAGTTGTGACGCATGTATTGATTATGTGTATAAAATAAACAAAAATATTAATTAGATAGATAAGCTAGATTTTATGTATAGCACATTTTTAGAAGAAGTGGGAGAATATTGTAATTATCAACAAGAAAAACAACAAAGAGAAAAAGAAAAACAACAAAAAGAAAAAGAACAACGAAAATAAGAAATAGAACAGTGAAAACAACGACGAAAATAAAAGAAACAAAAAACTTCCAAGCAGGAACCTTCATATCAACTTCCTCCACCATTGCAATAAACGGAGGAAGAAATGTATTATCCAGATCATAAAGGAGAGTTTTAGGATATGGCTGACACCGGTGTTACTGCTACTGGTTTTGGAAGTGGTCTTGTTGCTTGTCCTAATAATATTCTCGATGACGTACAACGGTTAGAAATTCTGATTGGGGGTAAATGAGCTGGAAATAATTCTCCGGAAACAACCAATGAAGCAGCTGATATTTGTCGACTATTATTTCAAGGTGTATCATGGATATTAATGTTTATCGGCAGCTCATTGACGGAATCGTTGATGACTATCATAGTGACTAATTGTTATCGAGATTAAATAAATGAATAACAAAGAAGATGGTTACACATAATGCTCACCGTGGACCTGTAGAAGTTAGGGTGATGAATTCGCGATTACCATCCTATAAAGCAACTTATGGAGATGGAATCGGTGATGTTGTTAAGGGTATATTCAGAAGGATAGACCCCAAAGCAAAACCGATCGCAAAACAATTATCAATGAAAGCTATTGACGTTCGTGATAAAGCTTCTGGTGCTATTGGTAATGTTGCAAATAAAGCGTTCTTGGCAATCAAGGACAGAATAGCACGATTAATACGTAAACCTCAAGGAGGTTCACCAAAAGCGGTCCAACCAGTGAACCAAACACTGAAGTGATGCCTGAAAATGTCAGTAAAGTAATAAATCAAACCGCAAATCAAACACTAGCAGCCTTGACGAATCAAGGGGCTGAACAAGTAAATACATGTCTGATATCAGGAAGTGGTCTTCGTGTTAGACGATAACAAATTATAATAAAATGCTTAAACGTATATCCGAACCAGCGTTTGATATGGACGCACCAGTACTCAAGGACGAGTCTGTGCGTGATTATCAATATTATTTTTATGAAGCAGTATAGCCAAATCAAACTGGAAGAATTGAATTACTAGTTCAGGATACAAGTAAATATTTCTTGCCCGCTGAAGCATTTATTGAAGTCACAGGAGATATTATAAAAATCGATAATACAGAATACGGAGCTGATGTCAGAGTTGGCTTTGTTAATAATGGCATCGTGGTGTTATTCAAAAGTGCTACATATATGACCAATGAAAATGAACTTGAGACAATCCAAGTGTTGACGTTGCTACAAACAATTATGGGTCTAGCAAGATATTCAGATGATTATACTAGATCAGCTGGTACGACTATGATGTTCGCCAAGGATAATGCTGATTATCCCGAGGGAGCCCGTATAGTATAAAACGACCAAAAGAAGCAGTCTGCTCCCAACGATGACGCAGATGTTGGGGCAGTGGTGCATGATGCTAATTCAAATTACAATTTACGATTTAGAACACGTAAATTAATGTTAAAGGGTACTCCTAAAAGATTTTCATGTGCAATTCCACTGTCCTACATAGTTGAATTTTGCAGAAATGCCAGAAAGTTTATTTTTGGAGCCAAACCTACAATTCTTCTTCAACGAAAAAATGATAATGATGCTATCTGGCGAGAAAATGGCGCTGATACTGGTAAAGTAATATTTTTTTAAACTTTCATTGTGGATTCCGGTAATGACTCCATCACTCGCTGAAGAACATCGGCTGCTTTCTTGTATGAAAAGTAAAATATTGGGTTCATTTACCTGGCATATACCATCACAGCAAGATCTTTCTGCACCAAGGTATATCTTCATTGCTTTTCAAGATGTTGCGCGAACAAACAATCAAGAAAGAAATCCAATGGTATTTGACAAACTTAAGAATAAACGGACATAAATAACCATATGAAGATCTATTATTGAATTTTGATCAAAAATATGTAGCGCGTGCATATCATCAATTGATGACATTTATGGTACGTGATCAAAATATTGATACTGGTTTGCACATATCACAGTTAGATTTTATAACGCTGTACCCGATTTATTACGTTTCGCTGGAACATCTTTATTTAGTTAAGCAATCTGTCGTTGATATACATGTTCCCGCTCGCGTAACTACATTGCCTGTTACTGCAGCTGGTCCACCAGTTGAATATTGTGATTACAGCGCAATTGCTATTATACTCAGCGACAAATCAATGTTACTTGAAGCTGTTGGTTTAACGAAAGAGAGTCATTCATGCCCCATTGTAAAATATGCAGACAATTAGATCAATCGCGTTAATTATCAATGTCATATAATCGCGTTAATGTCACTCTGACTCCAGGTCAGGTGAAAAAATTACAATTAACAAACGCGACAGCATGAGGAGTAAAAGTAACATTAAAGCGAGATCAAATTGCTAATGGTGGTCCAAATAAGTTATCGTTGACTAAAACGCAACTAAAATATTTCAATAGGGAGTATAAAGCAACTTGATTTCGCTCCAAAAGCTATCAGCGACATGGCTAAAACCGGTGGTATTAATTGATGCTGCTGCACCAGCTGTTGCAAAACAGCCGCGTTAGGTGCTGTTGGAAACGCTGCTGGAATGCCATTAAAGAAAGCAACTGGAAAGCGGATTTTACACAAGGAAAGATTTAAAAAATGATCATCACGGACACAAAAACCAACAAGGCGCCCAAAAAAGTCAAATTTGCATCAGCCGGGTCGTCTAAGATTACCAGTGGAATATTACGGGGCGGGTCTAAGACTTCCAGGAACTCCGCCCTCATGGTACCCCATACGGCTTTAACACAGAGTGTTTCACCGATGTCAAATTTTGATTTACTCGATGCTGCTAAATATTTAAATATAAAAAAATTACAGAGATGTTTTTATGAGAGATTAGCTACCGAGCCAACCAAATATCAGCAAATCGGAATTATTAACAGAAGCTGAACTACCAAATTTTAAGCTTCCTGGGTATAACGCAGCCGAGTTATGAAAGTCCACCAACGATATCATTGATGAGTTATTTCCTAAAATACTTACCCTGTACGGAGAAACAACATTTGAAAGAAAATAAAAACACTACTGACAGAATTACTTCAACAGATAGCCGCATATACAAATCCGGCAAAATCACCATGATGACAGTAAACACTACCAAGCTTGACTTCAGTTTTAATTTTCCAACTGCAATTCCGGTAAGCGAGATCGCGCTAGAACAGTTGCGAGTATATCATAGCTGGCCAAATATTAGATCAAAATCATTTGGTGCATTACCAGAAAATAATTCGTTTGTGTTTGCAAATAAAAATAAACCAGATGGCACTCCCGACTGGAACGTTGTTGGAATACCATCCAGGTGCTATCAACTCGAAGAAATCAATAAGGAATTAGCGCGTAAAATAAAAAAAAATATCACAGTAAGGGAATCCAAGATAACAATAAAGCACATGAACCAACACTGTCTCCTGCGATCGAGATAAACTCTCCCGACTACGCCGTGGATATATATCAATCATCGATCAGAACAGTGTTAGGTTGGACTGAAATTCCTCCACCTGAAGTACAACCACCACCTGAATAAAAAAAGTCTGATTATGCCACGGACCAGCAATTATTCCACGAAATTACCCTATTATACAAACATTTATTTGCTATAAAAATGCAAAAGTGGGTATTGATATTTCCTTCAGCAATAAAGACAATGTATCGTGGTATTTTATTTATGAACGACTCCATGGAGGAGGAACTAGGTCCACGGCTATTCATCTAAGTCAAATTATTGAATATTTTATATTTATTAATCAAGAACATAGACGACAACGAGAGCAACTACGGCAAAGTTTCCAAGAACATCTTTTTAATATAGCAAGTTCACGCGATGAAATCATTAAACAAGTAAAAGTATTAAATCAGCTCGTATCCCACATGGAATGTATTAACCAACGAGTAATTCAGACAACAATTGATCAAATTGACAATATAAATTGTTTTAAACAACGACTTTTAACTTCATACTCGATAACTGAAGCTGATCTACCTAATTTTAAATTTCCCCGGTATAACGCAGTTTTAAAAAAAAATCCACCAATGATATCATCGATGAGTTCTTTACTGAAATACTTACACGGAACAAAGAAACACTACCGTTACCAACCATTCTCCGATACAACAATAATCCACATGGACAAGGTCGTTGTGTATCCCCGGAAATCGCAAGTATAACCCAGGTGGTCGCGGTCAATATTGTGCGTGATGTAATTGATGGAAGTTACAGCACAGACACAACAATATCAAATCAAGCGCAGCAAGGATTTGTTCTTTATTCGTTCACACCGAAAGAACCACCCGGATATCTGATTGTACAAGATCCGATCAATCCGGTCTATCTACGATGTCATAATCCACTGTTATCCAGAAAATATTTCAAACTAACTGACAAATCCAAGCATTTCCTGGATTTAAAGAATGCGACAATAAGTATAAATTTATGCGATTTTCAATGATTTCCAATCGTAAAAATCTACGATTTTCAAGAAAACAGTACCTAAAAAAATAATATCCTTCTTGACAGTCAAGGTGGATATTTTTTTAATGACTAGACACAATCTGTCGTTCAGATTTCAATAAAATTTTATACAAAATTTATGTTTTACTGAAAATCTGTCAAATTTGTTAATTCTGATTGGTAATAAGGTTGTCAAAATCGTGTAAATCTAGCAAATTTCAGTAAAAGAAAAAATTCCTTATAATATTTTTGTAAATTCGATTACACCTACAAATTTTAGTAAAATCTTAGAAGAAATTTTATTTTCTACTAAAACTCTGTCGAATATGTTAATTATGAATGGCAATAAGGTAGCAAAAATCGTATAAATCGACAGATTTGTTAATTCCGAATGGTAATGAGGTAGTCAAAATCGTCGCAAAACTGACAGATTTCAATAACAAGTAAATTTCCTTTAATATTTTACTGAAATCTGTCAATGGTGATGGACAAGGAAAAATTCTCCTGACAGAGTCAGGGACATACTTTCATTTTTATTTCCACGAATAAGTCTAACTTTCATTTTCATTTCCGGATATAATCATTACTTTTTTGCCTCATATTCACGAGATAATTCTGATCTAATTTTCTCGATTACACGAGACAACGAAACAAATTCCTTTACTCGATCTTCTTCTATTGTAGCCAGCGACTGATACATAGCCGTCTGAATTTTCTTTACAAATCTATATTGAGATGGTAGCGTGTATGCTCCTTTCTACATTCGCTCTTGCAGTGTTTCAAAATCAGAAATAATTTTCAGGATTTAATTCATCGGATATATGTATGCTGTCGCGCTCTAATTTTTTATAGCAGACATAACATTGTTGATATTTTCGTAATTCATCATACAGTATATTATATATATGTTAAAGAATTCTTTTGCACCATTATGTGAACTTCTAGGTTGCCCTATAACATGCTAGCAAGTCCCACATGATGGGGTTTTATACACTAAAAACCACACTCGATTAACTGTATCTAACAATCTAACACTATTGGGACATAAGAGAATGAAATCCAGCTTTCATGCAATTATGAAAACGCTGATCTGTTTATTTTATCTGCAACATATTGGACTGAACTCCGGTTAATACCGCAATACTTGCCAGCCGCGTTCATTGACTGGAATATTATCTCTTCGCCGGTTTCTTTCTTTAAAGATTTAACGACTCTAGGAACTTTTTATACTTTCCAATATTTCCACGTGCAGAATTCTCGCTCTGTGTGATAGCTTGCAGATTAGATAAATTATAATTGAGATTTTTGCCATTAAATATTATCGATCACAAGACCGTCTTTGATCTCCCCGTAAAAATCCTCGAATATGTTCCTATGTTTATAATAATAGTTTGTATTCCCAACAGCGAATCTAAGATAACTAACATTATTAACAACACCAACTGGCTTTCTTCCTCTGTCAATGCCTGATTGTACCATTACGAGATTTTTCATGATTCTTGATTATGGGATGTGGGACAAATTCTTTTTGCTCCATTTATATGTAACATTTTTTGTCTAAATTTTAATTTATCTTCAAGATTTTATAACCCTATCAATGACCTTGACAGAGTCAAGGGTGTTATTTTTTTTGTTGTTGTCATAATACCGCTTCAATTCTCTATATCGTTTACCACGACAACGTGCGCACAGCTGTGTTTTTTCTCTAACTCCAACACCATATCTCAAACACGGTTGTGGACCAAGACTTTCTCGTCGTACGCTTTGTAAGTGTTGACCGCATAATTCATTTTACGCAGGATTTGTTACAAGGAATTGAAGATCCTACCATCAGTCATTTGCACTGATTTCGTAATTGAGTCGTTATATAAATATTCTTTATTTAAATACTTGTGTGAAGTATAGCATGGATCGTTCGTATGATTATCCACAATCAAGCCTTGGAAAACTTCCAGATTCGATCTTGATAGACTAACCCCTGAATCGCGGAGGCGAGATGTGACTGATCTGATTAATATTTTAAAGGATGCTAAGAATGAATTTCGTGATGATCGAACATTTCACACATGGTCTACATTAAAAATAATAAGCGATGACGTCATTGATGTTACAATGAACGATACACTGGCGAAAACGATTATCGACTACCTTGATATTCGTCAAGGCGATCAGAAATATATTTTCAAAATAAAGTTTATTGTGCCAGCAGATTCCGCTACATGGATTATCCGTGACAAACGTGACCTTGTCCTTGCTAACGGAAAAACTGTTGTGTTAAGTAAAAATTCCAAGCCAGGAACGCTGCCTGGTATTTACAGACAATATTACGAACGAGCATATCCTGTTACTGCGGTTGTTTATGGAATTTATCGGCTAAATGATAAACATAATATCAATGATCTTGCACCAATGGGATTGTCAGAGTCAAGGATGCTGAATAGTGTAGTCGAGCGAGTAACAGAGCATTTCGAGAATGCGAAACGTGGAAATGGTCAGACTGATCAGCGACGTGAAAAAAATAGCCAAGTGGGCTGAATCGGTTAAGGATACCGGAGCTACAATAAATGATGTTTCCGAGTTATAAAGCAAATTAAAATTTCCAATGATAGTAAAAACGCTAACCGGAGCATTATTGTACGAATCAAAGAACAAGGGAAATGGGACATCACTTGAAATTCTTGATCATAATGCGCACGCGTGGACTTGCGCAGTAACAATATTTCCACGGAATCGTACTGTAAGATTTTACTCCGGTGGAATATTTTATTGTATTTACGAGATGAGTAAAAACGATCCTGTGTCATTATGGTTATTTAAAGGTTCTGATGAAGAATATGATTAATTTGTACGACCTAATGGTGATTTATATCGTCGAGAATCTCTCCATGAAACAATGCAAAAACTCGCGAAAAGATTTTCAAAGGAAAACATGAACCAATTATCTGGTAATTGCTTTACGGCTGCAGCTGTTGCAGCTCACTTCGCACGAGAAAGCAATTCATGGAAACCAACACGAACTCGATTTCTCGAGGATGTTCAAGATAGTTGTATCGAATACGGGCGTGGCGGTTTGTTGAATACCAAGTATGATTGTGACAAGATGATATCGGTAGATATAGCCGCGTGTTATCCGGGGAGTTGTTCAGAGCAGCTATTACTTGGTAATGTTACTGTAAGATATTTATATGAACCAGGTGAACATGAAAGTAGACAAAAAGAGCGACTGATCCTATTTGGAGTATTACGACACACAAGATATCTAGTATAACAATATCCACATGTAGACCTGCAATCTACAGATGAGATTCAACTGCTCCTCAACGTGGATTTACACGTGAACAATTAGAAGTAATTCCCGAACACATGCAATTACCCCCGTGATCACTTAACTAGCGCCGTTACGTCGATTACACTCAAGACAGGTCAGCATCGCATTTTTTCGTGTACGACTACTATATTTTCTATCAGCGTTTAAAACTAAATCGGTGTTTACTCGAGTGCTGCCATAACATTACACAATTAGAGTTCGCACAGTGGTTATTCTGCTGCTGTCTCAGTGTCATAATAAATGCATCATCTAGATCAAATTCGCGTTTGTTTTCTTTTTGTAACTTTATTTATTACCGGCTAATTTGTTTCGTACTATATTGCTGTCAATAACATCATTGACAGTTTCTGTAACGTCTATAACAATTAACCGCAGCTGAGATATTCTTCTGAAACTGGATACTGCCAAATAAACTAAATTTGACCAATCGACACGAACATCTTCAATCCAAACTCGCGTATCCGATATAGCTAACCCCTAAGATGAGTGAATTTTCATTGCGTATTCTAATGTCCACGGAGATTTATCCGCGCGCAATGCAACCTCAACAACACTGACATCAAGTGCGACAACATCATTTAATACGAGATTATGTTTCCTCCTTGAATCTATCAAGGGTCCTGGTATATCAACGTTGATATTCTGTCGTCGCGTATCAGCTGATCGATAACACAGCGGCACTGGTAATTCTGGAAACTTTTCCTTATGTAACATAAATAACCCCCGTTCAAGTGTATCACGAACTATCTTTCTACTCGCCACTATCAAATCATTTGGTCTCCACGTTTGCAGAAAGTCGTTCATTAAAGTTTCTGAAATTATTTTACGCTGTATTTCATACTGAATTTTATTCGGATGCATTCAAATTACTTTCTTGAACTACTTTAGTCCTGCATCAAGAGATCTGTGATTATCAGTTATCTCCAAGTAATAATCTATAAAATTATTTAGCCAATCGTGTGGAGATGATCTAACAAACGGTGGTGGTTGACCGTTATCGGCGCACTTTATCACAACGGTATTTTTCAATAATAGCCAATCGAGAAACATTTTTAACATATATTTAGATACTGTGCACATTTCATCCCGAATAATCATTTCTGGAATATGTTTCTCTAATATTTGGTCAGGAATCAATGTATCTCCGTTGTATCTGAAAAACCCGTGATAAGTACCTAATTGTACTCCTCGTTGTTTCATGTCTCTTGCGAGTCTGTGTGTTGGTGTTAGCACGAACATGTCATTTTAATTATGTCGAAATAATTCGATCACCCGAAGTATCTTACCAGAACATACTGGGCCGTATAGATAAACAGTCTTGTGGCTGGATACTGGATTATACATAGATGCCGCAGATGATAATTCTGACATTTGATTATTTATATAATACTTATCTTCGATTGCAACATCCGCTGATTCATCATAACAATACAACATTTAATATTTTATTCTCCATGACCCCCAAGACCCATTAATATCTGTAAAGCGAGTTACCAATGATCCATATCTTTTATCGATGTAAAATGAATCCGTTGCAACTCTAACTGCATTGTCAGGGAGTCTCGAGCGTTGAAAATCTTAGATGTGTATGTTGCTGTGATTCTCCATCAATGTAACAAACAATTGTGCCTAACCTATTTTCCGTTGGACAGGTAAACATCTTCTCGATTAGAATAAATATTTTTCGATGTTTCATCATTGATTATAAAATCATATTCAGTATCATCTAGAACTGATCATGCACAATGTCGTTTATGATCATATGCACCACCGATTACTTTACTAGCGAAAATGTATATTCGCGCATGTAAGTCGTCAAGGTCAGTAGGATAAGGGAGTGGTTTTCGTGATGTTTCCGATATGACCGTTAATGATTTTAATACTGCACCATCAAGCATGTATCGTAATAATACCAAACATAACAGATCGAATGTAGACTTTATCCAATTCAAATGTAGCAGCCCAAGCGAATCCTGTCAAGTCAAAATCAGGTAGTCGTCTATTAACTGCCACTATGGTTATCTCATGCGTGGGATGTTCAAATCTTTTAAAATACTCAGCGCACTCACCCATTCCAAGGAAACTTTCAGGTTAACACGCGGCCATGTCAAATGAAATAACGTCAACGCGGTTGTACTTGGTATACCACAAACCGCCATGGCAAAATTCACAATAGCTTAGCTGTACATCCTTAAGGAATTCAAATCGAGTTGGCTTCCATGAATTTCTCTCTCTGGCAGCGTGGGCAGCAACTGACGAAACTGTAAAACATTTTTTTTACTAATTGCTCAGTATTCTCTGTTGGAAATTTCTGCGCAAGATTTCTCGTCGTTTCATGAAGAAATTATCGACGATATATTTCGCCGTTAGGTCGTACAAATTGGTCATATATTTTATCATCTGAACTTGAAAATAATCATACTGACACAGAGTCGTTTTTACTTATTTCGAGAATAAAATCAAACATACCGCTTCGGTAAAATCTTACAGTTCGATCTTGTGGAAATATTGTGACTGCGTTGCCCCACGCATAAGCATTATGATCAATACTTTCAATTGGTGTCCCCTTTCCTTTATTTTTTTATTTATATGAAGCCTCTCCTGATAATGTTTTTACTACTATTGGAAACTTTAATTTACTTCATATATCGGCGACATCATTTATTGTAGCTCCAGCATCCTTAACCGATTCATTCCACTCATGTACTATTTTACGTCTTAAATCAGCTAACCCATTTCCACGCATCGCATTTTGTAAAATGTTCGAATACTCGCTCGGCTACACAATTCAGCCTTGACGAAGTCAACGATAAAAATTTCACTGGTACAAGATCACCTACGTTGGGTTTATCATTCAGCTGAGAAATCGCATAAACAATCGCTGTTACCAGATACGCTCGAAGGTAACATGGTTTATCAATCTCAGTCAACATTCCTGGCTTGGAATTTTTACTTAAGAGAGTGGTTTTTCCATTAGGAAGAACAGGGTCACGTTTGTCACGGATAATCCACTCAGCGAAATCTTTTTCTGCTAGCACAATAAACTTCTGAAAATATATTTCTGAACGCTGACATAATTGATTATCTTTTCCGCTCGTATATCGCTCATTGTATCATCAATGACTTCTTCGTCGTTGACTTCCTCAGCGTCGCGTACAATTTTGAATATTGACCACACGTGAGATTCCCCATCACCACAAAATTCTTTTTTAGCATCCCTGATAATATTAATCAGATTAAAAGTCGGATTAAACAGAGTTAGCCTCTGCAAGTCAGGGGTTCTTCTGTCAAGATCGAATCTGGAAGTTTTCCAAGTATCGATTTTAGATAATCTCTTCAACACTTCCATGTTATATTTCAGAAGGTATTTAAATTAAAAATATTAGATATACGATGGCTCAAATAAGAAATGAGTGCAAACGGTTGATGATAGGGTTTTCAACTCATTAAAAGTATTAGATTCCATTTAAGTTTCAGGATCAAACAGTCAGTTAGCAAAACCATCAATAAACATCGACACACTTTGGACTGGATTTTTCGTAGACCAGATGGTCATAATCTACAGTCTTCATTGGTGTCCCCAAACTTGCATAAGATCACATCTGTGTAATATATCACCTTGATATATCAGTCCCTAGCCATTGATGTTTGTTTGTTACTAAGAAAAACCTCCGTTTGATACTAATGTATGACATTCAAGCAACCCTAGCAACTTTACTATCCACTACAGGAGAACAAATTGGTAAGTGCTTGCGTACAAAGCTTGACAAACATGTCCATCAATCAGTATCCACTCCAAAGTGCTATATCCATGGCATATTAGTTAGAGACCAGTTTCGCACTGCTAAAAGAGAACATCGTAAGGCTGAGAGGCTTTGGCTTTCTTATTCTTCATACGTAGATCAATGACACGGCAAAGACAATCACATATACAGTTCATGTAACGAAATCAATCTTTTTAAGCACGAAGATCACTGAAGTTCCAGCTGCAAAGAGCTCTTAGATATTACTAACAAGCAAATGTCAAGGAACAAATGTACAAGTTTTCCAATGATATTCTCTCCAGTGGACCTTCGGAATCTGCTTGCGAATTTCTTAGATGACAACGTGAAATGATTTAGAGATCCACTTGACAACACGATTTCAATAGACTCACTGTCACCACAGAGTTGTGATAAATAATTGGAAAAAAGACAACCTTTAACGGCATTTGCTCCTATCTCTACGGTTTTCAAGCCTGATAATAAATACCACAAAGTCGTGTGAAATTGATTCCATGGGTATGGTCGTATGTATTGAGATCGCCTACTTGTCAGTCCTGAACATTCATTCGGGTCTTTACCCCTCCATCAACCGTACCTTGGCAGTCTGCTGTCTATCCCACTACGTGGTACAGGTACGTAGCTATTTTTCTTGTGTGACTTTTCCGAGACTCGCTGTGTTCTGTGTTATATATTGTTGATTGCGTCCAGTCCATTATACCTATTTGATCTCTCCAACGTGTACACCCCTTCTAGATACTTACGTGCCTCTTCGAACAATCGTATTGTCATGATTCTCATTATAAATTCCAAGTCCTACGGACACCGTATTGTTTTTGGTTGTTCCTTTGCGTTACAGGGCTCGGCTCCAAATTTCCTCTTGAACTTAGACGCAGTGGTCTGTGATGTCATTCAAGAGTACTCTAAAAACAAATCGCCTTTTTCGACTGCAATGACAGAATTAAGACTTAACAATGTTTCCTTACTCTTCATTATTTTCAGCACGTGTTTGTTTGCAAGGTGTTCTTGCAATGATATTATTCTCGTTGCACTATCGACTTAAAATTATCTCTATATCCTAAGCACAAGTTATAATTGATGGATGTATGAGAATGAACAAAAGTATATATTTACGTTTCACGAGGTAGAAAAAGGTCCATGTCAGGAAAGGAAATTTATAATTGTATGGGAGGCTACGTTATATAAGATTGTTATATGAGAGAAAGTTACAAAAATGTCGAGTTTATTTCATATAATTTCTAAAGGAGAATTTGAACAATCGTCCAAGTTATTAAATAAAACGTACTGAGTTAGTTACATTGGTATAAGTGGCAAAGGAGAAAGTGATGGATTATATGTTGTAGACCAGCTATGTTGCGTAAGAAGAGGATGTAAATTATGCTTGGTTTCAGTCTGTTATCCTATTTGTTTTATGCCACATTGTTATACCATTTGTACTATGCCACACTGTTATCTCATTCGTAGTATGCCACACTGTAATATTATTAAAGTGTTTATCAAGCCATGTATTCCACACACTGTGATGAGATGAAAGAAAATAAATATAATAAATGGACGAAAGATAAACCTAGCAACATAGATATGATTCTCTTAAGAAATTACATTATAAAGTCTGAATAAACTCTTGTATTTCATGTGCGTTGAGTTTTCCGTAAGAAAATTGTGTAACATTTCTAAATTGAACACAACCAAGAAATTCTAGCTAACGACCATACCTGGTCCATTGTTGTTATTCAGGGATGGGGGGTGGGGGGCGTAGGGGTCTTGTTTGTTTTTTTATGAAAATACATGAATTGATTTTCAATTGGAGGATGCATTCTTCCGATAAACTTCGCGAAATCTAGCACATACAAAACATGTTTACGGGGGTAGCTGAGAACTCCGGGCTTTCCTAATAGTTGCCTCTTTGCAGTGTTGTATGTAAAGCCATCTTATGCTTGTCATTATCCATTTTTCAATTCCTGATCCGTGGGTACGTGGGAAAGCCTGCCAGTAGCTTCACGTGGGTCGGTGGTTCTTCCCTGCGTTTTCCAGGGTTCTTCCTCCACCAGTTATACTGGCCGCCATGTATAGCCTGTCTTGTGCTGAAAAATGGCGTTAAACCCTAGAACAACAACAACAACAACAATTCCTGATCGCATATAACTAATACTTAATAGATTCAATTTTCTATGCCAAAAAATGCTGAATACAAAATTTCGTTAGAAACTGACGTAAATGACGGTGCTTTTTTCGCCTCCACTAAGTTGAACATACATTCGAATGATTGACAGCTTTACATAGTCCATGTATTTCTATAATTACTAAAGTATATGACATATTTCCTATGAAAGATTTCACTGTTCGTGGAAAATTCATGACATGGGTGTCAACATAACATGTTCGTTTCCATTTATTTAAAATTTCCATATCTTTAAAAAGGTTTCCAGACAGGAAAGCAAAGGTATTTAAGATGGAATTTTATTTCAACATATACTCAGAAGTATCAAAAAGACAAAGTCGAACGTTAGGTTATTAAATTCAACTGTTGCGTTTTCGAAAATCTGTTACCAGTTATTGCCTCATCTGAATCGCCATAATGCTGTTACTCAGTCATACATTCAATCCCACAATGCAAAGCGTATTGTGTTTGTTTCTAAGGTTGACGTCAGAGGCATGCAAACATATTACTTCAACTATTCTCTTTAAGTCATCTGTTAAAGTCATTAAATGTTATACTAAAATTAAATGTCTTCGAACGATTATTGAATGAATGCTACTATATGTAACATCATGTTATAAACAGTTTGATAAATAAATTAGCATAATGTCGTTAAAAAAGTCTAGAAATTGCTAGCCAGCACAAAACATTTTAAATTTACCTGTTTCATTTAAAATCAGCTTGTTGTACAAATCCTTATATCCCGTGTTGATATTTTGACCTATATTAAACAATTTATTCAGACCTGTACAACACATTAACAATTTCAGAGTCCATAAAAGTCAAAATAATTAAATAGCATAATAGTATGATACAATGATTCGTGCCATTAATAATTTAAACAAAGCAAAAAATGACAATGGACACATGGGGCGTAATATGAGTAGAAATAAAACGTAAGGGGGTTAACCCGAGCCTAGAAGATTTTATTGCCTTTTTTTACAAACTTTTGCTGAATATGAATTTGTACAGGGATTCCAGGAATCGACTTTATGCATTGTCTTTTATTCCTTATTATATGCTGTGTGTCAGATGTGACTTTTTTTTAAAATCTGAATTGTTTTGTTCTTGTCCAGACTGGATAAGTACGAAATAAAGTACAAAATATTATATTGTAAATCACATTTGCTACTTCGACTGAATATATGCCACTGAACAATAACATATATGTGAAAAAACTAAATTAATCGAATCCATAGAATTTAGTGACTCTAAATTCACTGTGTTTGAAATTATTAAATATCTTAATATAGAAAATCTGATCTTTTGGAGGGGGGAAGATAATGGATTCCAAAAGAATTTATTTAGATTCAAAAGCTAGGACAAGTTGTGTCATCTGTATTCTATAACATCTTATAGGCCTTGCGGGCTGAAGATCACATGTTTCGAAGCCCTTTAATACCCTAATATTAAATATGTATGACGTTTTAAAACAGTGGGTTATAGTCACATAGAACTAATTCTCTACATATATCGTCGTGAAATAGCTATATTTAAATTTAAAATTTAGAAAGAAACGTCATGGGAAAACAGGACATAACTCTTCATTTGATACGATGTTATTTTTATAATGTTCTCCACCCGGAAATAGTAATCATACGTGTCCCCTATAGGAATCAAGCGCAGTTTGCATGTTTTTGCCAAGGACTGTAAGTTATAAAACTTAACACATGATTACGAAAATCATTTATACTGTTCGTGACACCAGCTGGAATTCGTCTATATTCGACACCTATACACAATACACATCGCCTGCGTGTTTGTTTGTTGTTTTTGTTGTGTTTTTTTCGTTTCCTTTTTTGCGCGTATCTGTACTGCAATATGGAATGAGCAGGAGTTGTAGTTCGTGCTTTATGACAGCAGCATTGTTAAATCAGAAGGGTGGTTTCCTAAAACAAACGCTGCATTGATCTCGTTTAAAACTAAAGGTTTATATGAAAATACTGGACTAGAGTATTGCCCATACTTCCCAGACGATATGTCAAAACGGCACCTCTGTCTTCCATGTCCTTGAATACAAATAAATCTGTCTCGTGTGTTAAATAGGTTTCATTCACAGACAACTCGTAGTGGTACGCATGCATGCCTGCAACTGTATAAATTCCATTCACCTATTGAATATCAAAGAAATCAGAAATTGTACATGTTCTGTGGTGTGCAAAAGATGGTTTTAAAGCTGACATCTCCTCGCGCATCACCAGTTGTATGAATATATGGAAACGATCATGCATACGCATGTTCAAAATAAATACTTCTCATCTGAAAGTACTCTTATGTGTTTAGGCTCAAATAAACAGCAACACATGAAAGTGTGAAAACAACAAGCTTTAAAAAATATTTACGATTTTAAGAATCAAAATGCAAAAATATACCAAGAATATATACCAAGAATAATCAACGAATAACATTTTAGAAATCCTTTATAAGAAAATGTTCTAATTAATTCAAGTTCGAGTCCTGAGGAAGAATCCAATATGGAAGGCGATTATGTATGATGTAACCTGTACTGTGTTGAGGTCTACAGTTCCTTGTAGAAACACAATAAATAATCCTCCGGTTTGTAAATCCAAATGAAATGTTTATGAAAGCGTCTTTGTTCAAGAATTCTGTATGAGCACAAAATATTTCCAGATAAACGAATTAATATTTTAGAATCCCAAAAATTAAAATAAAACACAAAAAGTAAAAAAGTAAATACTAGTCACAACAGAAGAAACCAACTTGACATCAAGTGTTTAAAAGCAAAAAAAACTGAGATCTCTCTCTCTCTCTCTCTCTCTAAACATCACTATTAATGCTAAGTATTTTGCAAATTTGGAAATGGCTAATTGCGAAATAGAGGACCACGTGATCATGTTTACATATAGAAATAACGTATGTCCTTGATAAGGACCAATCATATTGCTCCGAAAATAAAAAGTTTTTTACTTGACCCTCAAACAAGTCCAGGAACTAAGTCAAAAATAGAAACAGTGTTTCTATTATTAGGTATTTATGGAACGATTCAGGTCGAACTGAATTTTCTGGAAAATATCGAATTCCTATTAAACAAAATTACATTACTTTGACAAAGAAAGAAAAGAAAAATATTCCAAAACCCAAAAACAATCAAATCAAATAAAATATAAATTAAATCAAATATAAATTAAATCAAATATACGTAACAGTACTTACACTATGAAAAGCACATTCCACTGATCGTGTGTGTGTGTGTGTGTGTGTGTGTGTGTTTGATTTTGATTTTAACTTATTTTTAAAAGCATTCAGTCATATCTCAACGATGTATGCAGTGTGACAGTTTATAGTGATGTCTAGTACTAGGGCATCATTCCGCAGACATGTAGCATGTTGTCCCTCCAAGTTACATTATCCTGACACCAGGCCGACCAGTCCTTACACTAGCATATTAATGCTGAGCGCCAAGCGAGGCGACTATTAGTACCATTTTTGTAAGACTTTGGTATGACTCTGCCGGGGATCGGATCCACGACCTAACCCATCCGAGGCGGATGCATTAACCACTAGGCCACTTGAGCGGTCAGTATAATACTGAGCGAGCTAACTTGACTAAATCAGACCGCTACACTTTCAGCCACGAAGATGTCAAAAGTCTTTCATGTATTTGCTCTTATGGGAAAGGAAATTGGAATATAAATGCACAATGTTGGCATTTATTCTCTTCCGCTCTGATTTTCAATAGAGGAATGAGAAATGGCTTCTTCTTTTCTTCGAAGCAAACGAAACAAATAATTTCATCTTAATTTACGTGCTGTAATAAATGGAATTCTACTCTCATTTATATTTTAACCAGAATATATTCGATCATGGCTTGAAGACCGAGAAAGGACAACATGGAATTAAACCATACATTCTCTTTTCTTTCGTGAGAAACAACTACCCCAAACTCTGTAAGTCATCTTCGCTAGCCAAGGTTCCGATGTGTTAACCCTTTATATACCTTTTCTGATCGATCAGATATATGAGTGCTTTTGGTCTGCGAATTTCATTGGATACGGCCACAAGTCACCGCATCCAATAAAGAACAAGCTGTTCAAAGTTGAACACTTTACCTACATGATCGATAAATGGGGACCACACCGCTAAAATACATTGATAAATAAGCTAGTTTCCACTGAAAGTCCGTAATTGTGCAAATACGTCCTCTCCTTGAAACACATCTGTCATGTCTTCTCACAGGTACGTTGTGATACTTTCGATGTTAAGCTTTCAACGTATCCTTTTGTAGTCAGTTTTTGGCCAGTGTGCAATACACCACTTTTAAACGCTGTTGATTAGTTGGCTATGCATACTAAGGGAGATAACTCATGAAATCAAATAGTTGTCGCTGCGATAAAGATCGATCTGTAAATGTGTAGATAGGGTTAACATATCCAAATCTTTGCTAGCAAAGATGTCTTTAAGTTAGAACTTCTCTTGTTGCAGACTACTCGCAGTTCTCTTGTGGACTAGTCGCACTTCTCCTGTAGACTTGTAGCGCTCTCTTATTACAGACTAATCGCACATGAGAAGACAAAACTTTGCACTGAGATCTAGGAACATTTGGAGTCATAAAAAAAATGGCAGTAAGTGTTGTAAAGACATTAGTCCTTCTCATACGTTATTTTCCCCAAAAAATGCTTTTATAGTCACCTGATGTTTGTTTAACTTATATTTGGTATTATGTCCTAGGGTTCCTTAAGGTAGCCATTTTCTATATGCAAGCAATCGTGGTGAAGAATCTATTGATTTCGAGGATTTCATAACGTATCAATCGTCCACTCCCTTCACTTTAATAATGTGTAATCAAGTATTCTTCTTTTCAAACCCGATTCCAACCTCTACTGGTATTTTCTTCTCCATCTCTCAAGCTCAACAGTTTTTCTTGAAACTAGCAATCATATATATTTTAAATTGTTCAATTTGAATTCTCTCATCCACGGGGGCCAGTTTTCTTGGTATCCGTTAGATTAAGTCGTTTTGAATAAATCTGTAACGTAAGGTTTGATATTTATCTGAAATAAGAATTATTCTTTTAGTTATGATCATTTTACATCCTCTCTGGCCAGGTGATGCACTATGCTTTGTTTATTGCATAAGCTGAAAACTATTGTGGTACTCTGACCATTTCTTTTTGTTGGTACGTAGTCGTATATCTATTTTAATATATCATTTCACGATGTTGCAATTTGGTACAAGATACTAGGAACAGTTATTATATTGCTCATAAGACTGCTCCGGTGGCCTAGTGGTTAGAGCGTCCGTCTTGGAAGCGGAACGTCGTGGGTTCGATCCCCGGCCGAGTCATACCAAAGACTTGCAAAAATGGTACTAACAGCTACTTCGCTTGGCGCTCAGCATTAAGAGGTTAGTGTTAGGACTGGTCAGCCTGGTGTCAGGATAATGTGACTGGGTGGGACATCATGATACATGTCTGCTGCATGATGCCCCAGTGCTAAACATCACTCTGAACAGCCACACTACAGAAATCGTAACGATATGACTGAAAAATTGTTAAAGCTACGCTAAAATCCAAATCTCTCTCTCTCACACACACACACACACAGACACAGACACACATTTTAGCGGGATTAGCGGGAAAATGACGTCAAATTCTAGACTAAGGCAACCAAATATGCAGTCCTATTGTTTGAAATTCGCCCTTAAAGCCCAAATATAATGCAATGAAGCGACCATTTATTAATGTTTTAATATCAGTCGTGTTTGGTGGTGAAATTAGTATATTATTCCTTCATTCTTTATTGACTAAAAATCAAACGAAATTCTTGCGTTTTCAGCAAAGGGTCCTGGTCGACCTTTGTGTCTTCTTCAACAGCAAGGGGGGGGGGGGGGGGTCGTCGACCTTTGTGTCTTCTTCATACCAAAACGGGGCGTGGTCTACCGGCTCGGTGAATAGGGATGAACTGTATCAAGTGCAAGCAAATTTTGACAACTCACCTGCTGCGTTGTGACGATAAAAGCACCGTGCACTTTCATTATAGCTAATTAAGATCCTATTTGGCCTCGTGTTGGAAATAAAATATAAAGTTATAAGGGTTTATTTAGAAACTATTTAAGAGGTTTATTAGTTTGTTCCTAACTGCTATTTTAAATCCCGTTTAAATCCATTTCACTCAGCTAAAGGAATGTGTGTCGAGTACCTGCAGAGTGGTCTTTTGACATATTTAACAATGATAGAAAAATAAGGTTTTGATTTGTTTTGATAGTTTGATAATAATGCGGAATGTAAAATCTTTTGATACAGAAATATTGCGATTTTTATATAGAACTATATGTTTTCTTCAACGAAAATTATTTGTGTAGACTACTAAAGTACTTCACTATAATAAGAAGGCGACTCGACGAAAAAGTTCAAAAACTAACAATTCTGAACGTTTGAAACTTTTTTGCTAAAATACTTTAAAACTTTTTCGCCATTTTAAAAATAATTGCTTTTGCACAGTGAGATATTTCCCTTTCTCGCCTTAAAACATTTCATTTTATATCAAAAGTTTCCTCAATCCTTAACCAAATTAAGGATAATAAAATGTATGTTTAACGTACATAGTATTGCCTTTACGAACATTGAATGCGGTCCAAAAGAGTTTGTGCAAGTTTAAAATGTCACAATAAATCGTTAAAATCGATATAGAAACAAACTACATCGGTGCAATGATAGATCGATGGATGTGTTCTTGCAATTGAAATTTCTGTTCTAGGTTGTTATGTCTGTAGGAAGCATGATCTCTGTTCTCTGTTTTTATGCCTGTTTTGAAGCTTGCTGTGTCTTTTAGATGATGTCTGTACGAAGCAGGCTGTCTGTTCTATGTTTTGATGTCTGTACGAATATTCTATAAATTCAAGGTTGTTTTGTCTGTGCGATGTATAATGTCTGTTCTAGGTTATGTCTGTACGAAGGATGCTATACATTCTATGTTGTTGTCTGTGCGAAGCATAAAAACTATTCCACGCTTTTTTGTTTGTACAAAGTGCGCTGTCTGTTCTTCCTTTATATATCTGTACGAAGTATGCTGTCTGTTCTAAGTTATGTCTGTGCTAAGTATGCTGTCTGTTCTAGGTTATGCCTGTACGAAATATGCTGTTCTACGGATTATATGCATGTGCTACGTATGCTATCTGTTCTGGATTTTTATGTCTGTACCAAGAATGCAATATATTCTACATTTTGATGTCTGTACAATTTACGCTGTCTGTTCTACGGATGTTATGTACGTGCTAAGTATTCTATCTGTTCTGGATTTTTATGCCTGTACGAAAAATGTAATATATTCTATATTTTTATGTATGTACAATGCACTCTGTCTGTTCTACGGATTTTATGTATGTGCTAAGTATACTGTCTGTTCTAGATTTGTATGTCTGTACGAATAATGCAACATATATATTTGTTATGTCTGTACAATGTACGCTGTCTGTTCTGCGTTTATATATCTGTACGATGTATCCTGTCTGTTCTAGGTTACGTCTGTACGAAGAAGGCTGTCTGTTCTAAGGTGTGTATGCTTGTACGAAGTATGTTGTCTGTTCTACGATTTTATGTATGTGCTAAGTATGCTGTCTGTTCTACGATTTTATGTATGTGCTAAGTATGCTGTCTGTTCTAGCTTATGTCTGTACGAGAATGGCAGTCTGTTCTACGTTTTCATGTGTGTGCAAAGTAGTATGCTGTCTGTTCTAGGTTTTTATGTCTGTACGCGATATGATAGCTGTCCTATGTTGCTTTTTCTGTACGAAGCATGTTATATGTTCTACGTTTTTATGTATGTATGAAGTATGTTATCTGTTCTATGTATTTATATATGTTCGAGGTATGCTACCTGTTCTAAGTTTTTATGTCTGTAGGAATAATGATAAATGTCCTAAGTTGTTCTATCTGTGCGAAGTTTACAGTCTGCTTAGTTATTTCTCTTTTCGGCTGACTACGTAATACAATTCTTGATGGAGCTAAGTATTCCGTCAATATTATACTCTTATCTGGTTCAAGGCGGTGTATATATCAATATGACTGATCCAATTAATATTACTGCTATTCCATATAATCCCAATATTCTACCATGCAACGGAGGCCTCAAACAGAAAATATGCTAATCAAAATAATATGCCATGCAAACGGAAGTCTCAAACAGAAAATAAATTAATCCCAATAGTCTAATATGCAAACGGATGCCTCAAACATAAAATCAACTAATCCCAATATTCCAACGTGCAACTGAGGCCTCGTACAGAAAATCAAACTCATTATAATGTTTTACCATGCAAACGAACGCCTCATACAGAAAATCAAATAATCCCAATATTCTACCATGCAACGGAGGCCTCAAACAGAAAATCAATCCCAATATTCGCACATGCAAACCGAGGCCACAAACAGAAAATCATCTAATCCTAATGTTTTACCGTGCAAACGGAGGTCTCAGACAGAAAATCAACTAATCCCAATATTCTACCATGCAAACGGAGGCCTCAGACATAATATCAACTAATCCCAATATTCTACCATGCAAAATAAGGCCTCATACCAAAAAAAATCAAACTATCCCAATATTATACAATGCAACGGAGGCTTCAAACAGAAAATCAATTAATCCCAATATTCTACCATGCAAAGGAGATCCCAAAAAGAAAATACAGACAGACAGACAGACACAGACACACACACACACACACACACACACATACATGCATACATACATACATACATACATACATACATACATGAAAGACAGAGTTTTCTTAACAAAATAAATTAAAATCATAACGCCCTGACATTCTTAACCCTAAATGATTTTCTGGAGTAGAATAACGTTAACAAAGTAAATTGTTCTTATTTAAATTATGTATAAAGATTATTTTCACGGATGATATTGTTTACAAAATTTTTGTAATAGGAATCTGATCCGAGAACAAAAGAAATATTCGCTGTTGACTAATACAAATAACTTAATAATATATAAAATATATGTTTAATACAATACATATTCATTACGAATATCTTATATTTCCAAACTTAACAACTAATATCATTTGTAAGGCAGTCTGGAGTTTTTTAATAAATTACCCACCAACATAGTATCCAAGAAGTATTCACAACCAATCTCTGATTGGTCAGTGATTTATATCATATTATGAGTATGCATCAGTTGAAAAATAATTATTAAAATAATCACATTGTTAATTGGGTGAAATGATACATACTCCATTTTTATGCAGATATGAGAAAAAGCGGTTTTCCATTATCAACACCAATATCAACGATTATATATACATTATTGCTTACCTATCGATGCCGATCTGCCTTCGCCCAGTAACTTAGCTCCTCGTCGTTTTAACTTCTCTGTCACCGCCACTAACAGCCATGATCCGTACGACTAAGTCATTTTTTAAAAGCAATATAAAGATGCTATCAATTATATGGTTGTTTGTTCAGCATTTAGTAAACTGAAAACAATCTTGGACCGCTTTGTTCTATGCTGCCACCTATCGAATTAAAAGGGAAGATAACAGTCTGTGCTCCCTCAATTGAAAGGTACAACAAAGAGTTAGTTCCCCTGCACTATGATTCTTTCATACATTGGAGAGGCGTGTCGGAAATAAATAAAGAAGGCAGCATAATGAGGCTAATGCGTAATAGTTATTTTCAAACAGAAACGGAAAATAAAAATAGATGGGGCTAATGTACCAATAACTAAGGAGAAGTTGACAGAACAGCAGTGTTTATAATTTAGTTTTAGAAATTACATCATGTCCATGGAAATTACGATAAAGATGCATATAACCATTTTAAACGCAGCTGTCCAAATTGTCGCTTCCCATTCCTGATATTTTTGTGGCTTGGATGCAAGCCTTGATCATTCCGTCTAATCCAATTATTGCATATCACGCAACATTTTACATATATTATTAGATACGTTAGGGGTCAAACATTCAAAAGATAAAATATAAATAAAGCATCTGCCTTTCAAAATGTATTTCGCTGATTTAAAAATTGAGACATTGTCCACAAATATGTATATCACGGTGACCACACAAAACTGGAGAATTGCAGAATGCAGAATTATTGTTGTTGTTGTTGTAGGGTTTAACGCCATTTTTCAGCACACGATAGGCTATGCATGACGGCCAGTATTAATAGTGGAGGAAGAACCCTGGAAAGTACCACCGACCCACGAGAAGTTAGTGGCAAGCCTTCTCACATACCCACACTGGCCGCAGAATGCAGAATAGTCAGCGAAACAAAAATCATTTTTATGTCAGTCACTGTATGGAGAGAGGGAGGGAGGTATGTGTAGTCAGGTTGGTTGGAAGGCAGGCAGACAGACAGACAAACTGATAGATAGATAGATAATGAAAACATGTATCAAAACAACTGTCTCTAGAACAAATGGTTATTTCAAACAGTCGGAAAATACGTTTTTGTCAAAGGCAATAAAATGTTTCAGAGACAAGTGGAATATAACTGAAAGTGCTCTAGCTAGTCCGATATAACTCAGGTCCCAAGCCTGTGCTGTTGCTAAGGGACGGTATGATGACAATTATTTACAAAATCATGCAATTGACGCAGGCAAACCTGTCCGCAACTCACTGTAGTGTATATGAGAGACTCAACCTGTATTTCTCGCGGCTGCTGAGTTGCAGTCGGTTGAAAAGGCCTTTTGGCAACAAGTGCAGACTATTTATGTATCATTTTTTTGTTTGATCACTTACACAACCAATCGTGTCACTATTTCGAACTTAACAGCTGCATAACGCTGTTCAATCGGGTGCAAGCCTTGATCTCCACCAAATATGACATTCTTTGCTAATCATAATCAAATTTCTCCTCAGATCATTTCGACAGGAGCGACTTCAAGATGGAGAGAGGAATCAGATTTTAATGTTAAATAAAAACCGTATTTCATGTGTACACGCTTATATGTATACAACTTAATAGCATTCATGATATATGATGTATTCCTTTAGAAAGAAAAAAGTGGCCACCGTGGATACATACGTTATGTAAGAATGAAAATGGTGTTTTAGCATATGTAAATAGTATCCACCCCACCCCCAAAACTCCATCAATCTCTGTCTTCAAAACCATATTTAATCGGATATAACCTTTTGAATCCTCATTCATTTCCAACAGAATATAATTTATCGGAAGTTGTTTCTTTTTATTTAGTCGAGCGGGCAAATTTCACTCATTCATTATCAGTCCGTGACAAGTACCAGCGAACTTGGAAGTAAATATGGACGAAAGCTTGGCGGATTAATGGGAAGATGGTATTGATGTCTCCGTTAAAACGATATTAAGATTGTATAATAATTGAACATGCGTATATTTAGGCGACATGTGTTCGAGGTAACATGGGGGCTAGGCAAAAAATTTATTTTCTGATCGTACAAGTATGTTTTTCGCGACGATGGTTGCTATATCCCTGACTTCAGCCGAACATCCGTGTGCACTGCTCTAGAGTATGGTCATCGTTCAAAATGTATGCTATAAAGGGTTGGTTGGGGTGGGGTAAATTAAATGTAATCAATTTGAATGAAAATTTAAAGTTGATAGGAAGATTCAAGAATCTCAGGTCAGCATATACCCAGTTTGCAATATGTGGACTGTCCACTCTGGTCCACACTGGTTTATTATAAAACATTTCCTAGTCCAACTCGAGCAATATGAAAGTCATATTGAAATTAATGATCATTATAATCATTGTCATGCTGAACTCATAAGCTGTTGCTAGTCTATAACTTTTCAATATTAACAATTCTCATTATAACAAAAGATGGTATGTAGGTGAAGTTGTTGATGTTGGTTTGATGCAATGGGGTATATATGGCAGCCGATATAATTGGTGGAGGAAGAACCCGGGAAACATCTGAAAAGAACCACATACCCACGGTAAGCTACTGGCAAGTTTTCTTACGTACCAACATTGGCCAAGCCTGAGATCCTAACCAACAGAGGTAGGATGACAGTGATCGGTAAGGTCGAGCCACTCAGACCACTCGACCACCCGAGGTCCTCCTATCATGTAGACGTAAGTATATTTCATTACATCAATAAGACATATCTATATGGTTTACATAATGAACCTATATAAAAACGACGTACTTGATAGCACTCGCAATTGACCAGCCTGGGGTAGAAAAGGGCCTTCTAAAATTAGAGTTTAAATCCTTCCTTATTCAACATAATGTATCATCAGTGCAGCAAGGTCAAATTTTGTAGATAGCACCATGGACACAAATCACTGACGTTGTCCATGATTCATCATTATATGAATTTCTTTAAACACGTGCAAATATCTGTGTATGACTTTCAATCCAATTTTCACCTAGCCTTTCACTGACCACTGACTGGAGCGAAAAGGAATCTCCATAATGAAGTGTGGAAGAAATGAAAACCAACGCCCCAGTTAAATCGTCGTAATCCACATAAATACAAAAGGAGTAATAATAATAATAATAACAATAATAATAAATATTTATAAAAATACAGCAATTAATAATAGTGATAAATATTAATAAATAGTCATAATGATAGCAACAAATAACAATAATACTAGTCATCTAATAATAATAATATTTATAATAATAACAGCAATTAATAATAATAATATAAATAATAATAATAATAATAATAAATATTTACAATGATAACAACACATACTAATACTAAGAGTCATCTTAATAACAATAATGATAATAATAATAACTATATTAATGCGATCGTGCACTTTAAATATATCTACATCTTTGAACACTTCATGCGTAAAATAATTGAAGAATATTTATATACATGAAGGGATGATCTTGAAATGAGGTGATAAGAACATATACAACTGATGCACAATAAATCTTGAAAAAAAATGACAGGCAATAGATACAAAATATATCCATGGGAACAAACTGACTCCTATGGTAATGAATACGGTGCTACTGGCATCATGTGCCGACATCATTGTCTTAAATGAAATGAATATAGATCGTGAGACAGCATTTCAAAGTGGGAAACTTGTGACATTTATGTAGACATATTAAAACTGGAAGGTCTGTTTGATTCGTCAAATAGCTCGAAGCTAATCATTTTAAACGATAAACCTGCTAGATCTCCATAGTCCGTTGTTCGTGCATTTACGCTGCCAAGCACAAAGTGTAACCATCAGTGGCTTCTACGTTACTGTTTGCATACATAATAACGTGAATCAATATCGACTCTGCCTTGCAGGTGTCAACTACCTCAAATGGAACCAACATTAAGGATTGTAATGCCAAAGATTGCAATGTCGTGTTCTTGATAATTTTCTCCGTACAGTAAGTAATAGGATAGTGGTTATCCTTGCATATTTGAGAATCGTTGATCCTCGTCTGGTGAGTTAACTATGGAGAAAGACACGCACAATACCCCACCCAAATATTGATTGAACGAGACGGCTTATGAACAATTTAAAATTCAGTCTTGACATCATTATGAAAACACACAGTTGAGTAAGACAGACCGGCTAACACACATCAAGAAAGATATGTATATATTCAATATATGCTCGTTTCATCAATACGTAGATATTCATAAAAATAGCTATAAAAATGGTTAGTATGAGTCAATATTTATTTTGATATCCAGGCTTTAATTTGAAAGAAGAAAACACTATACCGACTCTACAATATATTATAATCATCATTCATACGTTTCAATGTTTCATTTATTCAGCTGACTATGTCAGTTTGGTAATTTGTCAGGAATATATCCGATCACCCTTCAAAATGTGACACTTCAACCTACCAACAACTAAGTATGACAATCGTCAGGTAGTTTGGATTTGACATGAAAGCAATTACGGTATTGATACACAAACTGCTACAATCAAAACGTTTCAAATGATAATGATAATGGACTAGCCAGTATAATTTATTCATGCTTAGCACTTCAAACCAATTTGCTAAAGTTAAAGTTGGTTTGGTGTTAAAGTCGAATAATGGGTTCAAACGGTGCTCCCCTGGTGTATTCCTAGTGTGATATAAATTTGTCATATTTGATGTTTCTCAGCCGGAGATTTTTCATTAAAAACCTGTAGGCCTACTCCACGCTATGCTGTAGGGAAGCAATTGAATCGTTGTCATCGGTAGGTATGTTTTGAGAAAGGTGAACAATATATTTAAATGCTTCCCAACACTGTGTAATTCATCCTTTTACTTGAAACCCTTTTTTCCATTATCTCTGAAACCGGTTGATATTGGAGGAATACAATGCTTGACAAAGACTGGGGGTACAGGTCAAGCAAATGCTCTGTTATGTACTTCAGTTATTGACTCTGGTGTTGAGGGACGGGCTGTCATTAAAAGGGCGTGTACAATAGAGCAGTATCATTTTGCAGAGTGTCAGAAAATGTGCGAAGTTTATTGTTAAGATATGATAACAATGTATTTAAAAAGGGATACGACATAAGCAAAAAGATTTCAGAATCTTAAATAAAAATTATACAGAACACGCAAATACATTAATTATAGCACAGCAATGATTTAATTTTCAGATGTTATTAATAATTCTAAGCTTAGGTCGCTCATTAACACAATAGATTTACTGGCGCCTTGCATGCTCTCACTCAAATCAACTAAATGACAACTGCACCCTCTACTTGCTCCCCACTTAGCAATAATTCAATCAACTGTATTTATAAGATTTCTTTTAAATGACACTTGGTGCGATTTCCGTATAATCACAAATAAACTTCTGGTTTTTACACTGGTCAAACTGCATATTTGAATTAAAGACATTGGTTCGCGCAGAGTTATCTCTTGGAAATAGATACACCAGTATTTTGCTTCTTTTTTTTTTTTTCTTCTTATTCTTTGTGTTTACATGTAAAGAAGTGATACCGTTCTCGTAATGAACCGTAATGCCAAATGGGAAAATAAATTAAACCTTTACTGGTAATGAAGACTTTAATACCACAAGTACACGAATGCTCGTAAATAGAGAGTGGTGAGACAAAGTACATTACCTCTTATGAAAGACAAAAAAATCATGTTAATGTTTTAAATATTTCGTTCCTAAATTTGGGACATATATCATTGTTGTAGCAACTTTTGTCTCGCTCATGTCATAGGTTAATCACGTCCATAAATTACACTAATAGCATTGAGAGAACTAATGGAGGCAATGATTTTCTTATAACAAAAATTAAATTACTTTATATATTTTTATTTTCCAAAATTACAATCAGTAATAGTTGGCTCACACATCACCACATACGGTGGCATATTTACCGTATATAGTGGCTTATAAGGTGGGTCCAATTGCAAGCAACATATACCCTGATCTGCAGACGGACAATGCGCCAGCAGATCAGGGTATATGTTTCTTTTTCTAATGATCTAATGATTACTGCTAACAAATTGCATGGACCCAGCTATGAATGTTTATGATACTACGGCTGATCTGGGTCTATGCAGTTTGTTCCAGATCTAAGTGATACTGTTTCAAAAGGCGTAGTATAAGACCAAGGTACCGGTGACAGGGGGTCTCAATTTGCAGGATATACTAGAAGGAAAGCGTTACACGAAGAACAATTATTCATACGAACAAAATCTGAATCATCACTTCCAACCAATATTAAAAGACGTCTGGGGTAGCTAGGATATGTGGGCCCCAATGCGGGTCCCTATGCAAAGCTTACCGATGGACCCTTGCCAAATCTATAGTGTAAAAGAATAATTCATGGGACTCTTTGCACACTCTTGCTTTATGGTAGTTACTCCCTGCGTCGACATGACATTAAACTGTATGCAACAGAAACATATAACCTGTAAAATAATGCAGAAACAATCTTAGGTTCACACGTACGGTAATTTGAACTCATTCTATATAATGTACAGTGCATTTGGCAGGGTACTTTTATAGACCGGGCACTCTTGGTTTTGATACCAAATCTACACGCAAACAGTACATTAATCTTTAACTGACCAAATACTATCACCCATTTATAAATGGAAGATAATTGTACATATTTTATTCATCATTTTCAATTGTCATACATACATAATATATGCATCAAACTTTCCCTCAACAAACTTTATTAAAGTAATTTATCATAAATACTGAAGGTCAAACGCCACATCGCATCGCGACGTGGAGCCAAACCAAATTGCTCTGGGAATATTACTGGGATTTGTTAAAGATAATAATTGCTTCTCCGGAGTCCCAGCATGTTGCCGTCAACCTCGCTATATAACTTAAATTGTTTATACAAATAAATAAAACGTTTTACGATTTCAAACTTGGCTGTAACCATGTGCTTTAAAATTGCAGACAATTTGTAGACCTGTAACATTTTTTTATCTTTTGTCATATGCTATTTTCTGTGGTTGCCCTGAACATTTGATTTAATTTTAGTTACATAGTAAAGTATAAAATATTTCCTTGATTTGTCTGTAATTTGTTTGTCTTACTGGAAGTTGTCAAATATATATATATATATATATATATATATATATATATATATATATATATATATATATATATATATATATATATATATATATATATATATATATATATATATCAGTAGTTAATGCAACATTATAAATTTCTTTATAAAATCTTGAAAGCTTGAAACTGATGAAACTGTAACAAGCTATTGACAGACACAGATGATTTGATCAGTAAAATAAAAAAATAAAAAAGGTAAAACATTGCTGTATCTATATTTAGAAAAGTAAAAATTGTGAAGGTTTTTTGAGTTCCTGACCTATTCTTTACTTTTCGGAAATCAAGAAATTTGTTGCACCTAGAATTAGACCAGGTAGAAACTTATTTAGCACTAACCTTGGTGGAAACAATACTTTTGGCACCTCGAATATTTTCTATAGAATACATTGATCTTTCCTAAACAGACATGTAATCTTGTTTTCGTTCTTCACAGTACTCCTTGAATATTTTGGCCGTTTCGTACTTGGGACAAACTTTTCACTTTCGATAATCTAGGATATCCTAAGTATGTAAGTTCAACAAGTTATATAGTTAAAAACTCATCTTGGAGATATTGAGTAGTTTCGACAACCTAAATAGTTTACAAGGTCATCTTGGAGATATTGAGTAGTTTCGACAACTTAAATAGTTTACAATATCACCTTTTTGCAAAGTCATCATTTACAAAATTGAAATGCTATACATAATCGTGCCCCTCCTTAAACGATGTTATCGTTATTGAAACTTCAGGCACTTGATCCGGAGAAATTGATAGTTATCTTACGACATAGCTCGGATTCCGTGTCAAACGTCCTTGTGTTTAAGATTCAACTGCGGTAATTGCATATTTTTGTGTCTCAAGAGCCTTCTTTTTTTATATAAATCACTTAGCAGTACAATAATTACAGCCATTAGGAGATACTTGGCCCCATGCAGTGGAAAGGACCGAAGATGTTCCGTTTGACTTGGTCCCCTCCCAGACTTTGCAAATGCCAAATCAGTGCTTAGACAAATAGCGAGAGTATGACTTTTGCAAAGGAAACAAACCTTGATATGAAAGAAAGGACATCGATGGTTATTTGACATATTTGCTCTGTAGGCTGTCAATGAGACCTACATCATTTATTTTATCACGATGACATTGTCTAATCGTATTTCTCACATGTTACAAATGATATACTGTTTCTATTAAATTCCATTTTCAGGGCTATATGCTTACTCTACTAATGATGTCAAGTTGAAAAAGAAATAGAAGATTACGGGGATGATGTATATATCCGGGGAAAAAGCGGGGTGAGGGACAGCAGAGTTGTACCCTTGACATATTCGTGAAATGAACAATCATGAGTAAGCATATTTTAGATATTTTGTTGAGTAAAACTTCGTCCATGCTAACTACCGGATCGTTTATCGCAAGGACGCACATAAAGCGTAAATCAACAGTGGAATGCGACGCTGTCAGCATGGTTTTTCTAAAGCCCTGGTCTACTTATCAACTCAGTTCATCTTTCCTGAAGAACGGATTCGACTGCAACAGGTAATTTGCCAAATGTAATGACCACGTATGATATATCCTATACTTATCTGTCATTTGTCGGTCACGTGCAAGACACAACCTTTCAATTTAGTCTAAATTTATCATTTTCACATTCAAATTAGAAAGTGATTTTGAATGGACAGTCCGCGGTTATAAATAACTTCACTGATTGAAAGAGAGGGATAACAAGAAGCCAATTGAAGGTCATTTGAATCAGTGACTAATAATTGAATGAGAATGGGGGTTCGTAACGGTGCATGAGACATAAACATAAATCTTACGGTTATTGTTAAAATTACTACCAATCACACGATAGTGAATGTCACAAAATTATTGTCTTCGGGCTTCGTTGGCTTTTTTAATATTAGATCTTTTGACATTTCACCGCAGTTAACAAATTAAATAAAAGAATATATGGATTTGTCAACATGAAATTTACTTTTGCGTTTAACGTACGTATTTTATTTGGAAATGGGTTTCTTTTTTTGAACAAAAAAAAAATAAATGAAATATAGAAACTGGGATCGCATCTATAATTAATGTAAAAAGGAGATAATATTACTGGCTAACGAATCGTCTCGAAGACAACATTTGCTATTGTATAAGCACTAATATACGTCCGCCAACCTAAAAACAAGTAATCTAATACAAACAATGACATCATAAATAACAGACCTGACAACAGTGCCGGTAACAGCACTAATAATAATAATAATAATAGTGGTAGCAATTGTAATAATAATAATAATGACAACAACATTAATAATAGTAGTATTAGTTGTATAAATAATAATAATAATGGTAGCAGTTGTAATAATAATAACAAAAACAATAATGGTAATACTAATAATAGCAGAAATGATAATAATAATAATATTGATAATAATAATAATAATAATAATAATAAATATAATAATAATAATAACAGTGGTAGCAATTGTAATAATATTAATAACAACAAGACTAATAGTGGTAGTATGAATAACAATAATAAAAATAATATTAATAATAGCAGTTGTAATGATAATAACAAAAACAATAATATTAATAATAATATTAGTATAAATAATAATAATAATAATAATAATAATAATACAATCTAATTTTCTCTTTTAGGCCTGGGCCTTCTTAACCTGAAGAAAAAGCTTGAATGCCACCAAGCAGTAATCTTTACTTTGCACAGTAGTATCGGGTTCATTTCCTCCTGTTGTGTTTACTAACCATCAAGGGAATTAATCAGACCACTGTCTCTGACTTGCAAGGAGTATCCCTCCATGCATCATACATATGACATACCTTCAATTGCTAATGAGTGGTTAAGTTTAAAATACATCCATATGAATATCTGGAGGAAAGAATAGCTGCGAACAAAGCATTTGCCTATGTCTATGCTAATGAAAACAGCAATGTCTCATTAAACAGTACTATATCTGACCTAGATCCTCATCATCTTTGAAATATGTGATCAAAAACCCGCAGAAGGAACTCTTAATACCCAAATTTGTGATATAATCAATTCAAAAATGTGACATATTATTTTTAAATCTAATAATGGGTTATTTGTTCCGACATCGGCACTTATATGAAGATTTGAGCTCAACACAGAAGGAAGGTTTAGACAGTACTTCTGTCTACGAATTTGGAACTT
This sequence comes from Sinohyriopsis cumingii, assembly GCA_028554795.2. NCBI lineage: Eukaryota > Metazoa > Mollusca > Bivalvia > Unionida > Unionidae > Sinohyriopsis > Sinohyriopsis cumingii. Next base: position 50,527,591 of record CM068833.1, read on the forward strand.
GACAAGATTTTTCTTTAACTTAAAAGTGGTATGCGCTCTGAATATCTACTGTGAAGATATTTAATATCAAAGGTAATGGTATGTTTTACATGAATGACTCTCACGCTAGTATCATCGCAGAGTGTGTATTGGAAGACTGTAAGAGGTGCACCTAGTTTTAAACGACTTTTCTTTAATGTGATAATTTGACAAGGCTATATCTTAAAATGAGGATATTCTCCATTTAGTATTATTATCAGTAGTAGTAGTAGAAGTATTATTATTATTATTATTATTATTATTATTATTATTATTATTTTATAAATACAAATTACGTCTTCTTCGCTTTATTAAAGACTTCTAAATGCAACCAAAATGTTGTTTTTCAATGAATGTGGCTTTGAGTACTTCAGGTAGACGTTTTGCCTTTCGAATATTTTGAAGTTCAAATTTCTGTAATTCATTAAATGTGTTGACCGCAACTGAAATTCAATTATAAGCTAAATCTATAGGATCAGATAGTTTGAGCAAAGGGAGACAAATGCTTATCTTCTCGGACATGTTTACAGACGAAGTCTCCATGTTAAACAGCATAAAATAGAACTTAAACAACTTATTGAGGCAAATTCTAGATACAAACACGAAATAATGAAGTTACAGAGACAGACAGACAGACAGAGACATAGTGAGAGAGCACCCGGAGGAGGTAGGCATTGGTGTCGTTACAACGCCCCGAATCGCTTCAGACTTTGCACTTAATATGCATAAAATAACTTCGCAAAGAACAGAACAAACAGAAATCGCACTCAAAACGAGAAGCAGATACTAATATCCTTTTTTTTTCGTTGCTTAGCGCGTACGTGTGTTCAAGCCAATGTAATGTTACGTACGTGTGTTCAAACCAATGCAATGTTACGTACTTGTGTTCAAGCCAATGCAATGTTACGTGCGTGTGCTCAAGCCAATGCAATGTTACCTACGTGTGTTCAAGCCAATGAAATGTAACGTACGTATGTTCAAGCCAATGCAATGTTACGTACGTGTGTTCAAGCCAATGCAATGCTAAAATTATCACGTCTTTTGAAACATCACAAAATATTCGACGTTGACAAGTCTAATAATTATTATAAAATGACTGAATGAATAAACTGTGGGTTTAGACATGACTGAACAAGAAATGGGGTTTGAAGCGTCTAGTGATGCACCTGCAAAATGAAGACGTGCATGGAATTTTCGATCGACGATTAGTTGATGCTCACATATTTAAAATGGCAACATTTAATTAATGTTTTGTGTCTGCAAAATAGAGAATTATCTATGAGGAAAAAGCAAATCTGCGAGTGTCTTCATATTTTTCACAGTGCTGCCACGCATTTTTAGCATATCTTTACATTTATCTGCATTTAAGGATAACAATTTGCATTGAATGGAAAGAACCAAGGAAAGCATCGGAAGTAGCACACGGATCGGAAATAATTGACGTTTCCGTGGTATATTGCTGTAATGAATTGCACCAGTCTGCGCTATCAAGGATGTTTCGATAAGAAATTGAACAGTCTAAGCAATAAAGTTAGCTTAACAAGGCAATTTTCAATCCGAAAAAGATCGTGCTTCAAAATATTTCGACTGCATATCCATAAATGTAACGAATGTTCGGTATGAGGAAGAAATATCCATACATGTCGTCAGCCTCTCTTCCATATGACATTCGAATTATTTTGGAGACGAAATCAGTATAATTTTAGGCCGTGGCAAGCAACACGTTTGTCTCTATTGCTCAGCACTAAGGTATCATAATAATACTGCTTTATACCTCTCAATGGAGCCCACCTTTGTATAAGGCTACATTTGTTTTATGGAGGGGGAACACTGTATTGAAGAACTAAGTGAGGTCTATGACCGTATCTGCCTTGTGCAAGTTAACGCCTTACATCGAGGCTCCTTATAATGAGAGATAAATTTATGCTTACATGCTCATAAGTCTCACTGCTCTGTTACATTGTGTTTCTTATTGAACTTTGTCGCCATCACACCTGGAGTATGTCTCTCTCTTGGTATATCCCTTCTGTGTACCACCACACCTGGAGTTTATCTCTCTGTTGGTCTATCCCTTCTGTTTGCCACCACACCTGGAGTATGTTTCTCTGTTGAACTCTCCCTTTTCTGTACCGCCACACCTGGAGTATATCTCTCTGTTAGACTCTCCCTTCTGTTTGCCAGCACACCTGGAGTATGTCTCTCTGTTGGTCTCTCCCTTCTGTATGCCACCACACCTGGAGTATGTCTCTCATTGGACTCTCATTTCTGTGTGCCAAGCGAATACAATTAAGCACTGAACTTTCAAGTTTGTCCAAACACAAATAAATCATATGTCCAGAAAAAGTTTATCTGTCAACACAGTTACAGTTAAGTTCTTGTCATTGGTTATCCGGTGCTTTTTGGAGAGGATGAACTGTAAATAATGAATTGTACACTGCATCGCCTATTTCACTTTTGGACAATGTGATGCCTTTGTACTCAATGTGCGCTCAACGGTGGATCCAAGAGTATCGTATGTGCGTGCGTGTGTTGGGTGTGTGGGCTAAACAAGTATAGCTATCTAACTCTAAGGAAACTTTCTCTAGGAAACATTCCGGTTGTTTCATTTTGAATCTTTAATTGTTATTATTATTATTATTATTATTATTATTATTATTATTATTTTCGCTTCTCCCAAGATCGTCATATATCCAGCAAATTGTCGTAGTAAAAAAATCCCTTTTAATCAGTACCCAAACAGCCTAAATCTAAGACAGACGAAACACTCTAAAAATAGAGAGTGAAAAACTTGATTGATCAGGAAGAAATAATTTGTCATCCGGGTCCCATCAATCCATTTTATGACGAGTTGATTGATCTTCGTCACTTTGTTTTATATATCTCGTGTCGGTATATTTAAGTCAAGGTGAGAATGAGTGTAGGGTGACATGGCAATAAAATGGTGATCCTCAGGTTTTCTGCCTCGTATTTTATACACAAACTGTTTATTGAACTTTTTTTTTGTTTAAAGCTATAGGGCGAGATATAAGAATGCTTTTTTTATAATTAGCCTTTTAAATGAATCCAACGCCAATATCATTTTTTTTTAAGTTTAAAATTTTTGTAAAAGACTACTGGTGTATAATTGGTATCGCGTTTGAGAAATTAAATTTAATTTACTTGCAAGGAAACATGGACTGCTATACATTGATCTGCATTAGCTCTATATTGTTTGTTTAAAGTTTGTTAAATAGACTGGTAACTTTTTGCCATTCACATAAGCGATGGACAATGATGATTGTACGTTCCAGTTCCAGTCTAAGAGTTTTGTTTGCATGCTAGTACCATTCGATATTAGATCATATAAAGCAGGATGTACGAAAAATAACAAGATAGAAACATATACTTTAAAATGACGTATCGATTACTTTTCAATGTGATACCACGTGTGTGCGTGTGTGTGTGCGTGCGTGTGTGTGTGCGTGCGTGCGTGTGTGTGTGTGTATGTGTGTGTGTGTGTGTGTGTGTGTGTGTGTGTGTGTGTGTGTGTGTAAGGATCCATGTTTTACCTGGAGAGAAAGCAAACAACTTGTATAGCAAATTTAGCAGTAGTAGTTCACAACATAATAGATGTATGTATGTATGTATGTATGTATGTATGTATGTTACTTCTATCTTTCATAAGTAGTGGTTGTTGAAACTATAGCGGCAGCAAAAGGCTGGAAATACTATGTACTAATGATAATGACTGTAAACTTTCACTTTGAAGAACCGTATTATTAATATTCTGCAGTCATAACCACTCATATTATTTCTAAGCGACAATAAAAACGTCCAATCATGGCGATAAAAGTCGGCAATATTTTAATCAAATGTCCCATCAGTTTTATCTTTTCCTAAGTCTCTCTTACTATAAGTAATCAAATTTATATGGGCCTTTGATGAAATATATTATGGGTAATAAATAATCTTTAAATTGCTGATTCATACACATCTGATGGATGCAAAATACGCCCACCCTCCTGGGCTAAGATATTGTATGAACACTTTGCTAGTGACCCTGTTGATCCCCATCAAATAGCGGATCGAAAAGAGACACCTGTCGACCATTATCGCTCCGGGAATCAGTAATAATCTCTAGTTATATTTGACAATTACCGATACCAAAATTATAGATGAACCTGCAGCCCTATTTCTCCGAATCGCCGCACATCAATATTCTTTTTTTTTTCTTCGTCTTTCGAAACGCTTATTAACTGACACTATTAACAGTATTATTAATATCATTATTAAGCTAAAGTATTGAAATGGCCCCACGTATCAGACGATAAATCAAGGATAATAACTTCCTTACTCTGGTTTCAAGTAAATAACCTATATTTTCTACCATTTATTTCAACTGAACTAAATAACCTATATTTTCTAAAATTTATTTCAACTGAACTAAATAACCTATATTTTTATGACAATTTTTTTAGTCTGAGCTAAGTAATCTCGTTCAGATGAAATGCTGTAAGACAAATTTGAGGCAAATTACGGAGTTACCGACTATACGAAAGCTGCAGTCAAATTACCTGAAACTATGTGAGTTTTTTTAATATTAGTAATACTGTTGAATATGTTATATAGTAGATATGTCTGAAGTTGAAATATGTTATATAGTAGATATGTCTCAAGTTTAAATATGTTATATAGTAGATATGTCTCAAGTTTAAATATGTTATATAGTAGATATGTCTGAAGTTGAAATATGTTATATAGTAGATATGTCTCAAGTTTAAATATGTTATATAGTAGATATGTCTGAAGTTGAAATATGTTATATATTAGATATGTCTCAAGTTTAAATATGTTATATAGTAGATATGTCTGAAGTTGAAATATGTTATATAGTAGATATGTCTCAAGTTTAAATATGTTATATAGTAGATATGTCTGAAGTTGAAATATGTTATATAGTAGATATGTCTGAAGTTTAAATATTGTATATAGTAGATATGTCTGAAGTTTAAATATGTTTAGCACTCGTATTTCAAACGTTAATCTCAAGCGTTGTTTAATGGACACTGCTGATATAAACACTGATGGCAGATCACGAGAAATAAAATACAACCTACAAGTTGAAACAGTTATAGGAAATAGAAATCGAGATCCCAACTATTTTATGATTAGAATACATGTATTCGGACTGAACACTCTTCATGGAACTGAAATTGTATCGATGAAATTCTTAAATGTTTAAATTCAGTCTTGAGAACAATACAGATACAAAATAAAATACAACTCTTTTAGCATTTCACTGAAAAGTGTAAAATATGACGACGATCAAAGATAATAAAGTATTACGGCTTTCAAAGGTTTTTACATCTGTCAATGCATTAAAAACTGTCCAGCGGTTCAGTCTATCTTTTTCATTTGACATCATGCCGATTGTTAAAAAAGGGTTTATGGATCAGCTTAGGGCAAGTCGCAAAGAACATTCTTTGCTGTGGAGCAGTTTAGATGAAAATCGGGACAATGACATCGAAGATTATACAAAAAGAACTCAACAATGGACGTATTAGATATTTTATTAATAGCCTCTTGCCATTAACCTTTCTAAGGTATTTCCAACAATGTGCTAAAAGGAATATTAATGAACAAATTAATGGCAGAGGGCGCTTCAATCAGCACTTTGCTTCAAATGAGGTGTCACAAACTGTGTCCAATTCACAAGGGTTGACCGTGCGTTATCAAAGGTCGACCACTCCCCTCACCAAGAAAATGATTTTAAGTCCATTTCACCTTATGCCTTAGACTGAGGACTTACATTCGTGTCGTGAGAAGTGAACAATCAATTGTTAGCAAGTTGCTGAAGAGTGAACTGTATATAAGCATTCTCCATCGATTAATCCGAATTTTGTATACTTAATAATTTTAGTGTACCTTTACCGGGCTTCTTTTAAATCCCTGTAATATCGCTTACGTAGGCCAATAACGTTTGTTTTGTCCACTACATTCCATCTGTACAACACCGCAAAAAGCGATTGTCGAATATAAGAGTTTTAAAAGATTCCATGTCTGTTTACGGAGGCAGCAGCAGAGGGGGCGAACAGACCGACTTTGGAAGCGTCCAAAAACCGAAATAAGGCTTCTAACTAAATATATTTCGAGCTGAACATTTGCTTGAGAACTTCGGTTAATTAGAAAACTTGCGAGATTACAAAAAAAAATGAACCAACTTGAGGTCATCGCCCCTCTGCTGCTATTAATTTATCCAAATATTTTATCAAGTCCAATACGATATCTTGTTCTAGGATCGTGCAAATTTATTGTTATAAACCCGTGCGGAGTAGTTTGCGCTCGTGAAAAGAAATTTCTGAATTTAATTATATCCATGTCACCGCTGCAACAGGTTTGATGAATATTTCGCAACGTGTATGTATCAATTCCATTAAACACAACTAAAATATTACAGTTATCTCTGATCACTTTTGGTATTTGTGTGTATCGTTGAGTAACATAGATAACATCGGTATTTTTATGTCTACCTCGAGAAAAAATCCTAGCTGGATTTGATTGTTTGTCCAGCATCACATCATCGTATACAACTAAATTATTAATAAATCCGTCTATGGAATCAACTGATGGTGCTTCATCAATATCGGTTATAAACTCGATAACATCGTTATCCGCGTTTTCATTAAAATCCTTAAGCACATTATAACATCGTTGATCATCAACTGACGGGGCTACCAAACACAATTTATCCCACTTTAACCATCTCATTATAAGATTGAGTAACAACTGTGTCTTTCCACTTCCAGATGGTCCTATTATTATCATTCTAATTGAATTTGGTAACGCAGGATGGTGCTTGACAGGTTCTCGTTTTCTTGTCGCTGAGAAATCAATTATATCCATGCTATATAAAATATCTATGGATTTATATTGTGTAAAATGCGGGACGCGTACTCCGACGGATACACTAACTATTACCACAAAAAATAACAGATCAGCGGTTACAGGTAAGTGTACGTGGTGTGGTACAAAGAAATTCAAATTTATCTCCACTGACAAGTTAGTGCAGTCAAGTGAAAAACCAAGGTCAAGTAAAAAAAAAAAAAGCAACGCGGAGGTGATATTGCAGCAAAATTGACAAAATTACCCGGGACTCCGTGGGCCAAATACCCAGGAGAAAAACATCTACCAGGATATAATTATTGCGGTCCTGGTATTCGACTTGATATCAGGCTTGATATTCAGGATCAACCAAAACCAGGCGATGAACCAATAAACGCTATTGATAAATCATGTCATGAGCATGATGTTGCATATAAAAGCAATGATCTACAACATAGGCATATTGCAGATGTTAAATTAATTCATGCGTTAAATGCTATAAAAAATAAAAATATCAAAGAAAAATTAGCTAATTGGTTAGTAACATCCGCGATGAAAGGTAAATTAGCACTAGGGGCTGGTAATATATAAATGGAATCGATTTATTATTCACCAATTGGATACTGGAAAGGTAAAGCAGCAATTAGCAAACTCGCTGATGCAGCAGCGGTTAAACATTCTACTGCTAAAGCGTGGTTATCCAAACAGGCAATATGGCAAATTTATCTACCGCGTCCTAAGCAAATTCGATTTGCACATTTCAGTGTCAGTGTTCCTAACGAAGTTCATCAAGCTGATATTCTGTTTTTACCACATGATACTGTGCGTAAAAATAACGTACAAATACGCGCTAACTGTTGTTGATGTTGCAAGTAGATACAAAGATGCAGAACCGTTAACGACTAAAACAGCATCTGAGGTAGCCGATGCTTTTAAACGAATTTATCAACGAGATGGTCTACGATGGCCACAGCTGTTACAAGTTGATCCTGGCAAGGAATTTTTTGGTCCAGTATCATCGTTGATGAAACAACATAATACTAAAATACGACGAGGCCATACTGCGATTCATCGTGATCAGGCAATTGTTGAACGATTTAATCGAACACTTGCTGAGCGGTTATTTGGATATCAGTACGCGAAGGAATTGATTCAAGATGAAAGATCTCGTGAATGGGTGGCAAGATTACCAAATGTGATAGCAGCGTTAAATAATGAGATTACTCGAACGACCAACATGAAACCTATTAATGCAATTACAAAAAAAATATACCTACACAACGACGTGATCTTTCAGCACAACCATTATTAGGTAATATCACTGTTAGGTATTCATACGAGCCCGGTGAACTTGAAGGCGGTAAAAAAAAAGAGCGACTGATCCTATTTGGAGTGTTACCACACATAAGATATCCACCGTGACAAGATCCTCAGGTAGACCCGCAATCTACAGACTGGATTCAACTGCTCCTCAACCTATATTTGTACGTGAACAATTACAGATAGTTCCCGATAACACACAATTACCACCCAAATCACTTAACTAGCACTGGTGCCGGCACCCTGACGTCGATTACATTCAAGACAGGTCAAAATATTTTCTCGTGTATGACCAAGATTGTTATTTTTTCTATCTATGGTAAATTGTCTTGGATCATTTTTCATATACCGCCATAACATTATACAATTACAACTTGCACAATGATTATTTTGTTGTTGTTTCAGCGCATTAATAAAATCAACATCAAGATCAAAATCGTGTTTGTTTTTTTTTATCATACTGTTTATAACCAGATATTTTTTTCTTATTATATCGCTTTGACATTTGTCAAGGCCTCGACGATCGAGGTCATCACCAATCACTGACGAGTCCATGACGATTCGTCTTAATTGAGATATTTTTCTAACTCGAGACACTGCAAGATAAACCAAGTTCCACCATTCGATACGATCATCAACGATCCAAACAACTGTATCAGTAATAGTTAATCCCTGAGATGAATCAATTGTCATCGCGTATCCAAGCGTCCACGGGGATTTATCAGCACGTAGAGCATCTTCAACAACATCAACATCAACTGTGATAATATCATTCAACACAAGATTCTGTTTCCTTGACTCTGTCAAGTGTCCTGGTATATCAACGTCAATATTTTGCCGTCGCGTATCTGCTGGTCGATAACATAACGGAACTGGCAACGTTGGAAACTTTTCTCGTTGTAACTGAAACAACTCCCGTTGAAGTGTATCACGAACTATCTTTCTACTTGCAACTATCAAATCGTTTGGTCTCCACGCGCGCAGAAAGTTTTTCATGGGAGTTTCTGAAATTATCTCGCGCATTACTTCACACTGAATTTTATTCGGTTGTAGTCTGATTAATTTTTTAAATTCCTTTAATTCTGCATCAAGTGCTCTATGATCATTAGTTATTTCTTCATAGTTATAATCAACGAAATTTTTCAGCCATCCATGTGGAGATGGTCCAGCTACAGGTGGTGGTTGACCGTGATCGCCGCACATTATCACGGCAGTATTTCTTGTTAATAACCAATCAAGAAATGTTTTTCGTGTTTCTAGCGGTACAGTGCATATTTCATCCCATATTATAATCCTTGGAATGTATTTCTCGCCCATCCTTAAAGACGTCCATGTATCACCCTTCCATCGAAAAAAGCTGTGATAAGTACATGATTGTACTCCTCGTTGTTTCATCTCTCGCGCGAGTCTGTGTGTAGGTGTTAGCACAATCATATCTGAATTCTGAAATAGTTCGATAGCTCGAGTGGTTTTACCAGAACCCCCAGGTCCGTTTAGATAAACCGTTTTGTGTCTAGTTACTGGATCGTATATCGATGGTAACAACGAAGTTGTCAACGATTGATATTTTTTACAGTAAATATCTTTAACCCCAACATCAGCGGATTCGGAATAATCGAGCATATATTCCTTTTTTGTTCTCCACGAACCCCACGAAGTATAATAAGTGCTTATGTTTAATTTTTCTAACAGTATTGAATGTTTTTTACTTATATAAAACGAATCAGTAGCAACTCTGACAGCGAGTGTAGAAACCTTATTTATCATCGATAATAGATTTATTGAAACATACGCGAGCATCGATGATCTTAAATGAGTATACTGAGGTGACTCACCGTCCATGTAGCTCACAATTGTACCTAATTTATTTCCATTTGACAAGAAAACTGTTTCTCGACTTATAAACGTGTTCTTGTTCGTTGTATCAGCGATTATAAAATCTAACTCAGCATCGTCCACGATCAATCTTGTACAATGTCGTCTGTGATCATATGCTCCTCCTTGTGTAAACTTGCCGATTATTTTTCTACCAAGATCTTTTGAATCGGTTTCATCCGAATGTGGTAACCAAACCTCGGTTTGTTCTCGATATGATATAATTGCTTCGCTCATCGTCAGCGATATTAATATCGCACAATCAAGCATATACCGTAATAGTACTATTGGTGTCCACATTTTTTCTGAAAAATGTTTTCCAAACCAAACATAACAAATTGGATGAAGTCCTTTAGACATTTCGAAAGACTCGATACGAGCAAATCCAGTTAGGTCAAAATCCGGTAATTGTCCATTTATCGATACTCGCGTCATTTCGTGCGTCGGATGACCGAATCTTTTAAAGTACACAGAACAATCTCCGTATCCAAGAAAACTCCTGGCATAACACGCGACCATATCAACTGAAATAACATCTCTGTGATTGCATTTAGTATTCCATAGTCCGCCGTGTCCATATTCGACACAACTGGATACTATGCCATCAAGAAAATCAAATCTAGTTGGTTTCCACGAATTTTACTTTCTAGCAAAATGAGGCGCAACTGACGGAACAGTTAAACAGTTGCTCAATAATTCGTCAGTGTCATCAGTATATTGCAGTGCAAGATTTTTCATTTTCTCGTGAAGAGGATTTGTTCGATAAATAATGCCATTTGGTCTCACAAACTGATCAAATTGATTTTTTTCTTCCACGTAAGACTGAAATAACCATACTGACACAGGATCGTTTTTACTTATTTCGTTAATAAAATCGAATATATCTCCGGGATAACATTTAACAGTTCGATCTCGTGGAAATATTGCTACTGCGTTAGTCCACGCGTGTGCGTTATGATCAATAATTTCGATCGAAGCTCCTTTTGATCTGTATTTTGATTCATACAAAATCTCTCCTGTTATCGTCGCTACGGTTATTGGAAATTTTAATTTTGTTCCTAACTCAGCGACATCTTTAATAGACGCACCGGTATCTTTAGCCATTTCTCCCCACGTGTTTATTATATTACGTCTTTTATCCGTTAGACCGTTTCCACGAGTCGAAACGGTAAAATGTTCTGTTACTCGCTCGGCTACACAATTTATTTTTGAAAATTTCATCGGCGCTAGTTTATCAACGCTAGGTTTTTCATTTATCACATAGATTCCATGAATAACCGCGGTCACAGGATATACGGTTCATAATACGTTCATAATACGGTTTGTCAATACCTGTCAATAGACCTGGTTTGGAATCTCTACTTAGTATGACAGTTTTTTATTACCGTGGACAGGATCATATTTGTCAAGGATAATCCAATCATCTGTTTCTGTCATCACGACAAATTTTATTCTGAAAAGATACTTGCGATTATCAAGATAGTTAATGATAACTGCTGCTCGTTTGCCGTTCATCATAGCGTTAATGATATTATTGTTGCGTATAATCTTGAACGTTGACCAGACATGAGATGCACCATCTGTGTGAAATTCTTTCTTGGCGTCGTGAATTTTATTAATCAAACCCTTGTTTTTCGGATCAACTAGATCTTGCATCGGTAGGTTAGGAGATATTCTGCCGAGATTAAATCTATCTCCGCTCAAGGGCTTTATTCGGGATAATCTATCGAATTCGTTCATATTATAATTCAAACAAATATTTAAATTAAAATATTATGTATACAATGTCTCAATGCAGATGGCTCATGGTGGGTTCATTGACTCGTTGTAATAAATCCTGTAAAAAGGAATTCTGCGGACAACACATGCAGTGCGTTCACCGTGGAAGCTTAGGACCAATACCATGTCTGCGATGTGGTGCTGGAATGCGAGGAAAAACACAGTTGTGTGCCTGTTGTGGTGGTAAACGATACAGAGAGCTTAAAAGATATTGTGACAAAAAAAATAACGTCAATAGCAACGCTATAAAATCCGTGGAGGATTATCTAACTAAGTTTTCAGACAAATTATGATTTAAACAAATAATATTATTGTAATATATGGAGCAAAATGAATTTGTCCAACATCCTATAATAACAAACTACGAATCAAATATTGATGGTATGATCAGAAATTGTCGATTGAAAAAACGAGTTGGTTTTATTAATAATCATGGTTATCTATTGTTTACTGTTGGGAAGAAACCTTATCTCTGTCATAGATTTATTTTCGAGTGTCACAAGGGGTTGATCAAAGACGGTCGTGTAATCGATCATATCAATGGGGTGAAAATTGACAATAATTTATCCAATCTTCGAGCTGTAACACAGAGCGAGAACTTAGCAGGTGGTAATACTGGGAGATGTAAAACAATTGCAAGTAGGGCGGTAAAGTCTACAAATACAGAAACCGGTAAAGAAATTATATTTCAATCAATGAACGCGGCTTCGAAATACTTTGATATCTGCATGCCTTCAGTACGTTATGTCGCGGAAAATATATACAAATCCACTTTCTCAAAAAAATATAAGCAGAAAATCACCTTTCAATATTGTTAATGAGATAAACTATCATCATTACCTCGAATTATATTTAATAACCATTTTTTGACCATTTATCCCTTTTTGTCAGAAAGCCTCATCGTTACACTACTGAATTTTTAATTATGCGAAAGGGAGATTACTTCTGTAATATATAATTTTCTTCGTAAATTTCCGATTTTTATGGTCGTAATTGGTTAATTAATACCAAAAGAAAGATATTTATTGTTTCTAACTTACAAAATAAACATATTTTTCATCAACGAGTTATTTTATAAACCTGTTATGAGAAAATTGAGGCACAACACGCTGTTTTTAATGCAGATATTTACAATCTGTTCAGAATTGCACAAGTATTTAAACCGATCTGTAGGTGGTGGTGCCGTGGTAATTGTTAGTGCAAGATCTTGACAGAAACTGCTCTTTTTAATGCACAAGTATTCATAACCACTGTTTATAACGCAGAAATTTACAATCTATTTATGACCACTCTTTATAACGCAGAAATTTACAATCTATTTATGACCACTGTTTTAATGCAGAAATTTACAATCTATTTATGACCACTCTTTATAACGCAGAAATTTACAATCTATTTATGACCACTCTTTATAACGCAGAAATTTACAATCTATTTATGACCACTGTTTATAATACAGAAATTTACAATCTATACAGAAATTTACAATCTATTCATAAATGCTGTAGCTATATAATAACCTTTGAAACATATAGTGTTAGATGAATTCGATAGCTCAATTGGTAATGCATCTGGCTGTGATGCTCGAGGCCGCAGGATCGAATCCCATGACTGACAACCGTCGGTGGTTACGCATATTAGCGAATTTTATAATGAATTGGGGCACCGCCAGCCCCCCCCCCACACGCTCAACAGAACCCTCCAAACCACATATCACCGGTGGTTAATACATGTTTTGGTTATCGGCGTGGGTGGTTCTGTTGAGCGTAGAAAATGGCCTCATTTCATTTCATTTCATCTCATCTCATCTCATTTCATCTCATCTCATCTCATTTCATCTCATCTCATTTCATTTCATTATATATATTTCATTTCATTATATATATTTCATTTCATCACATATATTTCATTTCATACTTAATGTACCTGCTAAAAGACTCGAATAGAGGTTCATTCATAATATATGTTTGTGCCGTCCTTAATTAAGATTGTCATTCATTCATTGCATATTTACTGAACTTGCTAAAACACTCGAATAGAAGTTCATTCATAATATATATTTGTGCCGTCCTCCCTCTTGGGCCTCTAGACCGTTGTTTGGCGGGTTAGGGGCTCTCGTAGAGGGTAGTATTTCGTGTGCCCGTTGAACTTGGTAGAATGCGGTGGCAAGCTACGAGTTCTTGGGTTATACTGTCCTTTCCCCTCCCTAAACTTGCTAAAAGACTCGAATAGATGTTCATAGGGGAAATATTTTTTTTTATTTTAAATATATATATATACTAAATAATGAACTACGAAAATATTAATGATGTAATTGTTGCTATTACAAATTTGGAAAAAGATGGAATTAATATATCCGATGAACTAAATCCTGACAAAATAGTTTCTGATTTTGAAATTTTACAAGAACGTAAAAACCAAGGAATACACACACTATCATCTGAATACAAGTTCATGAAACGGATTCAGGCGGCGATGTTTCAGTCGCTAGCTACTGTAGAAGATAATCAGGTGAAGGAATTCGTTCCTCTCTCTGCCGCAGTAGAAAAAATTAGATCGCTGTTATCACACGAGTACGAGGAAAAGAAAACAATTAGTACTCGCATAAGACTATTAAGAAAAATTATGTTAGCGAGTAACCTCGTTACTGGTGAAACGATCCAAAGTAATAATTCTGGTGAAAATGAAAATGACTGGCCTGACCACGTGTAGATCTTTGATCAGAAATATTATTCTGAGATTATATTTATTCTGAGATTATATTTATTCTGGAATATTTTATTTATTCTGAGATTATATTTATTCTGAGATATTTTATTTATTCTTAGATTATATTTATTCTGAGATATTTTATTTATTCTGAGATTATGTTTATTATGAGATTATATTTATTCTGAAATATTTTATTTATTCTGAGATTATATTTATTCTGAAATATTATACTTATTCTGAAATATTTTATTTTTTTCTGAAATATATTTATTCTGAAATTGATGGGCTAGTTGGTACTCAGAATCATGCAAACCAATCAATTTCGTAATTTTGATGGGCTAGTTGGTGCTCAGAATCATGCAAACCAATCAATTTCGTAATTTTGATGGGCTAGAACTACATAAAATGATCAAATTTTCAGAACAAAAAATAAAATATTTCAACATTTTTAGTCGATTTGTCAAGGAAAATTTCTCAAATTACAATTTTTCGTCAGGTCAAACCTCGAGCGGTTCTCTAATTGATTTATCGATAAATCGTTAAAAATCAGTAAAATTAGCTCAAAAAATGAGATTTTTCATGCGATTTTTGTTAATTTTTCTGGTAATTTTCGAAAAATATGAGGATTTTAACGATTTATCGATAAATCAATTAGAAAACCGCTCGAGGTTTGACCTGACGAAAAACTGTAATTTGACAAATTTTCCTTGACAAATCGACTAAAATAGCTGAAAAAAATAACAAATTTGACTAAAAATGTTGAAATATTTTTGATAAAATAAAATATTTCTGATAAAAAAAAATAAAATAAAATATTTCTGATAAAATAAAATAAAATAAATTATTTCTGATAAAATAAAATAAAATAAAATATTTCTGATCAAAGATCTATTATTATGATAAAAGTCTTTCTACGATCAGAAATCTACGATTTTACATGTAGATTGACAATCAATTCCTCCCCACTCAGGTCAGTTAATCGTCCTATGTGGTCTGTGAGTTTGAAATTTATTCGTGACAAATACTGATTATGTGTACGTAGATAAACAGGATTGGTTGGTACTTGCACGATCAAATCGCCAGGGGGAACTTGTGGTGTGAACGTGTATAGGATGTATCCTTGTTGGGCCTGATTTGATTTTCCAAGATCTATTTGATAACTGCCTTCGATTACGTCACAAACTAGATTAACCGCGATTGTCGATGTGATATTAACAATTCCCGGAGATATGTGTCTGCTGCAGCCGTGTGGATCATTATTATATTTAAGAACAGTTGCTGGTGGGGTTTTTTTTGTCCATGCATCGAGTATTTTAGGAAAATATTCATCAATGTCATCATTGACAGATTTTCTTAATCCATTTGGATTATAATCAGGGAACTTAAACGTTACAATGTCAGCTTCGGGTATTTTGTATTTGGTTGCGAGAAACCTTCTATTATCGCCCGATGATTCAAAAACCAGGTTTATGATCCTATTATGAAAATATTCAATGGTATCAGCTATATGATTTAAAATTTCTATTCGCTTAATAATTTTTTCACGCGATGATGTCAAATCAGACAAATATTCATAAAAAAAGAATACGTAAATTAGCTAGTTGTTCTTCGTGATATGAATGACATTATTGATATTTATATAGTAAAATGAATTATACAGGTTATTACCGTCATCAGCGTTGTGTAAAAGCCAATAATGTTCACCAATATTATTGACAGGAAATTGATCACGTTTATCCCATACCCGTTTTTCTATGTTCCACCAAAAACTCGTATAATTCATTTTAATATTATGATGAGAACTTTTCGTCGATGTAAAATCAGCCCGAGTTGGTTCTGGTATCTGTGCAGGTATTGGTGATGATATTTCAGGCCAACCTAGCACGGATCTTATCGTGGACTGATAAATATCAACGACGTAATCAGGAGAGTTTATTTCGATTGCAGAAGACAGTGTTGGTTCATGAATATTAATTGATATTTTTGCTTCTTTTCCTGTTATTGATTTTATTCTACGAGCAAATTCATCATTGATTTGTTCGATCTCATAACTACCAGTTCGTGTTCCAACAACAACCCAGTCAGGTGTTCCATCTGGTTTGTTTTTATTAGCAAATACAAGCGAATTATTTGCTGGTGTACCATTAAATGATCTTGATCTGATGTTTGGCCAACTATGTATACTCGTAATTGCGCTAGTGCAATTTCATTCGCGCGAATTGCAGTTGGAAAATTGATGTTAAATTCAGGATTAATCGAGCTCAGCGAGATCATCGTGGTCTTGTGCGGGGTTGTGTTCGTCACGATCTGCTGAAGTAATTCCGTCATTATTAATACTCGTACCTTTAATACCCGCGCAATTGTATACGCTAATCATCACTGAAAACTCAAAATCGGATATAATTCCATCACTGAGACTCGCTGATAACAACGACGATAACCTCGTATATGCGACAGTTGCTATGTGTAATTTTATCTTGTAATCGGATAATTTTTCATTCGTGCAAGTGCATATTTTTTTTGCAATGATATTAAGCACACCTGCAATCGTTGTTGCTGCTGAAATACAAATAGTCACAGCTACTGGTGCCATCATTGTTACCGCGGATAATATTATTCCAGCTTCAGCAACAACAGCTGATACTGAATAAACAACAACGTCGATGATAACTAATCGTCGTTGATACTTTTTATTTTTATTGTATATTGTTCGACTCGATCTTTCAACGCTGCCTGCCATTCACGCGTTTGATTGTACCTGTATGCAACGTCGATTGAGGTACTCATTATATTTTATGCAGTAACCAATTGAGGTGTTTCAGCTACAAATTCCGAACACCACCAGAAAGATATTGCGTTTAATTTCTTATCAGCTGCTTCCAGAATAAATATTTCCTCGGTTCCGTTATTTAATATAACAGATACAACCCCGGAAAACTTATCAGTTGAATGACGCCATGGATACGTTGTAAATATTTCAAATTTTGCAGCACTAAACACAGACAGCCTGTACACGCCAGAGACTGTTGCGGTATATCTAATGGTTTTATTTTGCTGTGACCATGTTGCAAATCCCGAGGATACCGTGTATACGATGTTGATAATATGCCCGGGAGTTATTCCGGCTGGGATTATAATCAGACTGGTTTTATTGACGATCTCAGGAATTCCCGCTACGATGTTTTGCTGTGTTTGTTTGATCGTGTCGATGTTCGTCTTGATATCAACGAGTTTGATGTCAACGACCAACGGAGTGCCGAAGAATTCCTCTGCGGTTTCATTAATTTTTCTAAAATTTCTACGGAGATTTGTAAACGCGTTTGTGTGAACGTCATACTCGGCCCGCAACGTGGATAATTTACCATCTACTGTGTTGAAGTTGACGTCGACGTATTTTTTTGTTGCTGCGTCTTCGTCGAATGTTGGATCTCTTAAAACTACTATCTTATTTCCGTTCATGCTGAGTTCACCTGTCATTGTGTCACCGGTATTTTTTACGCGATTAGCAACACTTGCTTTAATTTGATTTCTGATGGTTGTAAACGACATACTTGAATCTCTGATTCTGCCGCTGTCAGTAAACACAGGAATATTATCCGTAACTGCACCAAGTACTCGTCGAATTATATCATTCCATTTGATATTGCTCGTTTTTAGTTTACCATGTCGATCCTGAAAAATAACAACCTCATCTGGGTCAACTCCAGCCAGGTTCATAATATCAGCGAGGTCATCCTTAGTCGCGTACTTCGACAGATCAACGTCATCGGACTTTTTCTTAACGCGTGAAGATCTTCCGTAAATACCAACCATTATATAAGATCTAAAGATCTGTTTAAAACGCTTTACGCGTAACGAAGCGGTTGCTTGTATAATCATGCACGACTTTATGTGGCGGTTTGGATGATTTTGATACAGCGTTAAGTACATTAATTACTTCACGGCCGCATATTGGCGGATCAGTCATTGTTTGTGTGGGTAGCGTTGAATACCAAACTCTGGAACCAGAGGTTCTCGCGTGAAGTGGCGCAACATACTTGATAAATTAAAGAGGTGGAGCTAACCCGTATGAATCAAAATAAACGATTCCACGTGGATCAACCGCGTATGATACCCAATGAGTACCAGGTCCTGAATTCGAGTCGAGATTAATAATACCTGTTTCATGTTTGTTTGGTTGTTTTGGTAATTGATCTCGCATGAAAAAACCTCTGAAATATTTTATTTTTAATCGTTTAGCGGCATCAAGTAAATCAAAATTTGATGCTGGAGCATCTAACGTGGAAGCCTTAGACCTCCCCCCCCCCCAACGAGATCTTGGCAATCTTAAGCCGCGTCCCTTTTTTTGTATCCGTTTCCTGTTGCTTTCTTTAGAGACATTCCAGCAGCTGTTCCAACAGCACCTAACGCAGCTGCTTTTGCTACGGCTGGAGCGGCAGCAGCTATTAGAGCTGGAATAGCCGCGAGAAGTGGAAAAATACCGCCTGTTTTAATTGGGTCTTTAACCGCACCCGCAGAGAGATTGAGTTTGACGCCTGTTTTTGATTGTTTAGCGTCATTGAAATGTTTAAGCTGGCGTTCTGGTAATGATAGTTCATTTTGACCACCCGTGATCTGATCTCGCTTTAGTGATATTTTCATTCCGCAGTTTTCTGCTGAATTTGATTGAAGGTTTTTAATCTGACCAGGAGTCATACTAACAGTAACATGATGATATGGCATTTTATGATTATACTCGTGTTTTTAAATAACATGATTAAAGATTTTCCTCTGGTACATCAACGACTCTCATTCGAAACACTACCACCTTCAAGTAACATGGCTTTATCGCTGAGTATAACCGCGATTGCTCTGTAATCAACATTACCTGTATCTAATGTTGCTTTAAGATGTATATCAACGACAGATTGTTTTGATAGATCAAGACGCCCCAGTGAAAAATAATAAATTGGATAAAATTTTCTGAAATCATATTGTGATATTTGCAACCCAGTATCAACATTTTGATCATGTCCCATGAATGACATCAAACGATGATATGCACGTCTTATATGATTTTGTGCATAATTTAGTTGTATATTCTCTGTTGGTTCTTGTTGTCCGTTTATCCGCAAGGAAATATTTGTGAGACTAGTTGGTCAAATATCATATGAGAGTGAACTTGTGAGTTTAAACGATTATGGTTCTGAAACGCAATAAAAATATGCCGTGGTGCAGAAACACCTTGTTGTGATGCTATATGCCAAGTAAACTGACCGTTAACGTTAGTTTGCATACTATCTGTGCTTGTTATTAACCATGACAACAAGGATTTACCACCTGTGTCCATGAAAGAAATCAATTTCTGTTCTTCTGCGATCGTTGGAGTCATTACCAGCATCCACAGTGAAAGTTTCGATAATATTACTTCACCAGCATCACCAATAGGTCTCCACAGAGCATCGTTATCATCGTTCTTTCTTACAAGAACAACCGTGTGTCTAGCTCCAAAAATAACCTTTTTAACATTCCTGCAAAATCCAAAAATGTGCGATAGTGGAATTGTACATGAAAAACCTCTATTGCCTTCTAACAACATACTTCTACGCGTTGTAAATCCCAAGACGAAATTTTCATTAGCACCATGAACCACTGGCCACACATCAGCATAGGCGTTATTGATATTGTTTCTTGGTCGTCTTATATTATACAGATCGCTTTCAGGGTTATCAGAATTATCTTTTACAAACATCATTGTGGGACCGGCTGATCTTGTATAATCATCAGAATATCTTGCCAACCCTATTATTGTTGTAGCAACGTCGACATCTTTCTCAATCGATTCGATATTTCTTCCATCAATCATATACGTGGCGCTATCAAATAATGCCATGATCCCGTTGTTGACAAAACCAATTTTTACTGCATCTGCGTGATAAGTATCATCCGTTTTTATAATTGTACCTTCTGCCTCAATAAAAGCCGCAGCGGGTAGAAAATATCTACTTGTGTCATGAACTTGTAGTTCAATTCTTCCACGTTGATCTGGTGTTCGTGCGTCATAGGAATAAAATTGATAATCACGTACCGATTCATCCTTAAAGACAGGTGCTTCCATGTCAAATGCTGTGTCGGATACGCGCTTGAACATTTTAGTATAATTATTTTCGTCTAACACGTTGATTACCGCGTTCGGAAAATTCCACCTCGGGAAGTTCCACCTCGGGAAATTCCACTTCCGGATATCAAACTTGAGATATTATTTCCCGATTCACCGAGTCCTTGATCTGCTAACGCTGCTAGTTTTTGATTCGCAGCTTGATATATTATTTTACTGACATCCGCGGCCATAATATCAGTACTTGGCAATTTTACTGGTTGTCGTTTTCGTCTTATTAATCGTGCTAGTCTATCTTTGATCGCCGAGAACGCCTTACCAGCAACATTAACAATTGCACCAGGAGCTTTTTCACGAACAATATCAATAGCTTTCATCGATAATTGTTTTGCAATAGGCGCTGCTTTTGGGGCTAACCTTGTAAATAATCCCTGAATGACATCACCAAGTCCATCTCCGTAAATAACTCTATAGATTGGTAATCGTGAGTTTACCGCTCTGACCGATACGGATTTGCGATGGTTATTGTGTACGATCATCCTATTTTATTTTCCATTTACCTAATCGCGGTGACTAATCATCAACGAGCTCGTCAATAAGTTCTCGGTAAACGACAATATCCATGATACCACCTTGAAATAATCGCCGGCAAATATCAGCTGCTTCACTGGTTATTTCTGGTGAGTTATTTCCGGCACGTTTTCCCCCTATGAGAACTTCTAACCGTGACACGTCATTGAGGATATTATTAGGACAAACAAAATTATTTTCTCCTGATGCAGTCAAAAAACCACTTCATACAGCGCTCGGAGGATCATCATCATCCTTTTCTGCCAACATCTGTTCTCTTTCTTTTTTAAACTCCTCAATTTTTTCACTCAATATAGTACTTCGTCGGGCGTATAATCGCTGCATGGGTGAAGGTTTTTGCTGCGGTGAATAAGATTGTTGTTGTTCTATTTGTTGCAGAGGTTGAGGAAGTTGATATGAAGGTTCCTGCTGGGAGAGTTGTTCTTGTTCCAGTCTCTCTCTATGAAGTCTTTTTACTTCTTCATAAATACTTTTGAATTCTGGACCTCTAGCTTGTTTTTTTGTTTCTATATATGCGATACATCCATCTAATAAGATCATCATTACTCACTTTTTTACGACTGGGTTTTAAAATATTAGATTTATTAAATATACCAAATAACATTATTTCGATAATTTTTTCTCTTTTAGTAGTATTTCTAATATCTTCAACAAACCCTTCATTAAATCTTGCAATTAGTTCTGCGTTTTCTCCTACTGGTTCGGGTTCAGATGCAAGTTCTTTTCTCACGGCGGCGACTTCAGTACGAAGTTTTCCAATATCTTCACCAACGGGTGGAGGTTGAGCTGCAGCTATATCAGTTGGAAGATCTCGTAAAATCCTCTTTGTTTGTTTGGTTCTTCTTGCTATTTTTTCAGTCTGCGCTACAGTTTGTTCTAATACTGGAAAAATACCCTTTATCCTCTTCTCATCTTCCTCCTTAATATCTCCCCATATAGTTTTTTCAACAGCCGCTGAAGCTTTTTCAGTAGCTGTAGTGACGGGTTCAAATAGTTTTTCAATGTCTTCTTCGTACTCGACTCGTGTTTTTTGACGTTCTTGTAGTTTTTTTCTAAATGAATCTCTAACAGGAAGAAAATTTTTGATTGCTTCTAATCGTTCTCGAGCTGTCCTTGCAGTATGAGATTCCGGATGTACCATTTTATTATAATATAATGATTTAATTATAGCAGCAGAGGGGCGATGACCTCAAGTTGGTTCATTTTTTTTTTTTTTTTTTTTTTTTGTAATCTCTCAAGTTTTCTAATTAACCGAAGTTCTCAAGCAAATGTTCAGCTCGAAATATTTTTAGTTAGAAGCCTTATTTCGGTTTTTGGACGCTTCCAAAGTCGGTCTGTTCGCCCCCTCTGCTGCTGAGGGACTCATAAGTCCAGCATCCAGCTATTCGTTAATAAAGTCTACGGAAAAGATATCGGCCCAAAACATTGCATCGAACTAGGCAAACTGCAGAGCTGCATGTAAGTTTAGTCTTTTGACTATGTACTCATGTGTGTGAAATCAACTTCCAGACGTAAAAGGTCAGATACAACGACTATTAACTTAAATTCATCGGATCCAAGATAAAAATTCGGTTTTTAGGGTTTTATTCATTAAAATCTCTGACAAATCATAATTGTCTATGACGAAAAATGTTCCAGATACCTAATGTAAAAAAAATTCTAACAACTCGTTATTTAATTATTGGCATTTAATATATCCATGTTTACACATCCTTATTACAGCCTTATGAGTTAGGAGATGATTGTAGCACGTGGGTTCACTCAAACAGGATCACAGAGCCACCTGCATGTTCTCACCAATACTTACAGAACAAGGGTCTTCTTAGCGTAATTACCATGTAGATTCTCCATTGCAATTAAAACGAAGTAAATGCCGGAAATTCTCTTTTTCAGTAAAGATTGGAACTGCAGCTTTATTATTTTTTTAAATAAACAAAACAAAATGAAGGTACATGACTTCAGTTCTGATGATATTTTTAAAACCCAATTTCTTTACTTCTACTATGTTCTATCGCACCCAACGAGGAGCAAGAAGCATTGTATTTGATTTGACACTCATTGAGAAATATATTTTCAATGTGTAGTGATGTCGTTTTCGAACTCTTCTTTTGGAACTTTTCATAGTGAAGTCATTAATTTTGTTTGAGTAGACCATTTTATTGTTCTACCTAAAAACGGCAATGAGTTCAGACTAAATATTCTCGTAACATTAGGGGACTCTCCCATACAATTGCTACACATGCAAAGCAATAACACAGTTCAGGGCTACTACAAAGGTGTTATTACATGAAGCAACTAATTCTGTGAAGTAAATAAGGGATGTATGAGAAAGAGTGACTTTGCTATTTCTTTGTTGATCACATGCTTAATCATTATTTTTGCAATTATACATACATACATACATACATGCATGCACGCACGCACAAACACACACACACACACACACACACACACACACACACACACACACACACATATATATATATATATATATATATATATATATATATATATATATATATATATATATATATATATATAAAGCGAACTATATATTTAAATTTTAATATCATTGTCAAAGAAATTGCAGCATAATAGAGAACAAGAATAAAATACCTACGTTAGAAATCTCTTTTTTATTTTTTTTATTTATTATTGCAAAATACACAATGTATAAAGCATCTCTATCAAATATGGCTTTTATCTATTAAAGGAAAAGAAAAATAAAGAAGGAAAAGATGAAAGTGGCTCTGCCTATTTCATGTTGGTATTTTGCAGGCCATGATGATATGTCCTTTTCACGATAAGCTTAAAATTTAATTTATTTAATTAAATCATTCTACTACTGTTTGAGACAGATTTTTATCGCATCCACCCCAAAAAAGACAGTATACTTTCACCTCAAACAATACATATTATTACAGCAACTGGAATTAAACTATTTTTCACTCTCTTTAGAAGAGTTACAGTTATCTGCAAAACATTGTCATAGTTACCCGGATCAAGATCTGCATAACGGTTTCATGTGTACCCTCGTGACATAGACAAAAAAAAATGTTTGTATCTCCTAAAGCAGAACCTCGTTAATGTATCGATGTAAGAGCTAGCAGAAGCCGAGAATAGCGTTATAGAAAAGGGGAAATACATAATGATACTTATTGTAATACGTAGACGATTTCAGTAAATTAAAAACATCTCTCACGACAGTGAAACGAATAACTACTTCAAAAGCATCTGCAAATATATCAAACAGAAACTATATACGCAGACAAATATTGAAGTAGTTAAGAAGACAAAAGTTGGTCTACTAATGTATGCAAGCAGAAAGCGGATTCGGAATACTTCTAATTGTATATTGTAGACTCAGTTGAAATATATCTGAAAAAGATAAATATACATTGTAAATCAGATAATATGATATGCATAAACATACCGGCACAATGGTGCTATATATCGTTTGTGTAAATACAAAACATCTAAATCATTATAGCACATTTCATGTGAGCCGGGTATCACAACATGACAGTCTACGTGTTTGTGCTGTAAAACTTTAAATAATACATTAAAATAAACGTTTTATTTTCCAGGGTATTTTTAACAAAGAGATGTATGACGGCGCCCGAAAACAGGTTTGCAGATGTTTCCTTAAGACTTTTCCCCACCCCGCACTTTCAAAGGTCATTATTATCAATGACTGATGGTCATTTAATTACACTGACTAAGAGGGTTTGCAAGAGATTCAATAATCAATAACTTGTTACCAATTAATGACAACATTAGTTCTGTGGTAAACAAAACAGCAATAATCTAGGTCAATGCAGCCGGGAATTTGTTATTGCCACTCTGGGTTCGATAGCTTTATTTAGTGTCTCCGTGGAACCTATTTTAAACCAATAGAAATTAGCTAAAATCGAGATAATGAAAAATTATTTACAATTCTTTAGATCCTGTCGACAACAATAATAATAATAATAATAATAATAATGATAATAATAATAATAATATAATGATATTATTATTATTATTATTATTATTATTATTATTATTATTATTATTATTAATGTATTACTATTTGTATCATTATTCTAGTGAAGAAAGTTATAAGCTTGGCAATAAGAAGAAAAAAATCAAGCTTTTTCATTTTTCAGTTTCATGCTCGGATTATTTTCCTCATTTTATATTATATCAAAGACAAAATGACAAAAAAAAGAAATGCTCACATGTGTCGATAACAAGTCAATCTCTGTGTCGATTTGCCATGAAGGTGAGAGAAATATGTAGAGATAAGTGATAATGTAGCACCAAATATAGACCGTTAAATGAAATTTGTTACAGAAACTTAAGTTCCAAAATATATTATTGGGATATTAAATATTCGCAATAGCCTTTGTCTTCATAGATCTTCTAGGCATACATAGAAGGACTGGATGATATCAAGGGCCGTGTGCACATTAATATTCGCGATAATTGTAATGTTAAGTTATTCATTCAGATATACGGGTGTTGTAACATGCGCAAATAGCCGCAATGGAATTCTGTATGAAATAACACGACAGGGAGAGATAACACCCCGCCTATGTCTTGTAATGTGATAAATGGTAATTTGTCTGGATGGTTTGCACGAGGATTGAATATCATCGTGTAAAAAAAAAACATGATTACGATCGTGTGTATTGTTTTACGTACTTCAAATGATGACGTCGCAAAAATGTTGGCTCGTAAATTATTTGGGCTGTTGTTCACCTATCTGAAAGATCTCGAGATTGGACGCCTTTTCTCAACGATGAAAGGAAAAAGGTATTCATCCGAAAATGTGAAAATTTCATTATAGCCCTCGGTCTTTCTACAAGGCCAGTACAGTGTGCACACAGTGGGCCTCTCAACGCGACCTTTTCCTTTCCAGCTGCAATACAACATTTGCATGATTCTACGCGTTCAGATATGTTACAGAAAATCATTCTAGACTGAAATTTGTCTCTGTTTTAAAAAATGTGAAGCATTCTTGTTGTGTATCCATGTTTCCTTCCAAATATAAGACTAAAGAAGTTCTTTTCACAAATTCAAACATTTGTGCAATGCTTAGATCCACACTTTGTTTCGACCACTGACGTGGTTAATCGAAACTCGACACACACAACAGTAGCTACGTTGTGGCTGTTACAATGATGTGATGGCTAGAATTGCCAGTCAGCATGTAAAGCAAACAAGCGAACTTTTTTGGCTACATAATTTAGTTGTAACCTTTCACTAAACCAAATTCAAATTCAAAGTTTCCCTGATAGCCGTTGTTGCCGTTTTCTGAATCAAGCTAGCGGACTTCACAGAAGACGTCTTGTTATATTGTTTCTTTTTCTCGAGTGCTTGTGCTATATAAAATGTGTTATTTTTAATGCTAAACTAACCTTAAATTTCGCAGCAATTATTTCTCTAGAAGTGGATTTATTAACACGTGAATGATTACTAAATCTCTAATCACATTCAACCTCTGTTCTAAATACAAAATGTGAAATAAATTATTTAGGTGAATAGCCTGAACCTCATTCAAGTGAAAGTCATCTATTTTTCTTTTCTAACTTTAAATAAGTTACTCTTGCTAATTAGAGTTAACTAATCTACTACACCGTTTCTAATCTCATGAACATTTTTAACATCTAAAGTTTATGCTAAGCAATGTACATAATGTAAATTTTTTTGGACATTATTAAATCACATGAATCGTTATAACAACAGCTACATGTGTATGTGTGATCTGGATTTTTAACGTTGCTTTAACAATTTTTCAGTCATATCGCTATGATGTCTCTAGTGTGGCAGTTTCTAGTGATATCTAGCACTGGAGCATCATGTCGCAAACATGTAGCATGATGTCCCACCCAGTCACATTATCCTAACATCAGGCCGACCAGTCCTAACACTAACCTCTTAATGCTGAGCGCCAAGCGAGGCAGCTGTTAGTACCTTTTTTATATAAGTCTTTGGTATGACTCGACCAGGTATCGAATCCATGACCTACCGCATCCTAGGCGGACGCTCTAACCACTAGGCCACCGGAGCGGTGCTACATGAATGCTGCTTGCCGTAGATTGTTAGGAATATGAGATCTACGGAACGCAAGACTTTCAAGTATGGGTGAAATACTTGAATAAAATTTCTTTATATTCGCAACAAAATTCTTCCATTTATCTGTGGGTAATTTTTTTTTTCAAATAAAAGCCCCTAAAATATTCGCGAATCCCTTTCACAAAATAGGTTCATCGGAACATGGCAGTTGTGACACATGTTTGTATTGGGTCACAATTTGTAATAGCCTTATTCCTTGTTTCTGGATATATCTGTAAATCTAAGTTTGTACACTACTTTATGGGCAATCGGGTTATGGGCATTACAGGCAATTTAAATAGTTCTTGAAACAAATTAGTACCCGTACATTAGTGGTGTAGCCACATTATGGTAATTGCAGTCTACTGTATAAGACATTGATATTCACTTTTTACTTCCTTTGTTAATTAGCTTCCACAAGAGAAAGGTTTGAAGTAACATATCTTTTGCTTTGAGAATGGCGTTACCTCCCTGAGAGACTGTATTGTTGTGGTGTCTGACTTGATTTATGATCTTCAACGCAGTCAACACAAGTATATCCACTATACAGAAGAAAACAGCTTTTCAGATCAAGATGTTAGTTTACAGAGTACAGTTATTTCATTTCGATGTTAACGTTCTTGTTTGATTTTTTTATTATAAATGGAGATCAATCACATCTTCTCCAATAGAAAATCGTGTGTTGGATTAAGCAAAGAACGATTAACACAGGTGATTATATTTACTGGGTAATAAATGAACCTATTATCTTAGATACAGTTATTGGCCATTGTTAAAAAAATACGATGCAGCTTCGCCCAGACAAAATGACTACGTATTGATTTCCGATCAGATCCGAGATAACTTTGTCTGCGAAGGTGATTTGAGAAACACAAGTCGAATAAGAACTGGTTTGAGTTATTACTGTCTGTTACTGAGCCGATGATACGTTCAAAGAGCTATGACGCTACACACATTTTACTTGATGGAAAGTCTTTTACTGATGTTTTTGTGTGCAAGGCTTTTGATGAAGAAATAACATGTTTGTATATTAATTCATTAGTGAAGTTTAACCTCTCACAAACAATGTATGGTGTTGAATATTTTTTAAAATTTGCAAACTCCATTTAATATTAATATTTGCGTGATATAATTCATTTATTTCATCAGTTACTTTGAATTGTTAAACAACATACATAACTATGAATATTTTGCGATATGTAAAGTCCATATAAAATTAATAATTACATGACAAATTAATTAATACATGATTATTGCCACGCATATTTTACCTTTCAAAAGCTTCGAAGCTTGATTTATACCACTATTGCACTTAGTGTCACAATTCCTTTCATAAATATTTGAAATATCTCCGACACATTCAATGTCCTCATTTTTCTTGTGGTTATTTAAAGAGTACTTGCGTTAGTTACCACCCAGGATGGGAAGATTGGCTTAAAATATTTTACCACAAAAGATAATGTCGACATTGTCCCATTCATGCCGCATTTTTAGGTACACTTTTCACATAATTTTAGAAAATTAACAAAGATATTTGATGCATGTCGTTTCAATAGAAACCTAACACCCCAACCACCCCAATCTATTAATATTTAGTACCGTCTCTACTCGTTAATAAGTCCAGTCAAACTGCAAACAACAAAGATACTGCCCTGCTGTAGCACAATGTGCCTGCATATCAGGGTCTATCTTGTTTGTTCTACTGATCGCTCCTTACAAAACTGAACAGACCCGGATCTGCCAACACATTATGCGCCGGCAGATCTGGGTCTGTGCAGTTTGCAGTTGAACTCGTCTTGCAAGCGAATGCATTCGGTACATAGCCTTCTTTCCCCCTCCTGAATCCTTAGCGCTGTTGTATTTCATAGCTCAGACCATTTCTATTATCGACAAAAATTCTAATATCTCTTTAAGTCACAGCGGGGAGTAGACATATTAATTTTTGGATGGAACACATCAACAACGAATAATTGGCAGATAGGACAATTTGATATCATATAAAGAGAGAAGCAATGTGCACCGTTTGACCTTCTTTATTCTGTCTTACAGAGTGGGGCCAAGGCAAATTGAGCTAAAGCAATTAAGTCCCGGTTGTTATCTGCTGCTTTATAACACCTACAGTAGTTAATACCGTTTTGCTTTTACTGATGAATGTGTTTGGAATATAAGCCACTTCATTCATATCGAATTCCACACTTTT
The DNA here is from genome assembly GCA_028554795.2 of Sinohyriopsis cumingii. Taxonomy (NCBI): domain Eukaryota; kingdom Metazoa; phylum Mollusca; class Bivalvia; order Unionida; family Unionidae; genus Sinohyriopsis; species Sinohyriopsis cumingii. The sequence goes on from CM068833.1 coordinate 50,557,143, forward strand.
GTCAGATGAATTACCTTTCGAGTCGGGATAACAGTTCATGTGATTTTTTAAAAATATTATCTAGTACGTCGCCTTAAGTGTAATACGGAACCGAATAACTAAACAAACAAAAGATATTACTAATCTAATTTATTTTAAAGCCAAAGAGGTTCTTTCTGCAAAGTTGGGTTCCACTGATGAAGTTTAAACTTCTCCTCCTTTGCTTTGCACTGCCTATTTGTGCAAAAATATCTAGGAAGAAAATAGAGCCAAATAGTGCTACGTCGTATTGTCACGTGACCGGTCATATGACTGCATGATTGATGGAGAAAAAAAATGAACACGTTTTCAAGATACCAGCCATGATAAGTAAGGCGATTGAGATGGAATGATGCCTTGTATCTTATTAATGACGTTGTGATTATTGTGTATCAAATTTATGTTAGACTCGTAATGAGTATTTAATGTGGGTGGGTGGTCAGATACAGTAATCGCGTAAACCTTTTTGCGTAATTACCGTGCTGTGTTAGGCAGGCGGTCCAATTGAGACAATTACACCTTGATAAGCAAAGTTTGTGTCCTGGTCAATAGTTGATTTTGGGATATATCCGACAGATAATGCGTAAGTTGTCAATTAAGCTAATTGGATTTGACGTCAACGCTATCAGAGGAATCTAAACACTGACGGTAGTGCTTTAATATCAAGCTTATGTCAAATGATATTACAAGCATATGTGTTCTCTGAATTCTTTTTAATTACATGAAGTTGTCGTTCAGATTAAACCGATTAATGTTACCTTGTCCAGCTGAGTTCCAGTTTGTGCCACCGAAATATAAACTGGATTCTTCAATATTATCCACCTATTCATGTCCGGAAGAGGTCATCTTCGTTTCTCAAATGGAGAGAGAGAGAGAGAGAGAGAGAATATGTTTATCCCCACAAGCCAAATGAGTCAAAGCCATTAAAATACAAAAGTCTGTTCTCTTTCTTTAAACGTTACTCTTTAAAAAGTACAAGATCGTCTCAGTGTGAATATAAGCATGGAACGCATCCTAGGAAACATGTCTGTCTCTATTAATCACCTCTTATGACATGCAGCGAGGGTTGGGGCTATTATCTTCGCCACGCGCACAGGGGATTCTCAGACATGTGGGTGTATCTCTCTTGACTAGCATGATATGTACTGAGAAAATTGGGGATACCCACTTTATCGCGTTCTGAGGATCAAAGAAATTAGCTTATGTTTGGAGATTGGTATTATTACTGTTGTCAAGTTCATTATTTATTATTTTTTATTCCTCAAATATTCATGCAACACAATAGTCATCACAATGGTTATTGTCTTTTTACTTTTTTATCATATCTGCCACTTGTATATTTTCATCAGATGAACATATGGTTGATGTTGTTGTTGTTCTAGGGTTTAACGCCATTTTTAAGCACAAGATATGCTATACATGGCGGCCAGTATAACTGGTGGTGGAAGAACCCTGGAAAACTCATGAAAGAACCACCGACCCACGAGAAGCTATTGGCAGGCTTTCCCACGTATCCACGCTAGCCGAGCCTTAGACTCGAACCCACGCAGACAACATATGGTTGAAAATATATTTACGTTAGGTTTCCTGTGCAAGTACTTACCCTTTTACATCAGGTCTATTTGTCCACTTACAAAAAAAGACACGTATAAATATGGAAACAATCTATCTGTAAAACGGGATACTTTACTTTCTGCTTTTCGTGTTAAAACGTTAAATCAATTTACATATTTTAATCTAAACGAGAACGAAGATTATGAACATAGGAGTTACAGTGGCAACAATATTAGCTTTATATAGACTATATTTTCGCCCGTATCTTTTTAATCATAGCAGACCATTTTTGTAGTTATTAATAATAATTAGACAGAGTGGAATTCTCTAAGGTTTCATCCCCTCTGTTAAGATCAGTTTACTTTTCGTCCCCCTCAAACATGATGCTCACCGATCATAAATGAAAAACGGGCACAGGATGCATTTGTAGCCATTCTTCAATACACGATGCTTAAATTACTCAACCCCAGCCCCCCCCCCCCCCCCCCGCTATAATATTGCAATTTACCCATGCTGCCGATATTGTCATAAACACTGACACGTAGAAAGTTTCTAAGGATATTAACACTGGACAGGGGAAAAGTCAAAGCTTCCCAGCCGCTTATGACTGTAATACAAAACACAAAGTTTTATAAATTGAGCACAATTCATTATGCATGCTTCCCAGTTTCTCTGCGGACAATATTAAACATCAGTAGGCTATATACATCAATGCGCGCTCTCTGATGGCATATTGTTTGCAAAGACAGAATTTTTTTTTAGTGGTGAAAGGAAATTCCACTTATATTATTTTGAATATTCCCATTATGCTGCTGACGGATAGATTTTCTGGCATGCTATCTCAACGTAATTAATGACTGAAGGGAATTGCGAAAAAGAAGTATATCATAGCCATGAAAGTTAAATGCTTTTCTTTTCCTTGCTTAAGCTAAGGAAGGATGATGCGTTATACTGACTCACCTAACCCGTGAGACAACCTGACTGTGACATAACCCTTGAGACATTCTGTCTATGACATAACCCTTGAGACAATCTGTGAAATAACTCATCAGACAAACTATCTGACATAATTTGTGAGACAATCTGTCTGTGACATAACCCGCGAGACAAGGTCTATGTGAAATAATCCGTGAGATATATGTAACATAACCCGTGAGAAAAGCTCTCTGTGACATAACCCGTGAGATAAGCTATCCGTGACAAAACCCGTGAGACGATCTGTCTGTGGCATAACCTGTGAAGCGATCCGTACATGAGATAACCCTTGAGAAGATTTATGTGACATAACCCGTGAGACAATCTGTCTGTGATATAACCCATAAGACGATATGTCTTTGACATAAACCGTGAGACTCTCTGTGAACAATCTTCGTTACTATCGACAATAGCGTGTTTATCAATCAAACGAAATAAGTGACCACTCGGTTTACATATCTGAAGGGGACCAGGGTAGCCGATACGTCTAAAGCATATACATTTACCACTCATTGCCATCTTACATTTGCTCCCGTGGGTTTGATTCTCGGGCACACCCTACCCTTTTGTCGGTGGTTATTACAGGGGTTTATCTGGTCTTCCTCCACCAGTTATACTGACCTACTGCTATATAGTATCCTTCAATTTAAACCTCAAAACAAAAACGTATATGAAGCAAATTATTTACGGAAAATAAAAAAGATCTGCTCTTTAGTTACGAATCGCCCAGTTTTTCATAAACCAGTTACTCAGCTTTTACATGTTTCTTGTCTGTTTAACATCAAAGGAGGCTTCTTTTCTTAGCGCAGAATTCGCACCATTTATTTTGTTTCATATTCAGTCAAAAGCAATGATCAGTGTATATACATTGCTAGATTAATTTGGTCATATTGGATTTCTTTAGGTTTTTTTACCATTTGCATAGCGTATATTTGATTTACTTCGTATAATCAGAGAATAGACTAAATCTGCTCTTCATTTTATAGTTTGAATTGCGGTGGCGATTATAGCTATGTCTGTAATTATCTTTACAAGAAAGGAAACTCTCGCATTCTACTTGCATTTCACTTATGTTGGCCATACATTCTAGGTTCAATTCTATTCGAAAGAAGATACCAGTCTAATGTATCTAAACGATTCAGTTTTGATTTATTTTTGATAGTAGTTTTAAGATAGTGAGGACATCTACTAACCTATCGATACTTGATGGTCGATGGCAAATCAGTAATTGATCACTATGATAAATGATAATTAATGGTCCATGGCAAATCAGTAAATGATCACTATGATAAATGATAATTAATGGTCCATGGCAAATCAGTAAATGATCACCATGATAAATGATAATTAATGGTCCATGGCAAATCAGTAAATGATCACCATGATAAATGATAATTAATGGTCCATGGCAAATCAGTAATTGATCACTATGATAAATGATAATTAATGGTCCATGGCAAATCAGTAAATGATCACTATGATAAATGATAATTAATGGTCCATGGCAAATCAGTAAATGATCACCATGATAAATGATAATTAATGGTCCATAGCAAATCAGTAAATGATCACTATGATAATGATAATTAATGGTCCATGGCAAATCAGTAAATGATCACTATGATAAATGATAATTAACGGTACATGGCAAATCAGTAAATGATCCCTAACACAATTTCAATCAATTTTCAAAAATATTTTACGTATTATCTTTGTTTAAATCAATTATGTTTAATTTACATGTAAGGTTCTCTATTATTAATGCAGTGATATGCACTGGAATCAGTGTTTCTAGTTTATTGTCTTTCACACACACACACACACAGGTATATATATATATATATATATATATATATATATATATATATATATATATATATATATATATATATATATATATATATATATATATATATAGGCAGACAGATAGATAGATAGATCGATAAATAGATAGATAAATAAATAGATAGATAGATATAGATAGATAGATCCAAAATAAATAGATAAATAGATGTCAGATAGGCTGAGAATTGATTTTTCTATGTCTGTTAATGAATTACTAATTAGCAAGGAACGTAGTTAGGACAAGGATGTCTAAGTATTCGTTTAAGTAATTAAGTATTGAACTCATTTCAACCGAGAATTGATTGTGTTAGTATTAGAAACGTGTGACGACTGAAATAATTGAGATAATGATTTACAGCCACAGTAAGTTGTAATGGTCTATCTAATCGGTCGTGCTTTCAGTAGGAATGCGAGGAGCAGCTACGAAATACATTGATTTTAGATAATGTGGTTGTGGGTGTGCATTAGGTTGCGAATTGAACATATTAGATTAGTTCTGTTTAATGATTTGACGTAAAATGGGTAGGAATATTGTTCGATCCCAGAAGGGAAAACCTTGACATGTATTTAAGTTGGGTATTGTAATTTATTTGAAGGAAAAATGCTTCATACATGTAGTGCACAAAGGGAGAGAAAAAAAAACGCAATCTGCAACCAAAATTATCGATGACCCGAAGAAAGAGACAGACAGACAGACAGACAGAAGTAAAAGAAATGCATCAACTATCACCAATTTTGTGTACTTCACAACTTTTCTCTTTATTTCGTCGATGTTAAAACACCTGCGTCTTCATACTGTTATCTTAGGAGCATTTCATATACAGTTATTTTAATCGTCACGTGACCTTGAAGCTTTACTGTTAGATTTATCTTTACAAATGACAACATGTTGAATTGCGGCATCAAAGCATGACAGGCTATATGTTCCAATGTCAATTTCTGTCTATTATCCTCGTTATTACCTTACCGCACAGATATGGGGGTTTTTTCCGCTTATCAATGTGTTCTAATGTTATGCTGTCCCTTTGAAGTTTACACTGATATGGGGGGA